>JAIUZE010045456.1:0-393230 GCA_022085475.1 Heliosperma pusillum | reverse complement strand
TATTATATTTATAATTTTATATTATTAAATTATACTTATCATATTTATTTTAATTACTATTTTTAATTTATTTATTACTATATTATATTATTATTAATAATTAGATAAGTAATATTACTATTTTACTATTATTATTATTATATTATTATTATATTACTATTTTATTTTTATATATCTTATTATATTACTATTTTATTATATTAGTATAATATTATTATTACTAATGATTAAATTATTATAATATTTATTATTGTATTATTATTGTCATAATCTTTTTATTAGTTAAGTTAAGTTAAGTTAAGTTAAATTCAGTTCAGTTCAGTTCAGTTCAGTTCAGGTCCATTAAGTTCAGTTCAGTTCAGTTCAGATCCAATAAGTTCAGTTCAGTTCAGTTCAGTTCAGACGATTTCAGTCCAAAAGAACAGAGCCTAAGGCCCTGTTCTTTTGGACTTAATTTCAGTTACTATAAGTTCAGTTCAGCTCCATTAAGTTCAGTTCAGTTCAGTTCAGCTCTGTTAAGTTCAGTTCAGTTCAGTTAAGCTCTATTAAGTTCAGTTCAGTTCAGTTCAGCTCGATTAAGTTCAGTTCAGTTCAGTTCAGTTTAGATTACTTTTATTTCAACATTATTATGATAATTATTCTTATCATTGTTATTATTATGTTAATTTATTTAATATTGTTATTATTATTATATTTATATTTTTAAAAAATTATTTTATTACTATTATATCACCGTTATAATTATTCTTTATATTATTATATTTATGTTTGATATATTTATTTATTCTTATATTATTACGATTAATGGAAATATTTGTATTATTAATATTTATTAATATTATATTTTATATTTTATTGATATATTCATTATTATGAATATTATTAGAAAAACATTTATATTTATATTATTATTATTATTATTATTAATAATAATAGTAATAATAATAAGAATAATTATTATTATTATAATGTATTAATATATTATTATTAGGCCTATTACTATTATTAATTATATTTACTTTATTACGGTTTATATTATTTATATATTTTTTAGTTACTATTGTTAATATATTTATTACTATATTATATTATTATTAATAATGTTATCATTTATATTAGTATTTTATTATTATAATATTTATTCTTATATTATTTTTTTATTTTTTTATATATCTGAGTAGATTATTATTAAATAATATTAATATAATATTATTATTAATAATGATTTATATTATTATAATATTAATTATTATTATTATTATAAATTATAAATTATAAATTATATTTTATATTATTATATTATTATTTTATACTTTATCATATTTATTTTTCAGTTACTTAATTTTATATATTTATTACTATAATTAATAATGTTATCATTCATATTAATATTATATTTTTTATTATATTACTATAATATTTTTTTTGTATCTTATTTGATTATTATTATTAGATTATATTAATATAATATTATCATTACTAATGATTAATAGTAGTAGTAGTAGTAGTAGTAGTAGTAGTAGTAGTAGTAGTAGTAGTAATAATAATAATAATAATAATAATAATAATAATAATAATAATAATAATAATAATAATAATAATAATAATAATAATAATAATAATAATAATAATAATAATAATAATATTGTTTTCTTTTTATTATTTCAGTTCAGTTCAGTTCAGTTCAGCTCCATTAAGTTCAGTTCAGTTCAGTTCAGCTCCATTAAGTTCAGTTCAGTTCAGTTCAGTTCAGTTCAGCTCTATTCAGTTCAGTTCAGTTCAGTTCAGCTCCATTAAGTTTAGTTCAGTTCAGTTCAGACAAATTCAGTCCAAAAGAACAGAGCCTAAGACCCTGTTCTTTCTGACTTTTTAGAGTTGAACTGAACTTAATAGAGCTGAACTGAACTTAATAGAGTTGAACTGAACTGAACTGAGCTGAACTGAACTGAATGGAGCTGAACTGAACTGAACTGAACTGAATGGAGCTGAGCTGAACTGAATTAAATAAAGCTGAACTGAAATAAGCTTATTGGAGCTGAACCGAGCTGGAATAATAATAATAATAAAATAATAATAGATATAATAATAACAATAATAATAATAATTATGATTATTAGTTGTTATCAAAATCATAATGGTAATGAAAACGACAATGATAATGATAATGATAATGATAAATATTAGTAGTTGTTATCATTAGTCTTAGTAATAGTATTAGTAAATAGTAATAGTAGTATTAATATTAATATGATTGATTTTGATAGTCATAACATTCATTATAATAACAATAATAATTAGTGATAATAATAATAGTAATAATAGTAGTAATAACAATAATACTAGTAGTAGTAGTAAATTTCTTTTAAATTGTGCTTTGAGCTTGATAAAATAATAATAATAACAGTAATACTAATAGTAATTATAATTATTATAATAAATAATAATAGTAATATTAATAATATTGATAATAGTTGCTATATATTAATACTAGAATATTCCCCTCCAGTTCATAATAATTTTCGTATTTTGTATATATTGCATAGTTTTCCGAGACGACACTTTGACTTGATTTCTCTTCATTTATATTCAATTTTTTTTTCATTTAAAAAATATGTTTCCAAATTTTTTTTATGATAAAGAATGTAAATGTTTTTTGTTATAACGTCTAAGTTTTTATATTTTAATACTTATTTATAGTGAAAGTTATAATGAGGGATGATTATGAGATGGAGGGAGTATTATTTAATTAATTAATAATAATAATAATGTAATAAAATAATAATAATAACTAATATTAATTGAAAATTTTAAGTTTATGATAAGTAAAACTAAAGTGAGCTGAATTTAGAGGTGCTGAACTGAACTGAATGAATGAAGCTGAGCTGAACTGAACTGAACTGAATGGAGCTGAACTGAACTGAGCTGAGCTGAACTGAACTGAATAGAGCTGAACTAAACTGAAATGAGCTAAAATTAAGCTGGAAATAACAGGGCCTAATACTATTTTGGGCACTCTATCCATTATATATTAGACATATAAAAATCTTCCATTTGATAATTGATAAAAATACCCCCTTCTATTTACTAATTTTTTTCCTTCTTTTTTTATTGAGTAAGTCGGATTTTCATCCTTCTTTTCTTATTGACATAATGCACTTTTATTCCTGAACATTTTAAGGTTTATAAGTTATATTTAAGTTTTAAAGTCAATACTCAAGTTTAATTAATTTTATATGTATGCATGTTTTTTAGGCACATTATAATTTTTTAGCTAAATGTTTAAGTGAAGGGCTCATAAATTTTACATTAAAATTCATAAACTTTAAAACATAACTCGAATAGTTTATCATAAACTTAGAACTATAAATCAATTGTACTACAAATGATTATATAGTTTCTGAACCGACAAAACACCGGTTCCTTTATTTATAGCATAAATAAAAGGTTATTTCTCATAGTAAAACTCCTATATTGGATGATGACAAAGTATAAACTTTTGAAAAGGAGACATTCATTACGTTTGTATTTGGTCATAAATGTAAAACTCAGTAGTCAATTGGATTAGTTAAGAAGGAAGTTTGCATGAGAAGATCTTACAACTTTTCATATATAACGCTTTTTCTTGACTCTTAGTTTGGATTTTTTCTCATATATAATAAATAATAAATTGTGTATTGTACGTAGTTTCGCCTTTCAACGATATATATCAAGCAGCCAGTATTCGTCGTACAATTTGGGCTGCACGTGCACCGTGTTTATTTATTTTCAAAGACTCAAAATATTATTTAATTTAGGTTGAGGATATTACAACATAATAAGTTATTAACGAAATGCTTAGGAAAAAAAAGGGGAATTTACCATCAATAATCCCAAGTTTTAACATTCTTCCATTTTCAATTCCATGTTGGAATGGATTGAAAAGGAAACTTGGTATGGATTGAAAAGGGAAGTATATAATAAGAAGAAGAAGAAGAATGTTGTAAATGAAATGGAAAAAAATATAATTTCACTATTATCTAGAGTATATTTTGCCGTGATGGATTTTATTAAAAATGTTTCAATTTTCAGTGTAAAGAATAGGTAGTACTCCGTATACATTAACTATTGTAAAGTTGTAGGCGCGTAAACTAGTTTACTAAAAGGAACGAAACAAAAAATCTTATAAAATTTCGTAAAAAATCACATTCATTTTGTTCAGGACAATTTCTTATGTTTCCTTAAAATACTTCTTACATACATATGGAACAACGTATAGATCTAATTTAATTCCAACCTAGATCGAGAACGTTAATTTGATTTGTAATACGATCGACGTATTTAGTTATTATTAAAATAAGCATGTAAGAGTGCCAAATTAGTTGGAGTTGTTTAACATTCTCCAGTCTCGTCGACATGCCGTCGTCGGCCGACATTCACGAAGATCCGTTAATTTGTCATCCTTTTTTCCATTCATTTTTTAATTCCTCCTACTCAATCTATAAACTCTAAAAGTAGATGCTTTCAAACAATATTATAATATTGTTTTAATTATTATTTATTATAGTAATGTGCAAATTGTCACTATATATATATATATATATATATATATATATATATATATATATATATATATCAGTCACTTAAGTAGTCAAATCTAATAGTATGTGATATAGTATTTTAATTATGAAGATAAGATACAACATGTGATAGGAAAAGGATAACATCCAAAAGTTTAAGGCTCATTACACATTAGCTTTTTATTAACGTAACATTTTTGTCTCATATCTTGCAACAATACATTGAACTTATCAACTTGTTCTAGATACTCATCTTACCATGTCAACTAACATGTCACAATATTCACAATTGTTTCCTTTTCTACAACAGTAAGAAGGTTATACACTTGCCTCTATGTGAGAGATAACCCGATCTGTCTTCATTAAAGACGGATATACCCATTTTCAATGAGAATTAGTGTTTCTACGATAAAACTATTATAATTTGATATTTTGATTAATGTGACTAATATAATGACCTCTATACTTATCAGGTTGAATTGAGTCAATTAAAGTTTGTAACAACTTTGTATGCATTCTAATCAGATCGGCTTAGGTCGTTTCATGTATAGAGTTATTTAGAGTATGATTTTATTAGATTATTTAAGAATAACAGTCATTATGCAGCACATTTTTTATTACTTCGTAAAATATGTAACTTGGATATAAATAGGGTCAGTATAGCAAATCTACATTTCCACACGCCAAGGAGTCACATGCTCCCGTATAATAGCCATCTAGTGCATGTAATCACTTTGTATTAATGTTAGATTATGGAACTCTTAGATGATTAAGTTTGTTAAGTGTGATTTATTTCCTAGCTTATTTAATCCTATTAAGAGCCTTAATCTATTGTTGGTGGAATTGTTAATTAAGTGCGATTTCCTTACAATTCTATTTTAAGCAATAACTTGTGTTTTGGGTTAGTGAATGTGATTTCTCCCTAACTTGTTCCATAAGAGTGATCAATTTGTAATTAGGCATTAATTGTGTTCATTGTGCTCGATTACCCCTATTAAATCTCTCATACTCTACGTTTCTGTTTATTTAACCAATGTATGTGTTTTACTTGGTGGTTGATAGGTTGGATCTTCAGCTAAGTGTGATTTTCTTGTTGTTGAATTATATTAATGAAATTTTGGAGGTTTTCTGCATAATAGGGTGCATGATTTGGATAATAAGAAATTAAAAAAGAAAAAGAAATCAATTAGTCATGATAAAAGATAAGAAAAGGAGAAAAGTAAAAGTTGTGGTTAGCAAATTGACAAACACATTTTTTTAAGCAATTGTGAATAAGCAAAGCATCACGAATGGTAAAGGCTAAACATTTGAATTTTTCTTTCGGCTAAACTCATGCATGCATGCATGCATGCAATTTGAATTTAATTTAATTAACTTTAATACTATATTATAGTCAACAAAGTTAACTTTTTTCAAGAGATTTATTTCAATTTTAGGTCATGTATGTGGTATATTCAATGAAAGACAAAAAGAATTAATAATTTATTTGGATAGTTGTTCTTTTTTTGTTTGTTTATATTAATTATTATTCATCCAATGTTTGTATTTGTAGATGGGAATGAGAAGATAAAATTTTAGTAACGTGTCAATTTTTGATACCTTAGGTAGGATTCTTGTGATTTTTTTTAATGGAGTCAAGTAAATCACTCCAAAAACCTTCAATCCATTGTGTAAATTTGTTCCTTTTTAAGGGTGCATGGAATTGAATTTGGAAATTTAACATGGATAAAATGTTATGAGATGTTTTTAGCCTATAAAGTTAAAGTTTAAATCAAAACAAATCACTCGTATAGTACAAATAAGTTCATTTTATTATCGTGTCATTTAAGACGAATTTGTGATTGGTAAAATTAAATACTCATTATTACCATTATTAAATTATGTATTAAACATATAAAAGACATTTTTGTTCGCTATACAACAGTCTTACACAATAATTATTGTAAAAGCTATAACTTTGTTCAAAGTATTACCTTAAGATAAGTCGGGATAAAGAAAAAAGAATTTCTAAAGCAATTAATCTCATATTCCATCTGCCTCATTTAATTATTTGTGTTTTTATTTGATTGTGAAGGCTATATATCTTAATCAAATATAAAGAGTCGGTTAAGACGGAAAATTACTTAAAACTCGTAAGTCATTTGAAAAAAAAAATATGCAATTTAAAATTGTCGTTGTCAACATAAAACCAAATCTTGAAGCTCTTGGCATGACACCTTTGTCTTTTTTAACCTAATAATGTCTACAATATATATCTGTTTTAACCACTACATCAAGATATCTTTAATAACTAATACTCCGTAGAAACGATTTATAAACCAAATGTCCCTTACTCGATGACAACATATATGTAATCACTACGCCACGATATCTTTAACTATTTAATGTGCCCCTACTTATGGCAAAGTGATTATACATTGACCAATTATGCAATTGAAGTCATTATAAAGTTATAATCAAAGACGAAGAGGAGATTAATAATAATCATGAAAAAGAAAGAGAGTGTGAAGAGGGCCCACATTATTACCTCCGAAATAGATGGCATACTAGTCGGAAAATTTCAGTCTGTAATACAATTGGGAAGCAAAAATGTGACCACCAATAGCTGTAAAAGGGCTGTGAGATATTTGGTTGCTTATTACTTGAAAGAAATTATTGTCACCTTAAATTAGGTGTAGCACACATTTTACTTGTCGTTTCTTCACAAAGACCATGCCCCTATGGGTCACTTGCAACTACGGGTTTATAAAGTCATTCTAAATATTGATGTACGAGTTAGATAAGTTATTTTTAGTAGAGCTGACCAACATGGCGGGCTAGCCCGGCCCGGTTCAGCCCGGCCCGTGTCACCGGTTAAAAAAAAAAACCGACCCGCCAACCCGTGCCTCCAACCCGCCCAACCCGCTACTCCACTCGGGCCGGGCCCAGTTTGGTGAAGGAGTAACCCGGCCCGGTTCCCAGCCCTCCCCCTGGCCCGTGAACCGGTTGAGCCCGGCCCGCCCAGACCGGCCCGGTTCAATGTGGGCTGGCCGTTGGTCTTTAATGCTTTTTTTTTTTTTTTTTTTTTGAATTCAAAAATCAAAAATGTTTTCCCCCCAATTTGTTCTATAAATACCCACTTCATTTAACCTAATTTCTCACACAATCTTATCTATCTTCTTAATCTTCTAATTATTCTAAAATACATAAGTTATAATTATTCAAAAATACTCAAGTTATAATTATTAATTTATCATCATCAACTACTCAAGTTATAAATTATAAATTAGTCTCAATTCTCTCTTTAATTTCTCATAATATCTCTAATTCTATCATAACTCATAATGTCTCAAAATATCAACATTGATATTCCACTAGAAATTGATCAAGAGGAAATGGAAAGAATGTTTGAGGGTAAATACTTTGATATTCTTTTACTTCTTAATGTTTTTAATTTTATAATTTCATTTCTACATACACTAAATTATAATTAATTTGATTATATTATTAATTAAAAATATAATCAAATTAATTGATACATATTCTAAAATTCTAAATATTTATTAATTGATATTCTAATTTGTACTACTTATATTATTATGTTACTAATTAGTTTTTATTATTATGTTAGTATGTTACTAATTAGTTTTTTTTTATTATGTTTACCAACTCAAGTACCACATACCCAAGAATCTCAAACCTTTGTTGCTTCCGGTTCGACTACCAAAAATACCGGTGGTAGGAAAGGCGATATTTCTTGGGTTTGGTTGTTTTACAACAAAGTACCTCAAGATGGTGAGCCAAGCCAATGTCCGAAAAACTTTTTATGTACTTGTAAAGTTTGTGCTCAAGAGGGGAAGCCGGTCATCCCTTATAAATGGAAGAAGGGAACGGGAACGGGAACTTTGGCCCGCCACTTGGAAAGTAAGCATGGGCTAGATGCTAAAAATTACAAATCCGGTGGAGGAAAGAAAAATCAACCAACAATGAGTGGCTATGCAACGTCGGCTCCCGGTGGAGGTAAACCGTTTTTTTATAACCGACAAGATATGATTGATAACATGGCTAAATATGTTTGCATGACCGAGCAACCTTTCACTTATGGTGATAGTGAAGAGTTGGAGGAATTTGTTAAATTGTCTTTACAACCGCTTTATTATAAAGTTTCGAGACAAACATTAAAACGCCGTACTCAAAAACAATATGAAAAAACTAGAAATGAATTGATTGCTTTTTTTTCAACATATAAAAATCGTGTTTGTTTAACTAGTGATTGTTGGACATCTAAACAAGGTGAACCTTATTTATGTATTACCGTGCATTGGATTGGTGATGATTTTAGATTAGAGAAACGTATTATTGCTTTTGATTTAATGGAAGAACGTCACACCGGTTACAATATTTACACTCGTATTAACAACACAATTAATGAGTTTAATTTAAACAACAAAATCATGTCTATTTCTTTTGATAATGCTTCCGCCAACACAAAATGCATTGAATATGTTAAACTAAATATGAACTTGATATTAAATGGAGAACTAATCCATATTAGATGTTGTGCTCACATTGTTAACTTGTCCGCCCAAGAAGGTATTTCTATGTTATATCCCTTATTAAACCCAATTAGACAAGTAATTAAATGGATTAGAAATGGAATGAATTTTAGACGTGAATATATTAATTTGTGTGCTAAGTTGGGCTTAAGGCCTAAAAAATGGTCATTAGATACACCTACAAGATGGAATTCGACTTATAAAATGCTAAAAGATGTTATTGCTTATAAAAATGTTATCACTACTTTGTATAATGAACATGTGGGTTCTAAAAATGATGAAGTCTTAATTGATGAATCTATGTGGACACTTGCCAAACATGTGTGTGATTTGCTAAGAGCTTATAAAGATGCAACAAATGTTTTTTCACAAGTTTATGATCCTAATGTTCATTGTGTTATTTTGTCATGTTGTTCTATTGTTGATGAATTGAATAATTGTAATAATATTATTTGCTTGCAACCGGTTGTTGCTAAAATGAAGTCAAAATGGCTAGATTATTTTACCAAATTTCCCACTATTTATTGTGTTGGTTTGCTATTTGATCCATGTGTTAAAGCAAAAGGTTTAAAAGATGATTTAGATTTTTATTATGGTGCTTTAGGTTATGAATATAATACCCAACTTGATGTTGATTATGCTATTGGTATTGTTCATCAATTATATGCATTATATGAAAATGAACTTAGTGGTCAATGTGAACCTACTTATAAGAAGTCTAAAATGCCAACCAACACCGTATTGGATCACCGTTTAGCTAACAAAATCTTTAGAAAATCGAGCTTCTTCTTCTTCTAGTTCTACATCATCCTCTACCGCTCATACTATTACCGAGTATTTAAACTTTGATCATAGTAATGTTGTTGGGCAACAACCCGATATTCTAACATGGTGGAGAAATCACTCCGCACAATTTCTCATATCATCCAAAGTTGCTAGAGATGTACTAGTTGTACCCGCTTCCACCGTTGCGTCCGAGTCGGCTTTTAGTGCATGTAGAAGAGTTCTTGATGAGAAAAGATCAAGTTTGGATTCAAGAACCGTCAAAATGTGTGTGTGCAAAAAAGATTGGGATCAAGCACAAAAAAGAATGCAAGAAATTAAAGACGAAGAAGAAGATAGTACAACGGATGATTTATTATCAACAACCGGTGGTTCATCAATTGCCGAAACAGCCGAAGAAGACGATGAAGATTGATCACCATTCACCACCCATCCAACCGACATCGTAAAGGTAAGTAAGGTAAGTGGAGAACTACGTGGGCTTTGATTATTTCGAGATACGTAGGCATCCTAATTAACGTAATTTGAAAAACGATATCAATTAAACAAAATATTTGATATCGTTTTAAAAGAGTTACATTAATTTCGATCAAGCCCTTCTTTTATTTTTTCTTTTTTTCCCCTTTATTAATCACTAAATAAATATTTGGGAAAAATAACTATTAAACGGCTAAACCGAATACGTCTTTAAATATTACAATCATTTAATTTATATTACAATCACTTAATTTATATATTTAAAAAAAAAAAATTGATATGACCTGTCCAGCCCGGCCCGGCCCGCCTCACACCCCCCATAACCGGGCCGGTTCAGGGCCTCAATATGACCAGCCCGACCCGGGTAGCACAGCCCGGTTACAGCCTGAATTGTGGGCTCGGGTCCCCCCTCCCCCAGCCCGGCCCACAGTACAGGTCTAATTTTTAGTATGTACTCCCTCCCTTCAACTCCACTCTACTAAAATATTTTTTCACATTTGCCGAGACGTGTTTTACGCAGTAAATATCGTTAGCTACGTGTTTGCAAAAATTATAAAAGTTAGATATTAATAATGTACTCGTAAAGACGAATAAAAAAAATCACACATGAATATATTTTTTACTTATATATTGAGAGAAAATTGCAATTATATGTTTACGTGTGAATAGTGTACGAAAATGAAAGTGATAGAGTGGAGTTGAAGGGAGGAAGTATTTATAGACCTGTAACGATTATAAATGGCACTTGGTTGTTAGTATCCCTTTTTAAACAACGTAAAAACGGAAAATACTACATGTTTCCTCTAATACACACAATGTTAAAAAAGTGGCCCTAAGATTTCCAAACTACCATTATTTCCAATCAGATGCAATTTTCCTTATCCTGGTTCATTATTATATGTCTTAGAGATATTACAGTGCGGATTTAGAAACATTTTATTTCAAGGCCCAGTTGTCCCGAAAATCGTGGATAATAACCTTGAAAATCAGCGGTTTTCAGCGATATTCGGAAACCAAAAATATTTTTTCCCTAAAGGTATTTATAGACTCGTTACGTCTATAAATAGCAATTGGATGTTGGTATCCTTCTTTAAACAACGTAAAAACGAAGATTAATACTTGTTTCCTCTAATACAGACAAGGTCTGAAAAGTGGTCTTAACTCTTAAGGTCTCCAAACTATCTTTATTTCAAATCAGATGTCAATTTCGTTATCCTGAGTCATTAGTATATGTCTTAGAGATATAAAACTGCGAATTTAGAGAGATTTTTTTTCAAGGGCCAGTTGTCCCGAAAACCGTGGACAATAACCTTCAAAATCAGCGGTTTTCAGCGATATTCGGAAATCAAAAATATTTTTTCCCTAAAGGTGTTTAGAGACCCGTTACGTCTGTAAATAGCAATTGGTTTTAGTATCCCTCTTTAAACAACGTAAAAACGAGATTACTATTTATTTCCTCTAATACAGACAAGGTCTGAAAAGTGATCTTAACGTGTCCAAAATATCTTTATTTCAAATAAGATGCCAATTTCATAATCTTGAGTCATTATTATATGTCTTAGAGATATTAAAGTACGAATTTAGAGACATTTTATTTCAAGGCCCAGTTGCCCCGAAAATCGTGGATAATAATAACCTTGATAATTAGCGGTTTTCAGCGATCTTCGGAAACCAAAAATTTTTTTTCCCTAAAGGTGTTTATAGACCCGTTAAGTCTATAAATAGCAATTTGTTTTTAGTATCCCTCTTTAAACAACGTAAAAACGGAGAATACTACTAGTTTTCTCTAATATAGACAAAGTCTGAAAAGTGGTCTTAAGGTGTCCCCAAATTATATTTATTTCAAGTGAGATGTCAATTTCATTATCCTGAGTCATTATTATATGTCTTAGAGATATTACAGGGCGAATTAAGAGACATTTTATATCAAGGCCCAGTTGTCCCGAAAATCGTGGATAATAACCTTGAAAATCAGCGGTTTTCAGCGATATTGAGAAACCAAAAATATTTTTTCCCTAAAGGTGTTTATAGACCCTTTAAGTCTATAAATAGCAATTTGTTTTTAGTATCCCTCTTTAAAAAACGTAAAAACGGAGATTAATACTTACTTGAGTTGTTTCCTTTAATACAGACAAGGTCTTAAAAGTGGTCTTAACTCTTAAGGTCTCCAAACTATCTTTATTTCAAATTAGATGTCAATTTCGATATCATGAGTCATTAGTATATGTATTAGAGATATTACACTACGAATTTAGAGACATTTTTTTCAAGGTCCAGTTGTCCCGAAAACCGTGGATAATAACCATCAAAATCAGCGGTTTTCAGCGATATTAAGAAATAAAAAATATTTTTCCCCTAAAGGTGCTTAGAGACCCGTTACGTCTATAAATAGCAATTAGTTTTTAGTATCCCTCTTTAAACAGCGTAAAAACGAGATTACTACTTGTTTCCTCTAATACAGACAAGGTCTGAAAAGTGGTCTTAAGTTCTCCAAACTATCTTTATTTCAAATCAGATGCCAATTTTGTTATCCTGAGTCATTATTATATGTCATAGCGATATTACAGTGAGAATTTAGAGACTTTTTATTTCAAGGCCCAGTTGTCCCGAAAATCGTGGATAATAACCTTTAAAATCAGCGGTTTTCAGCGATATTCGAAAACCAAAATTATTTTTTTCCTAAAGGTATTTATAGACTCGTTACGTCTATGAATGGCAATTGGATGTGAGTATCGCTCTTTAAACAACGTAAAAATAGAGAATACTACTTGTTTCCTCTAATACAGACAAAGTCTGAAAAGTGGTTTTAAGGTGTCCAAATTATCTTTATTTCAAGTGAGATGCCAATTTCATTATCCTGAGTCATTATTATATGTCTTAGAGATATTACAGTGCGAATTTTAAGACATTTTATATCAAGGCTCAATTGTCCCGAAAACCGTGGATAATATCCTTTAAAATCAGTGGTTTTTAGTTATATTCGGAAATAAACAATATTTTTTTGCCTAAAGGTGGTTAGAGACCCGTTACGTCTATAAATAGCAATTGGTTTTGGTATCCTCTTTAAACAACGTAAAAACGAGATTACTACTTGTTTTCTCTAATACAGACAATGTCTGAAAAGTGGTCTTAAGGTCTCCAAAATATCATTATTTCAAATCAGATATCAATTTCGTTATCCTGAGTCATTATTATATGTCTTTGAGATATTACAATGCGAATTTAGAGACATTTTATTTCAAGGTCCACTTGTCCCGAAAACTGTGGATAATAACCTTGTAAATCAGCGGTTTTCAGCGATATTCGGAATCCAATAATATTTATTACCTAAAGGTATTTGTAGACTCGTTACATCTATAAGTAGCAATTGGATGTTAATATCTCTCTTTAAACAACGTAAAGACGGAGAATACTACTTGTTTCCTCTAATACACACAATGTCTGAAAAATGGTTCGAAAGTCTCCAAACTATCTTTATTTCAAATCAGATGTAAATTTCGTTATCCTGAGTCTTTATTATGTGTCTTAGAGATATTAAAGTGCGAATTTAAAGACATTTAGTTTCAAGGCCCAGTTGTCCCGAAAAACCGTGGATAATATCGTTCAAAAATTGCGGTTTTCAGCGATATTCGGAAACCAAAAATATTTTTTCCCTAAAGGTGTTTCTAGACCTGTTAAGTTTATAAATATCAATTGGTTTTAGTATCTCTCTTTAAACAACGTAAAAACGAGATTACTACTTCTTTTCTCTAATACAGAGAAGGTCTGAAAAGTGGTCTTAAAGTCTCCAAAATATCTTTATTTCAAATAAGATACTAATTTCGTAATCCTTAGTCATTATTATATGTCTTATATAAATTACAGTCCGAATTTAAAGACATTTTATTTCAAGGCAGGTTGTCCCTAAAACCGTGGATAATAACCTTTAAAATCAGCGGTTTTCAGCGATATTCAGAATCCAAAAATATTTTTTCCCTAAAGGTATTTATAGACTCGTTACGTCTATAAATAGCAATTGGATGTTAGTATCCTTTTTTAAACAACGTAAAAACGGATATTACTACTTGTTTCCTCTAATACAGATAAGGTCTGGAAAGTGGTCTTAAGATTTCCAAAATATCTTTATTTCAAATCAGATGCAAATTGCGTTATCCTTAGTTATTAATTTATTATTATATGTCTTAGAGATATTACAGTGCGAATTTAGATACATTTTATTTCAAGGCCCAGTTATCCCGAAAAACGTGGATAATTATCTTTAAAATCAGCGGTTTTCAGCGATAATCGGAATCCAAAAATATTATTTCCCTAAAGGTATTTTTACACCCGTTATGTCTATAAATAGCATTTGGTTTTAGTATCCCTTTTTAAACAACGTAAAAACGGAAAATACTACATGTTTCCTCTAATACACACAATGTCTAAAAAGTGGTTCTAAGGTTTCCAAACTATCTTTATTTCAAATCAGATGCAAATTTCGTTATCCTGAGTCATTGTTATATGTCTTAGAGATATTACAGTGCTGATTTAGAGACATTTTATTTCAAGGCCCAGTTGTCCCGAAAATCGTGGATAATAACCTTGAAAATAAGCGGTTTTTAGCGATATTCGGAAACCAAAAATATTTTTTCCCTAAAGGTATTTATAGACTCGTTACGTCTATAAATAGCAACTGGATGTTAGTATCCTTCTTTAAACAACGTAAAAACGGAGATTACTACTTGTTTCATCTAATATAGACAAGGTCTGAAAAGTGGTCTTAAGGCCTCCAAAATATTTTTATTTAAAATCAGATGCAAATTGCGTTATCCTGAGTTATTATTATATGTCTTCGAGATATTATAGTGCGAATTTAGAGACATTTTATTTCAAGTCACAGTTGTCCAGAAAATCGTCGATAATAACCTTGATAAACAGCTGTCTTCAGCGATATTCAGAAACTAAAATTTTTTTTCCCTAAAGGTATTAAAAGACACATTACGTCTATAAATAACAATTGCATATTAGTATCCCTGTTTAAACAATGTATAAACGAAGATTACTACTTGTTAGTTGTTTACTTTAATTCAAACAAGGTCTTCAAAAGTGGTCTTAAGGTCTCTAAAATACATTTATTTCAAATCAGATGCAAATTTCGTTATCCTGAGTCTTTATTATATGTTTTAGAGATATTACAGTGCGAATTTAGAAACATTTTATTTCAAGGACTAGTTGTCCAGAAGATCGTGGATAATAACCTCGAAAATCGGCGGTTTTCAGCGATCTTTGGAACCAAAAATATTTATTTCCTAAAGATATTTATAGACATGTTACGTCTATAAATAAAAATTGGATGTTAGTATCACTCTTTAAACAACGTAAAAACGGAGAATACTACTTTTTTACTCTAATACAGACAAGGTTCGATAAGTGATCTTAAGGTCTCCAAAATATATTTATTTCAAATCAGATGCCAATTTCGTTATCCTGAGTCATTATTATATGTTTTAGAGATATTACAGTGCGAATTTAGAGACATTTTATTTCAAGGCCCAGTTATCCCGAAAAACGTGGATAATTACCTTTAAAATCAGCGGTTTTCAGCGATAATCGAAATCCAAAAATATTATTTCCCTAAAGGTATGTATACACCCGTTATGTATATAAATAACAATTGGTTGTTAGTATCCCTTTTTAAACAACGTAAAAACGAAAAATACTACATGTTTCCTCTAAGGCTCTAATACACACAATGTCTAAAAAGTGGTCCTAAGGTTTCTAAACTATCTTTATTTCAAATCAGATGCAAATTTCGTTATCCTGAGTCATTGTTATATGTCTTAGAGATATTACAGTGCGGATTTAGAGACATTTTATTTCAAGACCCAGTTGTCCCAAAAATCGTGGATAATAACCTTGAAAATAAGCGGTTTTCAGCGATATTCGGAAACCAAAAATATGTTTTCCCTAAAGGTATTTATAGACTCGTTACGTCTATAAATAGCAATTGGATGTTAGTATCCTTCTTTAAACAACGTAAAAACGGAGAATACTACTTGTTTCCTCTAATACAGACAAGGTTCGATAAGTGATCTTAAGGTCTCCAAAATATATTTATTTCAAATCAGATGCCAATTTCATTATCCTGAGTCATTATTATATGTCTTAGAGATATTACAGTGCGAATTTAGAGACATTTTATTTCAAGGCCCAGTTGTCCCGAAAAACGTGGATAATTACCTTCAAAATCAGCGCTTTTCAGCGATATTCGGAAACCAAAAATATTTATTCCCTAAAGGTATTTATAGCCTGGAGTGTAGTTGTCTTGTGAAGTTGTGATTCTATGAAGAATAGTATTTCATCGTCTCAATTATTTGTTTATCTTTGATTAAAATACGTAAATATAAAAGGCAAACAAATAATTCGATAAAGGTAGTAATTTTGCAAGTAAATTAAATTGGATGATCTATGTGAGGAATCACTTATAGTCTTTATAAGTCTTTTGAGATTCGGTTTAATAAAAGTAAGGGAAAATGGTACTATAGGTAGTGAAATAGGTACAAATTATAATTAACGATAAACGAGATACAATTATTATATAAATAGGCACAAAATTAAATAGTTTTTTTGGGTGACGAATTACAGCTAAAGATAATTACGTTTGGAAAACAAGTCACATTAGCTATAACAATAACTGAACTATAATGATTACATTGACAATAAAAATGGGTACAAAACCCCGTCTTAAGGTTCAGACCAAAAAAATTGGTCTAAACAAGAATTAGTGTTGATGTAGGTGACTTTTTTTTTATAAGAATTGTTAGTTTATTAAATTGTTTTGATAGTGACTGAATTTTGAAACATTAAAATATATTTGAAGTGTTTGTCGTATAAATACATTGATTAATAAATTAAATGAAAATAACATTCACTTTTTAATACGTACAACCAATTTCTAGAAGACGTGTAAATCATCATATTGGTGTGATATTAACAAATAGTTCAGTAAAATTATCATTTCCCTATTCTTTTTATCTCGGCAAAAATTAGTTTCCAATGTTGCACCTCAATATCACAAATTCTCATTTGTGATGGACAAAACCCATTGACGGCTTGACGCGAGACAAAGAGCAAGTGGGAGGAGTTGTGAGAAGTCTCGTACTTCTGACCGTCACAAGCAAGACGGATTGCCTCGATAGAATGATACAAATCCAGAACCAACATCGGCCAACAGGCAAACTATTTGGACACGAGCCAATCATTTCCCAACATAAATTACTCGTACTCTCCCCAATTTGTTTATTTTTATCCTTATGAAACACCACAAAATACAAACAAGCATTTTAATCAAACGACACAGGAAGTTTAGAGAAGCAAAATAATTTTTTCTTGGGAGTATAGATAGATCAGAATTTATGATAACAGAAAAAAAAAAAAAAAAAAAAAAAAAAAAAAAAAAAAAAAAACTGAAGTGTGATCTGTGTTTCCACTTACTATCTGCCTAACATTTAATCTATTCAAATATTAAAGCAGCTTAATTATCAGTCAAATATCATGATTCTAAACAATCAAAGCAAAAAGATTACAGCATTCAGCAGCCTAATAATAAATGACAAACAAAAGTAATCATTTTGCCTTACAAACACATGAATACAGACATCCACTACAAGCTACTTTAACGGTCTTACAGATAACAGGAAGCTTGTCATAAGAGGTATAGCCAACAGACAAGTATATAGCTCCACAGCAGCAGCAAAACGTCGAATTGCCATCAAACGATCAGGATTGCGATCGTTCCCTAGTCAGAGGCGACCGACTGCATCACCAAAGCACATATAAGCAAAGAGAACAGCATAAAAGATGAGTAATATGATTTGTGTAGAAGGGGTCAAATCAGTTTTGATGCTACGGAATTTCGACCCAAGTCATGAGTACCAGAACCCAACTGACACACATCTACGCAAACGTAACCACATAAATAAATAATTGTATTTTTTTTAATGCAAAGGGACTCCTTGCCTAATTAGATTAGCTGATAAGTGCATGAATGAGTATTGTTGAGAATTAAACGATATTTGTGACTAAAAATAAGGTAGATATACCTATATCTCTCATCAACAGGGCTTCTCGATTCACGAATAGGCCTGTCTCTTGAAATAGATTTTCTAATAGGACTGGCCGGTTCAGGATCATCGTCAAGAATGGCACCTTCTTCCCTATCACTGATGTCCAAGCTTGGCTGGCGACTGTAACCATTCCCATTTGTCTCATCAATAATGGCCCCTTCTTCCCTATCACTGGTGTTCAAGCTCGGCTGACGTGCCTGACGACCATAAGCATCCCCATTTTTCTCTATTCCGCGGGGGCTACGACTCCTACTTCGGCCACGACCACGGTATACGGGGGAGGCTCTTCTGTCCCTGCGAGGGCTAGGACTCCTTTTACGGTTGTAATCAGGGCTGCCTCTCTCTACTCGACGAGGACTACGGCTTGATTGATTCCCATATACAGGGCTAGCTCTCTCTCTTCTATAGGCAGGAGGGCTAGAGCCGGCTCCATAGTCAGGACTCCTTCGCAATCTCTTGTACGGACTTGGTGAGCGTCTCCTCCTGTCAGGTGACCTATCACGATCTCTCCTGTCAGGGCTACTGCCATTCCTTCTATTGTCATCATCATCACCACGGGCAGAATATTCCACAGTGATGATCCGATCAAGAAACTTGCTGCACAACGACGAGAAAAAAAGTTTCATTTAGCCCAACAAGGGGTTACAAATTTACAAAGGTTTGACAACAGTTGTGTTGTACTACATAACACTGACCTCATGTTTGTGGCTTCCATAGCCTTAATGGCATCTTCCAGGAATTCATACTGAACAAATGCGAAATTTTTCCTGATCCTGACATTTGCAATCTTCCCATATGGATCAAAGTGTCTTTCCAAGTCTCTTGTTTGAGTTTGATACGGGAAATTAATCACAAACAGGGTTTTTGAAGGCCTCAGATTAGCTGATTTTTTTGAACTGACGGGTTTTCTGCCACCTCGTTCATGCTACAGCAATAAAGCAGAATGAAAAAAAAAATTGAGATAACTGAGCATACCAGAGATTCCGAGAATATCTTGATTTATATGAACAGAATTTTACATATCTTCAGGATTTACCTTTGTCCACTCGACACGAAGTCTCCGCCCTTTCCTACCATATTCGGTACGGTCAAGTGCTCGAATGGCATATTCAGCATCTCTCTCATCCTCCATATATATGAATGCAAATCCTATAAAGACAAGAAATACAGAACAAGATATCAGCAGATGGAACTGAGAGGTAATGCTCAATTAAGCTTAATCAACACCTTCAGAACTACCCGATTGAACCTGTATCATATCCCTGCCAAAAGTTTTAATTATCAAGTACGGAGTATAATATATCAGAAACAATCCTTAACCAAAGTTCTATAAACCAGTGGAATTTAGAAAGCTATGTGTATTTACCAACAGACCTTCTGTAACGGACTAAATGATGTCATGGACAAATTCCAAAAGTGAATGTCATGGTATGTCAGGGAAAAGGGAGGCATCTTCGGGTATGCTGCTGCCTCCATTGTGAGGTTGGCATTAAGGACCATGAAACATGTCTGAGATTAGACCCTGGACAAATGTCACAAGGAATGGAAGACAATGGTGTCTGGTGCAACTATATGATAGGAGTGGCATCGGAAGTGATCAGACGGGCTCTCCTTTGAGGAAGGAAAGGAAAGATAGACAGGCCAGAAATACAAGACAATCCTGCGTCAAAGAAATAATTGAGTACAGGGGGTTTAAACTTTTATAAAACCACTTTTTAAATAGTCTTGAACCCCTATAGCAACACTGGGCAGGGTATCCATCTGATAGAAAATCGCAGATAAGGCCATTTGGACATTATTCAAATTCCTCCAAGGGTAAGAAGCTGAGGAGGAAACAGCTGTTGCTTTATCTTTGCAGGACCATCATCAAAAGTTATGAACTTCTGAAACATAGTAGCTCCCAGATGGTTGAAGTTAGCAGGAAGGAAATGAGGTGTCCACTTGATTGCAAGATTTGCCACAGGATAAAATCATCTTTAAAATTTGGAAAAGCCGCGGGTCCACAATGCAAGTTATCCAACATTATTTACCTTGACTGGCAGATAACCGCCTTGTCTTCTTTCACATTTTGACGAACAATGCAGATTAAATTTAATTATACCCCAAAATTTCTAATGCAGGAATTCAATAAACCCAAAAAAAAAAAGTGAAACAAGGAGCATAAATGGAAATTATGCTGAGGACAACAATTTGCTTCTGAAAATTAGAACAAATAAAGGTCTGGCTTAGCTGAAAAAGTTAGAGGCAACTGCCAACATGAAACAGGAGAGCTATTGCAAGTTATTCCCAAATTCTTTACTTAAAAAAAGCTAATGAGTATCAGATGTTACGATCCATAAAAAAGTTTTATAAAACTTAAAAGTGGAACAAAACAATTTAACACTCTATTGCTAACAACAGATAAAAATATCAAATTGTATATCAATCCTATTTATAGACAGACAACATCCCACTTCTTTATCTGTCACGAGCATAAAACTGTCATGTCTCCTTTTGTAGTTGGACAACTGCTATCAGTGTTCACCCTCAAAAAAACTTGCGAATTTGAAAACAAAAATCGTTTCACCAAAATTTAGAGTTCAACTGAACAATGTAATGCGCACCAGAGGACATCAGACAATCAAAACTAGATAATTACCAGATTTCATATCAACTCTATCAACCGTGCCATAACGCTTAAAAAGACGTTCCAAATCTGATGAACGTGCTTCAAAGTCGAAGTTCCCACAAAAGATTGGTCTCATCATTCTGAAACATGACAATTCCAAAGCAAATTATACAAACAACTTTACAAAGTCAATATGCAGGATGATGATCAGGTAATTTTAGTACAATATTTGTTAGATGTAAAGCTTAATTCCATCAGGTCCATTACAATTAAAAAAAAAAAAAAAACCAGAAGTAAGTTAAACTACAATTGTGACCTAAACGCAGCAGGTCTCTAATTTTTCTGGACAACAAACATCTAGAATACCAACACACCTACATTGATAACAAATGAAACTCTACTAAGGGGTCGTTTGGTTCAACAAGAACAAATGGAATGGAATGGAGTTTGGTAGTATGGGGTGCTAAATACATACTTGCTTAATGTTGTTTAGTTCACCATAAGTTTGTAGAAGGGCAAAATGGTGTTTGATAGTATGGAGGGTTGGTGTGAGATTCCAAGCGGTTAGAGTGAAATTAGAATCCATAGATATCTAACTCCACTGCAAATCACCCCAACCAAACTACGGAATGGATCAAATCCATTCCATTCCCTTCCAATGGAGTTAACCAAAG
Source organism: Heliosperma pusillum (assembly GCA_022085475.1). Lineage (NCBI taxonomy): Eukaryota > Viridiplantae > Streptophyta > Magnoliopsida > Caryophyllales > Caryophyllaceae > Heliosperma > Heliosperma pusillum. The sequence continues at coordinate 371,492 of JAIUZE010045456.1, read as the reverse complement.
ATCCCCTAAAAAGATGTGCTATTAGTTATGTACTTCAATATATGACTTATATGTTTGGAAATACAAGAAGTGCCATGATACCCATTATAGGGGTGCTAACGAGTCGAGCCGAGCCCGAGCTTGGCCTTGCTCGGCTTGTGCTCAAGAACCAAAACTCGAGCTCGAGCCGATCTCGAGCTTACCCGAGCTTGAAAAAAATGTGCTCGTAAAAAAGCTTGCGAGCTTTAACGCGAGCTCGAGCCAAACTCGAGCTCAAATCGAGCCTATATATAATTGTTGATTTTTAATTTTTTTCGTCCAATATTTTTAATATTAAGACTCGAAAGATATATGTAAAAATTTTTAGCAAATAAGTTAGAAATTTGATATATGTGATACAAATATATAATAATGATAATATATTTTTATAAAATATGAGGAAAATCTTCTCTAATCACACAAATTCGAGCTGCTCGCGAGCTTTTCGAGCCGAGCTGGTGTTTGCTCGGCTTGACTCGTTAAGCTCTCGAGCCGAGCCCGAGCTCGAGCCGAGCTCACACGAGCCGAGCTTTGACCGAGCCGATCTCGAGTTGCTCGCGAGCTGTCTCGTCTCATTATCAGCCCTATACCCAAAGCAATAGAAAGGTATACACCTCATGCACGAGGCGCACAATTTTTACAAAAACTATACTCCGCATTAAAGAAACAAAATTGTGAACCAACAGCCTTATTTGATTTTGTAACGGGGACCGGGATGTACTCATCTAGATTGTAAAAGCAAGGAACAATGGGTATTCAAAAGGCTACAACAAAAAAAAAAAGTAACTTTATTGCGTAATAACTTGTCTTAAACTCTCACTTCACCGTGCAAGCCGAGTTTGATGCGCCTTATCAATCATCCTTAGGCATTATAGCTAGCACCTAATTATGCCTTGCGCTGTTTTTTAATAACTAAGCATTCCCCCAATAAGTACGACGACATATCAAACGTCACACTAGAGAGCGCTGCCAAATGCACTAAATTTTCGCTCTACCATAACCTGATATTCTCTAAACATTCTTCACCAGTCACTAACCGTAGAGATTATTAGCCGACAGCAATCCGATTAAACCCTAATAATTACGACACTTACATCGGCAATGTCAAGTAAACAACCAAATGATAACCGATAGCTTGATACATACATTTGATGAAATCTCTCATACAAACTACATAATCATAAAAAAAAACTCAATTAATTCAAGAGAATTCCTCTTAACATCAAGAACTGCATCGAATGACAGTTACTTCAGATATCGCAATTCAGATGAACAATCACACAATCAAGAAATATAACATTTACACAAATTTTAGATCTACAAAACGTTGCATACAATTCAAGAAATTGAATTTTAACTACAGATCTACACGATTCCGAAAGAAAAAAACAAAAGATAAATAAACTAAGATTAAAATTTTACAACAAAGAGATTAGTTGAAAGGGGGAATTTACCTGGAGAAAAATATGAGAGAAACCCTAGAAATTGAGAAGGTGAAATTCAGTTGTTAATTTGTTCGAGGAAAGAGAGTGTCGTTCTATAAACTAAAATCTGATTTCGGAGTCTTATGACGTAATTACCCCTAGTGTTTTTGTATTTATCTTTTTATTTACCGTAATATTAAGGCGGGTCAACTACTATCAGAAGATGTTAATAAAAACTAAACTTTTATTATTTTCTAGGTAACAAGTGAGGTGAGTTGGTATGTATTTGACCCGTCTTAAGCTGAACACGTATGATGCTTGTTTTAAATGAGACTATGTAATTTTTTATCAAGCCATGATACTGGTAAGATAAATAGATACGCGATTTGAGAAATTTTGAACTTGTGATCTATCGTTTCAAATATTCATCCATCCAAATAAATTAATAACTAAGTAAGTATATTATGAATTATTTACTTTGCTTTTGGTACAACGATCCAAAAAGGTGAGATATTATTTTTTTTTTGTTCAAATTTGATATTAAAAAATGCGATATACTTATAATATAACATAAAAGAACAAGTTGTACTTAATAATAAATAATTACGGAGTAAATAAAAATGTAAAGAATCGACTGCTAAACCATTATTGTTTTGTATATACTTATACCCGTATTAATCACTAAGCTAAGATTTGATACAAGTAGTTTTTTAGTTTTGCTAGGGGGTTGTTGGACAGGTAGATGAGATCAACAACCCATTTTCTAACTAGTACCTAGATATTATTGATTGATTAGTCGTAAGCTCAATGAAAATATCTTCGGGGTTTAGAAAAATATCATGGGCCTTTTTCGTTCAAGAAATAAAAGATATCAATGGGCCGAAAATCTGGGCTTTTAGAACCTTTCGGGCCAAATGATTTGTAGCATTGCATGCTAGCAAATTGGTAAAACAGTATTTTTGTTATATTATAGTAGGGAGAATTTAAACGCGTAAGACATTTCGAAAACTTTTAATCTGATATTTGAGGATTGGGGCTCAATCAATGATTATATACCTTAGTTAGATGATTATGAGTAACGTCTTTCATGACTTTAGGAAGTTGATATTGAGTAGTAAATTGTTGTCCAAGACTGCAAGGTGATCCGAGTGCAGAAAGGGCCTAATGGGACAACATACTCAAAGATAACCAAAGTGAGGAAAAAATAGAGCTAATAAGGCAGAATAAACAAAAATATACCCCGTAATAAATTGTTCAATTGTTAGGACATTTCCAACAAAAAGACGGGTTTGTCAGCAAAATCTCCATGTTTGTGGATCTACATGATTCTCGTGAAGCTAAGTTAATGGCTGTTAACTGGCTTTGTTTCGGCTTGTCTTGGTGTTTATTTAAGTCTTGGCAAGGTGGGATGGCCTTGTTTGCATGTTTTTTTTGGGGTAATCTTGTGGTTTTCTCTTCTTGTGTTCCACTCTTTGTAGATTGTCGTCCTTTCAATATCTCGTCACGTCTCCTCATCTTTGAGCGGTCTAACTTGCTCCCGGAGCGTCCGGTTGGGGCAGATTCTTCTTCTTAAATTATTATCTCAGCCAGATCTACGAATCTAACATGTTAAAAATGAGTAAAAAGGAATAAAAAAAACCATAAAAAGAAATGCATACTAAAAAAGCGGATTGAAGTTTGAACCGAATAGAATCAATGTCCCTGAGACTCGAGGAAGAGAAGAGAGCCAATATTGAGCTTTTCAATTTTGAGAGCACGAGGAACGTACCAATGTTCGAACCTTATACATTATCGTAGAGCTACACAATACTTTTACATATCATATACAAGGTATAAATACAACTTATACAAGAATAACAAGATGATAGTTTAGAATTTAGATTTGATAAGATATATCCAAGAATTGATCAAGAAAAATAGTATAAAATTAAGTATTTAGAATTGAAATCTAGACTTGAACTGTTCATACAAAGCCCACAACAAAATCCCAATCAAGGTATCTCTCACCAAATCTCGTAGAAATTTATTGATCCAACCATTAGGATTACCGGTTGAAGGACTCTTTCCGGCAAGGTCGTGGAAGCGCAGATCTCCAAGGTCCGAAACAAGTGCAAAGATCACTCCATTCAAGTGTCCCTTCCCTATTACTCCTACCACCGTCTTACAGTTATTAACCGCTTTGCTTCGCTTCAGAGACCATGCTAAATACTGCAAAGCCAAAAGTTTATCGAGTCAGTAGTATAAAAATCACAGACAGTTTAACTACGACACAATTATGAAAAAGTTGTTTTTATAAAAGCAGAGAAATAAGGGTAATACCGTGTCACGTTCATGAATAAGTGGTTGTAGAAGAGATGGGTATGAGGAACTGAGTTTCTCATAGAGCTGATACGGGTTATCCGCACTGTCTGACTCCTGAAACAAATTGCAACAGAGTCTGAAGCTTGAGTTAATTATGTATCGTAAATCTATTAGAAAAGGCCTTTTTTTGTTAACTTTCAGAAGAAACACAAGTCGGGAAAGATCGACCTTCACATTGTCTCTGGATGTGTCCGATGAAGATGTGATACCGCGAATTACAGAACTTACTAAGCTGATTTTTTCAGTCCACTTCAGAGACTTCCATGCCCTCTCAAGCTACACAAAAAAACAGAATTATATATCAGAAAAGATACAAAAGAATGGCTTTAAAAAGACTTTGATTAGTAAAATTGACAAGCTTTGTAGTATGTGTCACACGAGACTTACTGTAATCTCAATAGGCCGATCCCCCAAGACCAACTGAGCTCCAATTTCTTCAGATACTATTCGAGCAACTCGAAACTGCAGTGAAAAGTAGAGAATTTGTTGTTAGGCAAGGGAATATCGCACAAACTCAGTACAAGCATTGTCGTTCAAACTCGACTGTAAATGTCTGACACGGAAAACGTCCATGCACTGATGTACCAGACTCCCTAAGTTTAAAAAATGTTCATACTTTAGGCCTAAGATGAATAGCAGACTGTATGCATGCCCACATCAGTTTTTGTATTCTAAGAGTAACCAATTCACGACAGTCAGTAACCAGTTAGCGATAGAAACTGACCTCATCCCCAAATGGTCGATCAATATCTGACGAAATTTTAGATGAAAACGCTGCCAATAAGAGCCGCAATGCCAAAGCAGTTTGTCCTCCTGTCAGTTACATAGGGAGAATTGGAGAAACTATTACAGCCTAAGAGAACAACGAGATGTCAAGATGGACAAGTTTAAGACGATATGAATGGCAGAGTACGAAAATGTACCTAAGTTTATACTACGACCAACAGCTCCAAAAAATTCAACACCACTCAAGGAAAACATGTTGGACTTCATATCTAGTCCAGGTTGAGTACTGCTGGAAGTGTACATAATCCCGGCTCTGAAGATTTAAGCCTGTGATAATTGAAGTTAAGCCATGGATTGATGATTAACTTAAAACACAATCTCAGTAAAATATGGATCGATGAAAATCATTTACTTCCTCTCCCCACTTACATATTGTGATATGGCACTATCCGTTTTCAGCTTATGACGGATAATGCTCAAAACGGATAGTGCCCGTCTTCAATGAAAATTTGTGTTGAAATATAGTATAGCAACAATAAATTGGAATTACATCAAATCATGCAAAAGAGTACGTAGGAATAACCTTATTCTCAATTTAGTATTGAACCTCTATTAATCATTTCTTTTGTTATACTTTACAACAATAACATTAGAGCCTAAATCCCAAAATAATTTATGATTTCAAACATGAATTATCCATAAAAAACCATCCACATTTCATTAGAGAATGAGGAAACATACACAAATAGGACTAAACATCAAATTGTGCAATAGCATTGCACACCAAGTCACCCACCTACGTCTAATCGAGCGTATATTTTTCGAGCTTTTAACAAGTTTATTATTTTTAATGTTTTTAAGTATATGAGCTGAAAAACGAATGTATATTTTTCGAATTTTTAACAAGTTTTTTATTTTTAATGTTTAAGTATATGAGCTCAAAAACTTTACACAAAAATATAACTCATAATCTTTCAAACAAAAACTCGAAAAGTTTATCATAAAACTCATAAACTACAACAGAACAAAATACAACCGGTAGTATAGTCAGAGAAACATATAATTTGATTTAAGAGTATAAAACAGAATAACAACTTTAACCAGAAATGACGGAAACAACCAAGTAAGAAAAACGTAAAGAAATGACTGAGACGGTAGGAGTAAAAAACTTGCCTACTACGACAAAGCTCAACAACAACATTATCAGGACGAAGAGCCCTAACAACCCGGTCCACATGATCCTTAGAACCCGGATCAACATGAGTAGTACCAACCAACCATATCTCATCCGGTTCAACAAACTCGGTCCGCCAAAGTGGAACCGGTCCAAACTGATCCTTCTGAACCCGAACCAGACACCCCATGTCAACTAAGTCCAATAGTTGCGGGTGTGTTTTCGAAATAACGTCACGGGAAATGGTAGAAATTTTGGTGGAGCGGAAGTCAAAACCGGGTGGCGGGGGTTTCACGGTGGCGACAACGGTGAAAGTGGGTTTGCGGTGTTTGTGACGGCGAGGAGAGAGGGAATTGAGGTGGTTTGGTTTGAAGAGTGATTTGTGTGGTGGTGAAGGAGATGATAGAGTTTTCATGGCTGAAAGATGTGTGTGTTTTTGTGTGGGTGTGGATTGGATTTGGTTTTGCACTTTTACGTGAGTGGATTACCCTTCATACTGCCGACTAATCTCACTCGTGTACCGAGTACTCACCACTTAATTTATGAGTAGCTACGAGTTCGGATAAAATACGGGTTTGAGTGCAATTTTGGTTAAGTAAAATACGTAATTCCTACTATCTGTACGTTTTATCTCCTCCAACACGAGATCGGCTCGGGCTCGAGCTCGAGAGCTTAACGAGTCAAACCGAGCAAACGTTTGTTAAACGCTGGTTCGCCACGAAAAGCTCGGGAACAACTTGAGATTGTGTAATTTGATAAAATATTACCCACCTTTAACAAAAAATAATTACAGTATTTTGATTATAGTCATGAATAAAGACGTCAGGTTAACTCACACAAAGATACAATTGAAAAAACTAGGTTGGTCCATACAAACCCTATAATATTTTATCCGTGATTCTAGGCCAAGTGAAAATAAAAACAAGAAAGAAGTTAGAACAGCGCGTCATAACAAGGACCCACATAAACTGAGAAAACTCACAAGAACCACATACTTTGTTTCTCTCTCCTCCACATCATTCCCTAATTTCCAGCTGTTTCTATGTCCGCGCGTTGTTTCCTTCGTTGCATTACTTAACACTCTCTACTAGATATTTTATTCTACTATATATATATACTCACTTTACTCTCAAATATTCCACAACTAAAATAACTAAACATAAATATACAATCACTCGAACTTTGTTAGTTGTTAACTGCCGTGCCACTACTACTTCAATACATCGAAAGACAATGAGTTACAATTACGACAACGGACATTTACTACGACCCGACAATTCATGTCCCTCTACAGATGATGACACGGGTAGGCTGATGTTAGCATCAGCCCACCCTAAAAAACGGGCAGGTAGAAAAATATTCAAGGAAACTCGCCACCCAATTTACCGTGGTGTCCGACAACGAAGGTCCACTAAATGGGTGAGCGAGGTCCGCCTACCCAATAGTAAAAAACGACTTTGGTTAGGAACATACCAAACAGCCGAAATGGCAGCACGTGCTCATGACGTGGCTGCTATTGCATTAAGAGGCCAACAACGCCCTTGTCTTAATTTTGCGGACTCTGTATGGCGACTCCCTATCCCCGCCTCGTCAGACATTAAGGACATTCAAAACGCGGCGGCTGAGGCGGCGCAGGCCTTTCGTCCCACGGTGGAGCTGCTCAATGCCCCGCCTACTCCGCCGCCCGAGAATGAAATTAATCTGGAGTTGATGGAGCAGAGTGTTGAGTATATGGATGAGGATATGGTGTTTAATATGCCGGGTTTGATGGCTGACATGTATGAAGGACTTGGTATGTTACCGCCACATCAGCATAGTAGTTCAAATTACTACAATTATAATCTTGATGATGTGGAATTTGAAGGTGCTGACATGTCACTTTGGAACTACTCTTTTTAAGGAAAGTTTATACATTATTCACTTGCAATTTTATTACTGGAGTGTGTAACAAAGTTTTGGTTATATTACATTAATTCTTTTGTTAATTAGTTAGTGTTGTGTGATAGAAACAAGATAGATATAGAATTATAGATGTAACATATGTAAGAATCAAACAATGATCAAATTGTTTCTTTCTATTTTTTTGGCTTACGTAAGTATTTATTCTCCGTCAAATAAATATTGAAACTCGCTCCAAATATTTCTTCAATTTGTCAAATTGCTAGCCTTGTTTTTTTTTTCGGCCGAGGGGAACAATATCAATTACTATTTAAACGATGCTGAAGGGTTTGGAATGCAGATCACGAATATTACTATTTAATAAACCATTTGACCAACAACTATAAGTCTCCTTGTGAATGAGTCAAGTATCTTCAACTTGGATAGATAAGATTTGACTCGTCATAAGTTTGTGACGGATATTCCCGTCATAAGTTTGTGACGGATATTCCCGTCACAGATGAGAACTTGTGTAATATTAGCAATCCAGCAATTACAAATGGAATTTAAAGGTTATTACTACTCTGTTTTTCTGTTTTGGGGGGAAAATAAAAAACAGGGGAAGAGAAATATCTAAACATTTTTTTTTTTTTGGTACAAAGAGAAATATCTAAACATGTAAACGACAAAGTACTGATGTTTTTACATTTTAGGCAACAGTTGGACTGTTGAATGATTAAGACTTTGATTGGTGTAGGATTTTGATGATGTCCCACTTTCTATTTTTTACCAATTTTGTCAACCGAAAATTCTCAAAGTACCTCTCAATTATGACATTTCTCCCAAAATATCCAAATTTTTGTTCCGAAAAATTTTTAAGTGGTTATAACTCGTGTTTAAAAACTCGGAAAATGACGATTTTTTTGCAAATCGTTCATCTTTCCGAGTGCTTTGATTTGAAAAAAAAAATTGGCGAGTTCGGAACCTGTGACCAAGAGATATGGTTACTCAAAGTTTGTTCGGTGAAAAAAACTTTGTCATACGAAAAATCCTAGTCACGGGATCAAAATACGACAAATTGTTTTTTCAAATCGTAGCTCTCGGAAAGGTCAACGATTTGAAAAAAAATTAGACATTTTCTGATTTTTTTAAACCCGAGTTATGGTCACTAAAGTTTCTCGGGTCAAAATTTTGGGTATTTCGGACAAACTACTAAAGTTCGGAGGTACCGTGAGAATTTTCTGTTTTGTCAATATACTTTGTATATGTTAATACACAAATTCTCATTTGTGCCGGACCGACCCGTCGAAAACTTATGACGGGTCAAATCCCTCTCACAAAGAGCAAGTAAGGGCAAGTGGGTGAAAATGGAGCCCCCACTTGCCTTGCCATTTGCTCCTTGTAAGAGAGATTTTGCGACGGGTCGCCCCGTCACAAGCAAGACTTATTAATGTTAATATGTGGATGAGTGGAAGTAAAGAGTACATGATTCAATAGATGGGAATATATCCGTCTTTTAACATACCGACTCGGATTGCTTCTTACAATAAAGGCGTAAGAAGGGTAAGTGAAAAACTAAGTCGGTTTTGACTTGCCCTCACTTGCCTTTTTGTGAGACATCACAACCCATTTTTCTTTAAGGTGAATATGCATATCTTCAATAAGATTTACTACTAAAGAATTTAATTAGGTTATCCTTTTTTGGTAACATAATAAGTGAGGAGTCATAACAAATTGTGTGGGTGTCAATGTTTGACCCTTTGGTGTGTCAATCTCATATACGAAGTACTAAGTGCTGTTTCGAAATGGGTCTCAATGTCTCATATACTAACCCCACGAGGCCCACGACCCTACCTCTAATATCATTTTGGATTCATTGGGATATTTTTTTTTTGGCTAACTTCATTACTGATTTATTTTATTCCTTCTTAATGGACATAAATTCTCATTGGAGACGGATATATCCATCTTCAATGAAAATGGGTCGTATTGTCTCTCACATAAAGGTAAGTTATTAAATTGTCACACACTTGCCCTCCTATTTATCTTTCTGTGAAACAACCCAACCCTTCATTGAAACCGATATACCCGTTTTTATGAGACTTGTTTTTTTTTACAGTAATAAAGATAGTCTTTACACAATTTACACCCGGGATTTATTATTACATTATTTGAGACATAAATTAAACTAAGGATGATGTTGACAGACAACATAGGCTTCTTGAGTGGACGATCTGAACTGGTTAGTTGACGTAACATTTCTTTTCTCTTCCGTTCACAAAATATGGTACACTTTTGGCACATTTTGTTATACTAATCATATTGTTATTTTCTTTTTAAATTGATCTCTCTTAATATAGCCATATTCGTGTTAAGATTTAAAGGAGTTAAAATAACATCATATTTCTGATTTTGTCACCTATATCTTATTTTAACCCGTGTTTAGGTTTAAAACATATATGCAAGTTTTAAAAAGGAAATTGTACCCCCTCCAGTCTACGTTATTGGTCATATCTACGCTATTGTCGCAGTTAAGAATCGAACTACTAATTCCATTGTTATAGTAAGAGAGATTTTATAACTTTGAGCTAACTCTTATTCTTTGATAATGTGTTATTGAGATAGTGAAATAATGAAAGGGGGCGAATATGTGAGTTGTAGCCTGTATAGGTTGAATTGAGTGGAGATGCAAGAGGAAGCCTAGGTGGAGATAAGATCACGGAGGCGGTTGGCCAAAAAATTAAATGTGATATGAGTAACCACGATTCATTATTGTTGAACTATTAACGAATTGGTTAGGTTTAGAGAATATAGAAGAGAATGGTTTTTTTTAATCATGTTTTGAGACGAAGGGAAATTATGCAATATCTGGATAAAATGCGCGAGATTTAGTAGTTACAATAATTTTTCCCTCATCATCTAATTTCTAGAACAATAAGTCTTACATAAAACGGATATTATCCGTCTAAAGCTTAAAACGGGTCAAATATTATTAAGTGGTAATAATAAAGATAAATTTTTTTGTATTTTCTAGGTAACAAATAGGGTGATTTAATACGTATTTAACCTGTTTTAAGTTTAAGCCAGATAATAACCGTTTAAAATGAGAATTTGTGTTTCTAGAATCACTACCAATACTTGGAACTTTACGGAGTAGCAAGAATATTTACAAGGAAAAGAGGAACCAATTTTGGTCCAGTAAAAATAAGAAGACGAAAAACAAATCGTACAACGTGTTACACTCTAAATTGCATAATTGTATCCGTTGGACCCACACATCCTGAAGAAAGCTCACAAGAACCACATACACAGTTTCTCTCTCTTCCACCTCATACTCTAATTTCCAGCTGTTTTAATTTCCGCGTCTTTTTTTTCCCTTGTTCCGTTACTTAACACTCACAACTACGATATTTCATCTTACTATAAATACACTCACTTTACTATCCAACTTTCCACAAATAAACTTCAACAAAATACCTTACATCATCACTTGAACTTTGTTACTACTATTACTACTATTCGAAATAAAGACAATGAATTACAACAACGACAACGGACAATTACTTCGACCCGACAATTCGAGTCCCTCAAGTGATGATGATACGGGTGGGCTGATGTTAGCATCAGCCCACCCTAAAAAACGGGCAGGTAGAAAAAAATTCAAGGAAACTCGCCACCCAATTTACCGTGGTGTCCGACAACGTCGGTCCACTAAATGGGTGAGCGAGGTCCGCCTGCCCAATAGTAAAAACCGATTATGGTTAGGAACATATATTACGGCCGAAATGGCAGCACGTGCTCATGACGTGGCTGCCATTGCGTTACGTGGCCGAGAAGGCGCTTGTCTTAATTTTGCTGACTCTGTTTGGCGACTCCCTGTTCCCGCCTCGTCAGACAACAAAGACATTCAGAAAGCGGCGGCTGAGGCGGCGCAGTTGTTTCGTCCTACGGTGGAGCTGCTCAATGCGCCGCCTCCTCCGCCGCAAGAGAATGAAAATAATGTGGAATCATTGGAGCAGAGTGTTGAGTATATGGATGAGGATATGGTGTTTAATATGCCAGGTTTGATGGCTGACATGTACCAAGGACTTGGTATGTTACCGCCACATCAGCATAGTAGTTCAAGTTACTACAATTATAATCTTGATGATGTGGAATTTGAAGGTGATGACATGTCACTTTGGAACTACTCTTTTTAAGGAAAGTATTTTTATAAACTTTCTATTTTAGTATTAATTGGAGTGTGCAACACAAAAGTTTTGGTTTTATTAATTCTTTTGTTAATTAGTTAATGTTGTGTGATAGAAACAAGATAGACACAAAATTATTGATATAGTATAGTATATGTAAGAATCAAACAATGATCAATTTGTTTGTTTCATTTTTGTTGGTGTACTAAGTATTTATTCTTCGTCAAATAAATATTGAAACTCACTCCAAATACTTCTTCGATTCTCAAATTGCAATCCCGGTGTTTTTTTTTTCTTTATCGATTACTACAATTTAATCGATACTGAAGGGTTTCGAACGCAGATCACAAATATTACTCCGTACTATTTAGTACCGAGTAACCATTTGACCAACAAGTATATCATCAACTAATATTAACAATCCAAAAAGTAACAAATTGAATTCAATGGTTATTACTCTGTTTTTTGGGAAAAATAAAAACAGGGGAAGAGAAATATCTAAATATCTAAACATCAAAACAACAAAAGTACTGATATTTTTACATTTTAGCCAACAGTTTGACTGTTGAATGATTAAGACTTTGATTGGTTTAGAATATTTGAAAATGTCCCACTTTATACTTTTTACTCTCTTATTCCTTATGTTGTTCCGCATTTGGTTTTGATAAATATTTAGTGAAATGATGTTATGTGGATGTAAATGAAAGTAAAAGAGAGAAAGTGGGGTCATAAGTTATCATAACCATAAATAATAGACAAATAAAAAAGTGGAAGATCTTAGTGAATTTGTCGTTTTAGAAAATGTGGAAGATCTTAGAGAATACGAGGTAGTACCATTTTTGTCAATATATAAGTGGATGAGTGGAAGTAAAGAGTGTGGATTAGTCTATCCTTTTTTAGTAACATAATAAGTGATGACTCTAATAACTACTCTCTTATATTCTCAATAACATTCAATATTTCTATTTTCGTCTATTTACAATACTTCCGTTTATTTCTTATTTTGGAAAGTGTTTGTGTGGTCCAAATTTAATGGTATGGTGGATTAGTTTATTTGTGTGGTCCAAATTTAATTATATGGTGGGTAGTGTGTTTTCTTAATTTTTGTGTTAAAGTGATAGGGAAAGGTTATTGAGAATAAGAGGGAGTAATTATGTGGGTGTAGTATTTTTGACGGTGTGTGTCTCAATCTCATAAACCAAGTTTATAGTGCTTTCTTTCTAGATGGGTCTCATTTATTAACCCCACTTCTATTATCATTTTGGATTCATGGGATATTTGATTTTTGGCTAACTTAATTAATCATTTTTTTTATTATTATTCCTTTTTAATGGAACACATTCATTCACAAAACATAGTACACATTTTGCAAATTTCTCTTTCATTCACAAAATAGGGTACACTTTTTGCACATTTTGTTTATTATTATAATCGTACTGTTATTTTCTATTTTAGTTGTTCTCTTTTCAAATAAACATATTCGTGTTAAGATTAACAGGAATCATATTTCTGATTTATAATTAGGAAAAATTAAAAATAACCACCATGTATTTGTGTATTTTTACAAATAACCACCATGTATTTCTATTTTTACGAATAACCCCCAAACTTTCACGTATACTCCCGAATCACCACCGTATAATTTTCCCGAGACCCGTTTTTCATATTTTCCGACTGATTAGTTAACGAGTTATCTGAAATACCCATATTACCCTTATCCACTCGCACAATCCCAAATTAAGAGAGCAATCTTCTTTCTCGATTTTTCTAAAAAGCAAAACAATTAAATAATCTGTAAACCTAAATCCCCAAAATCAATTATTCATCTATTAGTCATATCCTGTAAACACAAAATCCTCCAACATTTAACCAAACACTAATCTCCACCATAATTCAAGTGCATCAACAACCCGGTTCCGCGCTCAATTGAGCAGCCAACAGCGGCATTGGGCCAAATTTCAACCGAGCACCACCATTTGAATCACCGTCTTTGAAGTCGGAACCGAAACCCGATCAGAAGTCTGACAAGTTGAACTATTTGAGTAAATTCGAACCACAAGTCCAATAGCAGTCATACGATACAATGCAATCGGGTTAGTTCTACTCAATTTCGATCCACCATTCCGTCGCACAACCTATTGCACCCCAGAATTAGGCCATCACGCCTCACCGCCTCCTCCATATTTCCCTTGAATATCAACCCAGAAACGAGTCCCAACTCGTCCTCATCACCTGCTCCGCACTCACGAGTAACAACGCGGTACAACTGGAACAGTCAACTCGCGCGCTTTTACTGAACCAGTCAATCCAGACCACCATACATGCCGTCGAATTGACGATAAATACTTCTCAAGTTAGTGTTTGAGTGGATCATTTTTACGGAATGTGTCTTCTGAATACGGGCTGAACAGTAATTCGTGTGAATAGGTGGGAAATCATCAAGAAAGGGGTCATTTCAGATGAATTGTAAAGCATGTGGGATCAATTGATTTGGGGAATTAGGGTTTCAAGATGAATCAAAATGATTTGGCTATTCAGTAAAATGGAGAAAGATAGATAGGTTAGGTTAATTTGGGATTGGGTAGGTAGGTAAGGGTAATATGGGTATTTTATATAACTCGTTAATTAATCAGTCGGAAAATATGAAAAATGAGTATCGGGAAAATTATACGGTGGTGATTCGAAAGTATACGTGAAAGTTTTGGGGTTATTTGTAAAAATAGAAATACGTGGTGGTTATTTGTAAAAATACGCAAATACGTGGTGTTTATTTGTAATTTTTCCTTATAATTATAAAGAGTTAAATAACATCATACTTCCTCCAATTCTCTAAGATATTCCACATTTCCTAAAACGACAAATTCACAAAGATTTTCCACTTTTCTTATTTGTCTATCATTAGTGGTTATAATAACTTGTGACCCCACATTATCTCTCCTACTTTCATTTACATCCACATATTACTCTACCACTAAATTTTTGTCAAAAACAAATGTGGAAGATCATATAGAATAGGAGGGAGTATTTCTAATTTTGTCTCTATATAGTATCTTATTTAACCCGTTTTTAAGTTTAAAACAGGTATGCAAGTTTTAAACAAGAATTGTACTCCCTCCAATCTAATCATATCCAATCCATTGGTCATACCTACTATTCGAGACAATACTTTGACCGTGTTTTTCTTCAACTATATACGATTTCTTTTTAACTAAAAAAACACCGCCTTCGTCTCTTTCAATTGTTTAACTTTATTTTTGGCGTAAATACTACAGAGTAATTAAAGAGTAAGAGATTATTGATGGTTGTGCTTAGAGGAAGACAAGTGTGCAATAGTCTCATTGTGTTCAAATTACTCATAGAATATTTTTCTAATTTATAGAAAGCTTAGCAATGAGAAACCCTAAAATGAAAATGGTAAATAAATGATCAGGATGGAAAGAGAGTAATTTTATGAAAATTTTTTCGTAAAAGAATCTAACATGTGAATTTTATATTTTAAAATTTCATTAATTTTTCTATATGTATGATCGAAGTAGACGAAGTATGATATCATAAAAGTAAATGTTACCAATGAATTGGATTAGAGCGAGTATTTCCTTTTTGACATAGCCTTTTAGGAGATCAGTTTATACATGTGAATACACTTTAGTTTCGAATATTGTCAATATTGCTGAATTTCACAAATTGTAAACAAACATCTTATATTATCGATCGTTTATGTACTCTTATATTGAGAGAAAAAAGCTTGCCGTACGAATAATTGACAAGATTTTTTACATATAGTCCTCCAATAACTAAATATTAAAGATCCGTCTTTATTTTAAACGGGTCAAGTAGTTCCCCACTTATATCGATAAGACAAAAATGAAATGTCTTGGGAATAACAAGATGTTTGTTATATCTATACAAATAGGTCATCATTTGATCTGTTTCAATCTTAAGGCGAATGGTTTCGTGTGAAATGAGATTTTGGGTTGGTGACTTACTAAGAAAAATATCTAAATTAAGTGACAACGTGGGTAGTACACTCCTAGTGTTGTACTATTGGATGATGATGTAATTGTAAAAGCTTGAAATTTCAGTGTTTGGTCATAATTAAAGATGGTCCTTCACTTTAAACTTCACAAATTCTCATTTGTGACGGACACTATCCGTCGCAAGCTTAAAACGGATACCATATTTTCTCACAAAATACCCATCAAGGGTGAGTGGAGAAGCACATGGGGGTGCCCACCTTGTTCCCTCTACCCATTTCCTCTCACAAAATACCCGTCGCAAGATCCGATCCGTCGCAAGCAAGACCTATTGTTAAACTTTTGGATGATGTAGAAGGGATAACCGATGATTTAACTCATTTAAGTGGTTGTGGTAGAAGGACTTGTTTAGAAGGTTCATACTTCATGGTCCAAACCACAAACACAAATCAAATCGGATAGAATAATAATCAGTTCGGAGTATATCGGTTTAGGTTCCATTTCTTCTGATCCATGATCCTTATATTATTTCAATTTTAGAACTAATTTGTATCATTTCGAATCAATTATTATAAGCCATATTTGAGCCTAGGACAACTATTTAAAAATTATATATATATTCAGCTATGTTATAATTACAACTCTTAATAATTCCTTTAAATCAAAATAGTTTATTTTATATGAGGAAAAATTATACACTATATAAATATGCTATTGCCCTTACCGAGTAGATTAATGTGAACAACTGGTCTAGAGATTATGATCCTTGTCCCAAATATTTGTCTTCTGTAAATAAAGTAAACAATAACTTTATAAATTTACATGCTAGTATTTTTTTTAGGTGCTCCATCAAAATTTGAAAATATAGGAATTTTTATATCAGATTCTTCATTGGTTGTCAAAATTAGAAGGATTTTTTACTTTTAAGAAATTAGTGCTCCTTCATTTAGTGAGTCACTTATTGTTCCCTATATATAAGTACAAATTTCAACATACTTATTTTTCATACGGCTTTAGATAACTTACGTAAATTGTCATTTCATTTTAAATAAAAAATGAAATGCTAACTTTTGGTCTTAAGACAACTAAAATGCAATTATTTAATTTCCTACTAAACGAGCCATATGCCTAGAGATGAAAGTGGTCTTTGTCGGCCGTGATTCATGTCGGGCCAACGTTCTTAAAGGAAAAAATGGCGTGGCCCAGACACGAGAAGGTGGGATTCATGTCGTGTTGTGCCGATGAAACGAAAATGGCGTCCTAACACGGCCCACAACCATGGCGTTTCCTGTCATACCGTGGTTAGGCGTGTCATATCAATTCCTCCACTTTAGCATATTTCTTAGTATTTTGCGCATGTCCTACGACTCGTGCCTCCAAGGTGGACCGTGTCATGTCTGGTTTAGGTACGATTTTCATCATCAAACTTTAGCCCGACCCACGGCCCATGGCGTTGTCTTATTGTGCTGGGGCCTACAAATTTTATATACTGCTAAAATGGGTCATGGGTCGTACTAAAATGTAACAGCCTAACAACCTGTGGGTCTACTTTATTTCTACATTTGTCTTTTCAGTGTATTTCTAGTGGCCTCGGACTAGTTGATCTGCCACACGTGGCATTGAACTAGTTGTGCCAAATGTCAATTTTTTGAGGATTGGAAGATTAACTTTTGAAATATAGCGCGGTAGTGATTGGTCACATATTACCTACTCCTATAGTCCTATCATCATATATTCATACAGCAAGTCACATTTGCGACGGACCGAACCGTCGCAAGCAAACGACGGGTTAATTTCCTCTCACAAAGTGCAAGTGGGGGTGCAAGTGAGGGGCTTCATTTCCCACCTACCTGCACCCTCACTTGCACTTTGTGAGAGAGAACTTACGACGAGTCGGTCCGTCACAAATGAGAATTTGTGATATTCATATGTGTGGTGAAGATATTTATGTGGACTTTAAATCAACGTGATTTTGGCATATTCCTCCAATAGTAAATATCCGAATTTAGGATATTTCATTATACACGGTGGTTGACTTAGAATTTTAATTTAGGAAGATGAAAAGTTTTAGTAATGGTGTACGACTAATTTTATATGGCTAAAAATCTTGAAAATTCCATGTGCACGGTGGTGGGGGCTCCCTTGGTAGCCCACCAAGCTCCACCAATGAATATACAGGCAATACAACATGTCTTACTAAAATCGAGTATTATTCGTCACAAGCTGAAGACGAATAGTGCACATCTTAAAATGTGAAGCTGGGAGGGCTCTCCCCACTTGCGTATTGTAAAGGAGCACTCTATGTCTTCAGTTTGTGACGATAATGTCCGTCGTCAATGAGAATTTGTGTTCATTATATACTCCATTCATTCGTGTAATTTGATTGCTTATTTTATTTTTTATTGTTAAATTTATTTATTTGCTATTTTTGGTTTTATATATTTGAACTTTCAAATTCATTGTTAAAACATTCTGACTTGAACCAAACCGAACCTGTATTTTTGGGTTCGGTCATTTCTAGGACGGAATAGACCAAAATTTATACTTCATAATTTAATATTTTCATGTGTATGATAATTAAATTTTAATTTTTATTAAATCAAATAAATTAGCTGAGAAATCTCTAGCTTATATAGCCACCAATATTAAGTTTATAATATTGTTTTGTAAATAAAATATTTGATTATACTTTATACAATTGCAAAAATTTATCATAAAACTCGTAAAATGTTGGTCCATTCGATCTAACAGTAAGTAATCTATCTAAAACCGGACTAGATCGGATCGGAAACCGAAACTTCAATAAGTGTGGATGGTCGACCAGTCTATTTTTCTTGTCCACAAGGAATCTTTTATCAGCCCTAATACCAACATTATTGGCCTTGTTTCACAAGAGCCACGTACACTCCCTCCAATCCACCAATTCGTCCACATCAGCCACCAGCTGTCCCCTTGTTTCATTTGTGTCCGCGCGTTTTTTCATACCTTTTTAAGTAATAATCTGTCATTTTAGATATTTTACCAATTTTTCTATAAATAGATAAATAAATAGACACTCTTATCATCTCTTATCATCTACTTCTGTAATCACGATGACTCACATCACATTATTATCAAGAATAAAACCCACCATCACTTGAAATAACGACACAAAATAATCACATGAGAATGGGGTAAAATAAAGTTGAGTTCCGACCCGTAAGTTCGTGTCCCTCGATCGATGAGGTAACGGGTGAACTCATGTTAGCACCAGCTCACCCAAAAAAATAAGTACGCCGTAATTATTTCAATGAAATTCGTCACGACATCACCCAATAGATAGTGTCATAGACTTAATTTAAGCCTAAGGCGCCGGTTAAAGTATATTTATACTTGTTAGTACAACTGTACATTTGCCATGAGAGGTCTTAATGAGATTTTGTGTTATATTTTTACAATTTGGATCATCTCCATTTCTTTATCTTCATTTCCTCTCTAATACACCTATATTATATTATATATCTTTTTTCATTCTTTTATCTTTTCTTATTCGAGTGTATTTACAACCACCTGATATATCCTGAATTAGATCCGGACCATTAAAAAAAACTTATATCTCTATTTCTTTTAGGAAATGAAGAGGATCTTGACTCATATTTGTGCTATGTTTTTCACTCGCGAAAACAAATATTACCCCTCCAGTTAAAATTGTTCTTCCTAATTACTTTTACACGGTCTCCAAGACATTAATTTAACCGTATTTTTTTACATGTGTATATAATTTTGGGATTTTCTCAATGGTACCCCAATAATTACGAATCACTTTAAATTAGATTTTTTGACAATCATCCAATTAACTAATTTTTTTATTTTTAAAATTTGCAGTCTTGCTCATTAGTTATTTCTTCTCTTCCTTTCTAAGATAATTACCTGAATTCATATATTGCAGTCGGTCATTTTTTCCATATTTCCTTATTGGTTAAGTCGGGTTTTTCTTCCCTCTTTCCCTTTTTGGATGTGGGGTTGTGTCTTTTGTGTGGTTTAAATTCATTTGTATGTGGGGTAGTGTGTTTTGTGTGGTCCAAATTCATTTCCTTAATTTTTGTGTAAAAGGGAAATGGGAAGAAATGAGTGACTAGTAGGGTGTACATAATTACATATCAATTCTCATTTAAGACGGACAACATCCGTCTTAAGTTTAAAACGGGTCAAATACATGTCAAATCACCCATTTTTTAACATTTGTGTTTATTATCACCACATGTTAATATTTTTGACCTGTCTGAAATTTTACACGAATAAAATCCGTCTAAAGCAAGAGTTACTGAGACAACAAGGCTTCTAATTTGAGTCACAAACATAATAATGACAATTCTAGTTACATGAGAATGGGACATGGAAAACTAAAACCTACTATGCCATACATATTGCCATGCCCACTTGAGAGCTCACTTATTAGTTTGCCAATAAGGGGTTGGAAATGATCACACCATCGTTATTCATTAATACTTCCAAAATTCCACTCATATAGCAAATACTAGGCCAGTAAGCAATTCAGGAAAACCCTCATTTCTCAACCACATATTTCATCCAACAGTTAAAGTATATAGGCCCACCATATTAACACTTATTTCTGATATTTTTAAATCAGTTTCGTCCCCCCATTGGTGGTGGTACTACACTACTACTGTCCACTATTACTGACCTACTGGCATGATGGCATCCATTGGGACAGGAATTCTATCCATTTCCTCCAAAGAAATGGAGAGACAAGTTTCTTTTAACGGTTTAGATTGTAATCTGACTCCGTCAAACGGCTTACGGCTATACATTTATGCATAAAAATAACATTTAGTTTTGCTTGTGACGGGTCGGATCCCTCTCACAAGTTTGCAAGTGGGAAATCAAAGGATTCCCCACTTGCCCTCTCACTTGCAAGCTTGTGAGAGGGATCTGACTCGTCACAAACTTGTGACGGATAATGACCGTCACAAATGAGAATTTATGTAAAAATAAAGGTTTATAAAGTATAAAAGAGAATATACTTCCTCCATTCAATTCCACTCTACCAAAATATTTTTTCATATTTGCCGAGACGTATTTTACGCGGTAAATATCGTTAGCTACGTGTTTGCAAAAATTATAAAAGTTAGATATTAATAATGTACTCGTAAAGACAAATCAAACAAGATCACACATGATTATATTTTTTACTTATATATTGAGAGAAAATTGCAATTATATGTTTACTTGTTAATAGTGTACAAAATTAAAAATGGTAGAGTAGAGTTGAATGGAGGAAGTATTATTTAATGGATTATGGGAGGGAATAGAGATAAAAAAATGGAGAGGATCCGAATTGCTTCAATGTCTACCTTATCGATCATCGTGCATTAGATGTGTCATTGCAAGAGCCAATGGTTTTACGTGTGACTATGTAACTATGTTTATCCAATCATCATCTAGGAAAATCGCACAATTTACCTTTCCAATATGTGTTCCTATCCATTCATTTGATAAACCATTGAAATTAATTATTTTTAATTTGACAATCTCATGTGTTTCTTCCGTCTAATATTTTAAACATTAGACCACGTTTAGGTTCCAATATTAAAATATTATTTTCTATTTTCCTCCTACATTTTAAAATCTACCCATTATTTCCACCTTTATCAATACACCTAGCTTAAATTACATATAAAAAATATTTATAAACAAAACATAAAAAATTTTAAAAATAGAAAACTATATCAATTGATATCTCTATTTGTGAAAAAGCCAAAATTTAACACTATTTGTTGAGCATGAAAAATTATAGACATTGATGTAATATTTATATTTTTTTATATTTGTATAATTATAATTATAGTCATATATATTTTATATTTATACTCCTTGTTATTTTTAATTATTAAGGAAAGCTCCTACCCACTAAAAGCATGTCACGTGTAAGGTTTGACAGTGAGTTCTATAGGTTCACTGTCAAGTATCAACCCAATTGTTATTGGAGACTATATGATGCAGGAGCAAAGGGTATGATTCCTAGGCCGAGTAGTATACACGGTTTCCTAGGAAGGGTAGAAGACACGGTGTCCAAAACCGTGTAGGGTAGAAGACATGGTGTCCAAAACCGTGTAGGATTAGTTTATTAGTTTATTTATTTCGATTAAAACTAGGAAATCTTGTTAGTTTTCTAATACTAGTTAAAGTTGTTATTTTATTATTATATTATTATTAGGAAAGATTACTACCTTGCTCTTCAAGCATGGTTAGGATTAGCTAGTTATTATAAATAAGGATCAATTGTGACCTTATTTTTAAGATTATTCACATAAGAATTAAGCAATAAAATTGTTTTGGTTTGCGAACCGTGTTTTAATTAGGCTTGCGAGTTTAATTAAGTTGATCAACCTTACGAGGCTGATTCAAGTGTCTCGAGTTCAAATCCTTGCGAGGCTAAGAGCGAGATTCACATTACTATCCTTGTTACCTTCCAAATTCACGAGTTTTACCTATCATAAAAGTCAGTTCCGCTGCCAAATTCAACAGTTCAGCATACTGTTGCATCCAGAATTCGAGTAGTTTACCCTCACAAACCAACAGTCCTCCGTACTGTTACATCTAACCCAGTTATTTTACATCAAATTGGTATCAGAGCTTCGGCTCTTGATTTATTTCTTAATAAATCTGTCTTGGGAAGATATTTGACATGGGTTTGAAGAAACTCAATCGAGCATTAAAAGAATTAGAGGAGTATCAACTTTCTCTATTATTCAAGGACTTAGAAAGAGGTTTGGATCGTATGTTACGTATTTGTGAAAAGTATGAACATGTACCTAACCAATCGTATGAAATAAAGAACCAAGAGGTAGAGATTGAGTCGTTTAAAGTTCTTCCTCAAGAAGAGTTGGTGGTTTACAATTTAAATCTTCAAGCTGATCCAATTACAAAGGAAAAGGTTGAATCTTTTAATTTTATTCCTGAAGAACTGGAAAATGATGAATCTTATAATCTTATTCATAAAGAAGAGGAGAAAGTAGGAGACGATGTTGAAGAGGGCGTGGTTAGTGATCTGATGAATCATCCTAACGAGAAAGTTCCAAATATGTCTAAAGATGAATCCAACAATCCTAATCTGATATTGGGTAAGGAGTTGCTACATGCTCATGATTACTCGGAGTTTCAACACACAAGTCCTTATCAATCGCCGCTTGATAAATCGATTGACAAGAAGCTAGGTGTTGGAGAGAATCAGTGTTGTTTGTTTTTGAATTCAGTTTTTGTGGATGTGGATGCTCATGGTGGACTTACCGGCTCAAGCAAGTGCTCTTTCGAGTTTTCTATATTTGTGCAAGGAAGGAGGTGGGGTGGTAGGCACAAGAGTATATGGCTCCAAGGGCATAGACACAAGAAAAGATGGTTCAAGGGGCAAAGGCACAAGTATAAACGGAAGTGTCCTATAAACTGCATACGGATCGCAACTAACATGGTTAAGTTCTTACAATTTGTTTTTGATCCGGGTGGCAACATTGGGTTCAAAATTTGAGGTCAAATTCTCAAAAAAAAGAGGGAGAGAATGATGCAGGAGCAAAGGGTATGATTCCTAGGCCGAGTAGTATACACGGTTTCCTAGGATGGGTAGAAGACACGGTGTCCAAAACCGTGTAGGATTAGTTAATTAGTTTATTTATTTCGATTAACACTACAAGGTGGAACCTAATTAGTTACCGATATTTCAGTAGCAAATCACTAGTTTTCGGTAGCTAATTACAAATAGAGACGAAATTTGCGACGGTAGATGGTTCGTAGCTAAAAGCCTTGTCGATAATTTAGCTACAGAATTGGCTACCAAAAAATAGCTACCAAATTCGAAGTAGCTACTTTTGCGACAGTAATAGAGACGAAAGTTTAAGTAGCTACATTACCTACCATAAATAGTATAGTAGCTAAACTAGTGACTGAATTAGAGACCAATTTAGTTGTTGCTAAATTAGCGACTAACATATTAGTATCTAAATTGTCTAGGAAACAATAAATACGGTTACCATATTTGCCACGTCGCCCTTGCTAGGCCTCCGCACTCATTGTGGGACATGGCACGTAAGACCACCGCCCGCCGCTTAGCTCGTCCCTCTTGTAGAGTAATTAACAATATATGTTGTTAAGAGGAATCGAACCCATGACCTACAACTTCATAACTGACATTCTAACCATTGAGGCACTTGAAGATTAATGACTATTTGGGTAATGAATATCTAGTTAAGGTAAAAGTCATTGTTACGTATGAGCATTACAAAGTACTTTTTAATAATAATTATAATAATATAAGTAGACTGATAATAATTCAAAAGTATATTTCACATTGATATTTATTTTGTATTAAATGTACAATATACATGATAGTGAAAATTAACTTTAGCTACCAATGTATTTCCGTAGCAAACAACTAAAATTAGATACTAAATTTGCTACTCACTTTGTGTTGTCTCTATATTAACTACGTACTTATACACTAATTTTCGTTGGTCTCATACGTAGCGGCCAAATAGATTGTTCTGTTATATTGTGTCGACGTATATAGAGACAGCTCTAGCTACCGGCAAACTTTCGTATCTAAACACTTAAATTGGATACTAAATTTGCTACCTCCTTTATTTAGTCTCTAAAATAGAGACGTAATTAGCTACCATTATAGTTTGGTTTCCTATGTAGAGACTAAAAATATTTTTTGTCTCAACATTAGTCGCTAAGTTATATATTTAGCTACTGAGTTTCACTCAGTTGCTAATTCAGTAGCTAAAACATCATTCTCTTGTAGTGTAAGATTATGAAATCTTGTTAGTTTCCTAATACTAGTTAAAGTTGTTATTTTATTATTATTAGAAAAGATTACTACCTTACTCTTCAAGCATGGTTAGGATTAGCTAGTTATTATAAATAAGGATCAATTGTGACCTTATTTTTCAGATTATTCACATAAGAATTAAGCAATAAAATTGTTTTGGTTTGCGAACCGTGTTTTAATTAGGCTTGCGAGTTTAATTAAGTTGATCAACCTTGCGAGGCTGATTCAAGTGTCTCGAGTTCAAATCTTTGCGAGGCTAAGAGCGAGATTCACATTACTATCCTTGTTACCTTCCAAATTCACGAGTTTTACCTATCATAAAAGCCAGTTCCGCTGCCAAATTCAACAGTTCAGCACACTGTTGCATCCAGAATTCGAGTAGTTTACCCTCACAAACCAACAGTCCTCCGTACTGTTACATCTAACCCAGTTATTTTACATCACTATACGGTTTCCAAGAATGATTACAAGATGGTCTTTGGTCTATTTACGAGAAATGATGATTACTATGCTTTGTCAATTTACGAGAGATGATTACTATGTCATTCATTGTATTTGTCTTAGTAGATTCATTGTATAAGTCTCATAGGACTTTGTATAAATAGTTATGCATTGGCTAATGAGAAAACACACAAGCAATTATAATCAAATCATAATCTTCTATAAAATACAACATGGTATCAGAGCCTCTCGCTCTTGAGGCCTAAAATAATATTTTTCGCTGCCTCGCCGGTGGGTTAATGTAAGAGACCTACCGGCGGGAATTCTGTTATTAGTTAATTATTTATCCGTCCTATTTTATCTTCAAAAAAAAAAAAAAAGTTGTGCGATAGTTTGTCTGTACTCCTTAGCATTTTTGCTGTTAGTATCCATCTGGTTTCCTCAAATTGTCAAGTCATGACATCCAGTGGAATTGTTTTAAGCAGTAATTGTCTTTCTAATGGGAGCACCGTGCAAGTTATTGTTATTTTCGGCTCTCCTCGTATTGTCAGACGAGGCGTATTGTTTATCGATTTGTCTTAAGACAAAAGTTTTTTTTTATGTGTGGGTAGGTTACCCCTCCGTTTATACCGGCGAGTTACGCACTTTTTTTTACTGGCGAGTCGGTGACGCATTCTTGAATCTTATCAACGTGCTTTTCTCTTATGCACGGTCTTTCGTTACACCACATTGGCGATTTCCCAAGTGGTTTGATTTGATTATAATTGCTTGTGTGTTTTCTCATTAGCCAATGCATAACTATTTATACAAGGTCCTATGAGACTTATACAATGAATCTACTAAGACAAACACAATGAATGACATAGTAATCATCTATCGTAAATTGACAAAGCATAGTAATCATCCTTTCTCGTAAACAGACCAAAGACCATCTTGTAATAGAAGGTTTAGTTGGGTCTTATGATTTAATATTACTTTATGCTTTCACCTCCTTCTAAACTCATTTATTCACCCCCGTTAAACATAGTATTAATTCCGTTTAGCAAAATTAAGTTTAAAAGAACATAGGCTAAACAAAGATATTTCCAAAGTGATCGACAATGACATTGGTTTGGGGGAATTTAAGCTTAGACAATTTAACATGCTTGATACTTCCTTTTGTACGTCAATCTTGCCTGCGTAGACAATAATAAAACGGGATTGCGAGTGTGAACACCGCCACCTCATTGAGCTTGCTCGAACTATGCTAATTGAAGCTATGACTCTTACTCAATATTCCGCTCAAGCGGCTTATACGACCAGCTCATTCCTTTAAGCTCACCTCCTGATCACCCATTACCTTCACGGTGGATGGATGGTCCATCGCGAGTCTTTACTTTGAGCTACGATTAATAATAAAAAGTGATATTTTTATCTCACACAGATGTTTGTACAAAATACTACCTCCAATTCAATCCAAACTACTCACCTTCCATTTTAGGACAATCCAATCCAAACTAACCATACTATAAATGAGTAAAATTATGACAACTCTATCCTTATAACATACCTATATTTAGAAAAATTGTCATTCTTATAACATACCTCACCTAATTTATGTACTACCTCTCTCATCCTTTTCCCATACTACCCTCACCAAAAGCAATTTTCTTAAAACTTGTGCTAAAGGGGGTGGGTAGTTTGGATTGGATTGAAGGGAGTATATATAAAAGAACAGTGTTATCAATGCTAATTAAACATTGGCCATTTACGTCTATTATTCATCTATACTTTCTCAATTAGTCAACATTCACAATCTTCAAATGTACGTATGACATATTCATAAATGTTACATTTGTAAATGATATATATATGAAAAACCGTTTCAGTCAATTATAATTTATAAATGAATAAGTGCATTGCACGGGAGCTAAAAATTAGTTAAATTTAAAAGAAGTAATGAATTGCAAAGGAAAATCACAAATTCTTATTTCAGACGGACTATTTCCGTCTGAAAAATAAGACGGGATTATGTTGCCACTTTTTGATAAAATCTAACCACAGCTTATATCAACTTATTTTCAATAGTCGTTACATCTAACTGTAAAGTGTTGACAAAATATCGTCTTATTGTTTCAGATCAAAATGGTCCGTCTGAAGCAAGACCAACTGAAGAAAAATATCCTCTTTAAGGCCAAAATGATAATAGAGGTGGGGGTAGTAAATGAGACTTATTTAGCAAAGCGACAAAACTTTGTTCATATATACCATTATACCAATATGACACAATGGGGTCAAACTCATACAATACGACGCCCACATAAGATTAAGTGGTCAGTTGTGTTGCCATTAAAGGATAATACAAACAACCCTCGTTACTTCAACTCACATTGACAAAAATAGTAAAGAAAGTAGTAATTGGGAAAGCAAACCCTTAAAGTATTAATCATATCATCCTAATTTTACCTCATTCAACTGCAAAAGTATGGGTAATGACTACTGTTTTGTTTCACATCACTTAAATACAAGTTACATATAACATACGGAGTATACCGGTATCTTACTATTAACTCTTTTATAAATTTGAGTGACATTAATCAGATTAACACAAAAGAAACAATTAATTTGATCATTGTTTGATTCTTATACATATGCTATATATATCTTGTTTTTATATCACATAATACCATTCAAGGAATAACCTTATATGACACCAACTAATCAATAGAAGATTCACTTAAACAAAAACTTTCTAGCAGAACATACATGATACACCCCAATGATAAAAAAACATAAATTCTTATTTAGGGCGCGTATATTCGTTTAAGCTTGAAACAAATCAAATAGAACAAATATGATAAAGGTAAAATAAAACAAGAAATCCAAGGTTGCATAGTATATCTCGGGGGTGGGGTGGGGTGGGGTGGGTTGGGAGAAAGAGGGTTACAAAACCCAAGTCTACGATACAAAGTCGGTTCACAAAAGTAGGGGCTATATAGCACACGGAGTTCCCATTACAAGTGGAAGTGTCCTTGAGAAAACCTTCAAATTGGAATAAACTCGTAAAAGTTCCCTGCACTCCATAATAACATCAACAAAAATCAGCACAAACATGATCAAATTATAGTGGACATGCATGCAATCTAATTATTAATAAGCAAACAAGGATGAAACGACAAGTTAACATAGGTAAGACATTCCCTAATGACGAAAATCTCAAACGTTATGGGGTTTGGTGCATAACATCGTCAAGCCCACCCAATGGCCAATACTCCAGTTTACTATCTTAATCTCGAACCACGCACCCAACTTCATTCAACAAGAAGGTAGAGGAAAATGAGGCTTTAATATAATCCTTTTATGGATCATTTGTTTACCTTTTGTTAAATCATGTAAACGAGCGTAGTCCGTACCAAAATGGAGGAGATAGATGTGTTTCATAAGTCTAGAGAATTTCCACTCTAAAACCAAGTGGTAGACTATCTCATCTTTTATCAATGTGAAAACACTAACATGTGAGACTATTAAGTTTTTTCACACCTCTGCTGTTGTCAGAAATACCAGGAAAGAGAAACATTTGTAGGTACTGGCATAGGATGACAAATGGATAATAGCGTCATTTGATGATCAAACTAATACTCATCAAGAATTTTCTCAATATATAAAGGTAAATAAATAAATGAAACCCAAAAATTAAAAAAAGGTAAATTACCAAAACATGGACTTGCCAAATTCTAACCCGACCTGTTTGACCTGAACCCGAAATGACCCGTTATTATAGGGTAAAAACCCGACCCCAGTGGTTCGACGCATTGGGTCAAAGGTAAATCCAAAATTTTATTATACTATTAATATTTATATGTTATGTTAGTAAAATATTTTTAAAATTTGTTTTTTTGTACTTCAAATTATACACAATTAAAAAATCAATTCTATAAAAAATTAATACTTAATAATAAAATAATTATAGTATTAATAAATTATTTGAATAATTATAATATAATTAATGTACACGTTAAATTTGGTAAAAATATTAATTTTAAATATGTTTTTGATTTAATTTTTTTTTATTAAAAAAAATTGAAAACATGCGTTGGCTATTTCCTGACCCGTATTCGACTCGATCCGTATAACTTGACTCGCCTGGCCCGTTTAACAAGTCTACCGGAACTCATAGAGTATCTATTTAGATCAATAATAACAATAATAAAAGGTTAGTACGTACAACCTTTTTTCCTCCCACCAATATTAGCTATGGAATTACTTATTTTTTCTCAATGATGAATGTTTCAAGTATGAATCTAGTATTCTCTATTTTAGAAACCAGTTTTATATAAGTAACGGTAACGGTAACGAGTTCTTTATAGAACTTAAACTCTTTATTTCCGTATGTACCATTACTATTGCCCTAATAATAAGCTGAAATTTATCCCGTAATAAACTTACGAGAGACGGATATTTCCTTCTTAAAAAATAAAAGAGATCAACCAAATGAAAATGGCAAACCTGAAAACTTTCCTTAAAGTGAATGGCTCCAAAGTGACATATCATCAGGTTCAAAAGCCACATCACCATTTTCATAACTGTAACAGCTTGAATTACTAGCAGGCTGATGCTGATGTGGAGGTAGCATACCAAGCCCTTCATACATGTCAGCCATTAAATCTGGCATATTAAACACCATATCCTCATCTATATATTCGACACTTTGCGGCGAAGGCGGTTTCACATCCACTACCTCCACCTCAGGCTGCGGCGGTGTAGGAGAAAACGCTATCGCTGCCTCGGCTGCTGCTTTCTGAATGTCTTTAGTGTTAGACGATGCCGGTACAGGGAGCCGCCAAACTGAGTCAGCGAAGTTAAGACAAGCGCCATGTCGTCCACGTAAAGCGATGGCAGCAACGTCATGAGCACGCGCTGCCATCTCAACGGTACTGTATGATCCTAGCCATATTCGGTCATTACTGTTGGGTGACCGTATCTCGGCTACCCACTTACCAGAGTTCCGTAGTCGAACTCCCCGGTATATCGGGTGACGAGTCTCATTGAGCTTCTTACGACCAGCACGCTTCTTCGGGTGGGCTGATGCTAACATCAGCCCACCCGTGTCGTCGTCGGTTAAGGGATTTAAACTGTCGGGTCCTAAGTTATCAGTGTTGTATGTATTGTAACTCATTCTCTTTAGTAGTTAAGATGTAATTAGTGTCTAGTTATTGTACAAACAGTAAAAATGTAGGTATATACTCTGTCCAAGTGTGAAATGTGAGTGTATATATAATGCAAAGCAAATACAATAACTAAATGCTTGGAGATTAAAACAGGTGGAGTCTTATTAAGAGTAGAAAGAAAGAGTTCATGTGGTGGTGTGGAATTGCCAAAAAAATGGTGGGTCTCTCTTGGTTTTTGAGAATTGTAAAGAGTATTGTTATCTACCTTCTCTTTTCAACTCTTTTTTCAACATTTTTCTTACTCGGTTCCGGTTATTTGTTTATCATTTCCATTTTAGGGTGTTTTATTCATTTGTTTACTTTTCTATATTAAGAAGGTTTTCTATGAGTATTTTTTTTGCACTGCCTAAATTTTTCTTCCTCCTAATTCCTTTATTTCTCGAAAATCTCTCTCACGTTTCATTTCGCACTCAATTTCTCTACTTTCGCCACGCCAACCATAGCTCAACTCGTCTACCACTTGCCCTTCCTCGACCCTCACTTGCCTATCAAGTCTTTTCCACCACCAACCGCCCTCGACCACCCATCATTGTTGCCTCTATCCTCCTTCTCCTACCCACCTTCCAACTTGTTGACGCAAACCTCTTTCAATGTGCCGCACTTCTTTGGCCCCCACCGTGTGACCTTTCCTTTTCAAGACAACACTCTTTCGTGGCAAATGACGACGTATTGAATGACCCCGCCTTTGGAATATAATACTCACTAAAACCACAACTCGTTCAACTTAGACCTAGTAAAATTGATCCGGATAACCCAAAACCTAATCGAGGACCCGAATTAGGCATGAGACTCGAATTGACCGAACTTATTTAAGCCGATCTGAATGTTTATTTCTTCATATTGACTGTTATCCCCAATGTTGATAAGTGATAACAACCCAACCAAAAAATGACGTGAACTGGAATGACCCGACCTAACCTGCACGAGATACAACTCCGAACAATCCAAACGCGAATTAACTTAACCCGATTGATGTGTTTGCCAAGTCTACACCACATGAAAGTAACAAACAAGCATCATGTAAGCCACCACGCGCTCTGAACAACCAATGTTCTCACTTGTCCACCCCCCTTGTGCCGCCCACCACTATGTCCCTTCAATGTGGTGTGCCACCCTAATAAAATATTTTATGAGCGTTTTAAAATCCGAAAAGAGTCTAATAATTACATTTGGTACGACCTCGTGGATAGGTTCAAAAAAGGGGAATTGTATATATGGAGTCGTCTCGGCAAAAGCTATTTACTATGATCCTCCACACGCTAGGATACCTTCCTCCCACAAGCAAATCTATATGCCCGGAATCGTGACTCAACTTCAATCCCAAATTGAGGCACAACAAAAAGATGTCATCGCTAAGGAAGCCGAAAGGGAAGCAAGGGACGCCGCAGAGATGAAGAAATCAAGAAAATGAGGAAGCAAATAGATATGATGAGCACATATTTTGCTAGATGCAATCCTGGCTTGCGCCCCCAAGACAAAGACCCTAAAGATTCTACCGGAGGAAATAGTGGTGCGAGAGTTTCTTTTTCTTGCTTGTAGTTGATTTGTAGGTATGGTTGTTGTTTAGAGTGGAAGAACTCCTTTTGTTGTTTGTAGATTTGGAATCCAACTTTTAGCGACTTCTATTTTGGATTAAGATTTGGTATGAAATGTGTGACGTTGTTGGAAATTTTTTGCGTTGTTCTTGTTGTTGGCTTGTCAATTGGCTTTTAAATGCAGGTTTATATGTAATTGGCTTGAGAAAAACAGAAATTTGCATGATAAATTGATGTTTAATTGGCGACCGAAAAGACCAATTGGCGACGGAAATCAGTCGCAAACAGTCAGATTCGAAATTCACATTGGCGACCGACGTTTTTTCCGTCACGAAATGGGCGACAGCTCGTACATTATAGCGACTGAAGTCAGCCGTCAATTTGGCGCCAGATTAAAAGTTTGTCGCCAATTTAGCGACCAACTTCAGTCACAACCTGTCCTTTGTCGACCGAATTATCTGTCGCCACTTTAGCGACCAACTTTAATCGCCAATAGCGCTCGCCCTTAGAGCTGAATTCTTGTAGTGTCCCACTTGCTTCAGCATTGTGAGAGGAATCTGACCTGTCTAATATATATAACCGTCTACAAAGAGACTAATTGGGTAAATTAATTACAAAGAAAACCAAAAGAAGTCATGACCGGAGAGTGTGCACGCATACATAGAGATTGATATTATGCGCATATACAAGAGAGTTATAACCCGACGATGTCGGTACGCCATATATAGAAGTTTAAGACGTTAAAAGGCTAACCAAACCATACCCACATGATGCCACATTCGTTGCCAAAAAAGGATGGATCAGAATTCAGAACATGTCTACACTCTTTACTTCCCAGTTCCCACTCATATTGTATTGTTGACAAAATTAGATAAGTAGGAGTGGGCCCACCTCAATTTCAATATTAATAATGTATTCCTAGTCTAGTAGGGTTGTAGAAATATCATGACATTGTCACCTAACCCTGATATTTTATTTTATTTCATTATTTTATTATCTACTTTTAATTAGGGTTGCAGAAATATCTTGTATTCGTAGAACATTAGGTCTTGCTTAAGACGGGTCGCATCTTACAACGGGTATTTTGTGAGAGAAAATGGGTAGAGGGGACAAGGTGAGCTCCCCCATGTGCTCTCCACTCACCCTTGATGGGTATTTTGGGAGAGAATATGGTATCCATCTTAAGCTTAAGACGGATACCTCGGTCTGAAATAAGAATTTGTCTTCGTAGAAACGTAGGTTCGCTCCTAATTAAATTTGATATGCAAGACATGCAAGATATGCCATAGAGAATTAAACTGAGCTATCATAATGTCACTACCATTTTGAATAATGTCATTCAAATAGATTCTAATTATATGATTATTTTACCATTCACTTTCTTTTAAATTGAATTTTATTAATAAAAACGATAGTAAATCTATTTATTAGAGATTATATTCTAGAGAAATAACTTGACTAGGTATTATTGTAATAAATGAATATACACGACTAAGCATTGTACAAAATTGAAATACATGTTAATGCAAGGTCGACCTTCTTTTCCTATAAATGTAGTTTATTTTATTATTTAGTGCTCTAGACTACAATGTTGTTAGGATCGAGATTCTACTTTGGATCGATCAGCTTATTTACTAGGATCTTATCGGTACGATCGAATCGTAGGATTATAAGATCTCACAAATCAACTAAGATATGTAATTATGTTATGAAAATATGTTGAACTCTTATGTTAAAATCTCAAAATACTATTATCTTGTCACGTGTTCACAAATTGTTACAGTATGTTGTAATTTTCTATGATTCTATCTTAAAGTTATTTATAAAATTTTAATAACCGAAAAAATCTAAATATTAATAATGTAGGATTGAGTAGTCAAAACATAGGATCGTAGGATCGGGTTAAGATTCTACTTTTAAAAAAATTGAGACAAGTTGAATCGTAAGATCCTATAAAATTGAGATCCTACTGTAACGCCCCCAAAAACAGGGAGGTAGCTCAAAATAGCTCTTTATATCAATAATAAACAGCAGCGGAATTACAGGGCGTCACCGCCGTATTTTCCCTCCGAAAAATACAAGGCTTATACAATAAAATAAATACACTTATAAAACTAAATCTAAAACTCAAATAAATTTAATTATACATTTTATAAGTCTCGTTCCATAAGTCTCATCTTCTATAAGAAGTTTCTCACACTTGACCCTCCCTGATACTTGTACCTGAAAAATATATTAAAATAACGGGATCAGCCAACCACAGGCTGAGTATGACCCTGGTTGCCTCCACCGGCCTTATGTCATTTTCATTATTCATTTTTCCTTATTCCTCATTAATATCACGTCAGCGAGTACTATAAATTACCCGAGTATAATAACTTACCATCACACAGTATTTCCTACCAACCAGTCAGATATCCAAAATATTATATCATTTCTTATTTTCATCACACGTATTCATATCACATTAGTGCAGTCTACTATTACTGAACATGAGAGACATTACGACTTCCTTTGTTCATGAAGAATTATCTTCATTACGTCAGAGTACGAGCTTACCTTGCCGGGGACTGGTAAGTCATCCACTCATCCAAACATTTTACCATTTATCACTTCAATGCCAACAAGATAGATATATATATAAACA
Source organism: Heliosperma pusillum (assembly GCA_022085475.1). Taxonomy (NCBI): domain Eukaryota; kingdom Viridiplantae; phylum Streptophyta; class Magnoliopsida; order Caryophyllales; family Caryophyllaceae; genus Heliosperma; species Heliosperma pusillum. Next base: position 337,093 of record JAIUZE010045456.1, on the reverse strand, counting down.
TATATTCACATCACACTAATATCGGTATACCATTACTGAAGGGAGAGACATTACTTTTCACATGGGCCAACGCCCCTGGAGCCAACGCTCCTTTAATTCACATGGAGCCAACGCTCCTTTACTTTATATGGAGCCAACGCCCCTGGAGCCAACGCCCCTTTACTTTATTGGAGCCAACGCCCCTACTGTGTACACAGTTTTGGTTTCCATAATAATGTCATCTCAAACCAATAATCGTATCCCGAATGCTACAATTGGCCAATCGTACATTATAAAACAGTACTAGCATGACATCATGGCAAACATTATAACATCTAAGACGTTAATATAATATGCAACCGATAAAATAACAATAATATGAATTCGACAATTAAAATATTATAACAGTTAGTATAATGTCATTTCATTTTAATAGTAGAGCATCTCTCTTATCTACTGTGCTTTATCTTATTTATTTCACTTTTTGTCCCTTCTTATTTCTTCTCCTATGTACATACTAGGAGTATATAATTAGGCTATTTAGCCCTTTTCATTCTCGTATAATCGTATGTAGATTATTTTCTAAATTTGTTTTCATTATAGATAGTGAAATTATTCATTAAGTTGGGAGGAGGGCATAACCAGTTAACAGTAACACGTACTATTTGTTCCTAAGTTATTCTAATTGTGTCTTTTAAATCATTATACACGTGAGCAGCATAACGTCATTAATATAAACTTCTCAGTCCAATTGCTATAAACAATTTTAAACTCAATACGGATACTATCAGATCATTTTATTTCGGCTATAAGGGTTCAAAATTATATTAGCATTATAACGGTTCTAATACAAAACTTACGGTGACAATAATATGAGCAACTTCTTATACGTACTATACTCTTATTCATTTACGTAATAAGACGATAAATAAATAATTATAATGACGAAGGGTCTCGAGATCATACTAGCATTATATATCTATGGTTCTAATATAAAAATTACGGATACTTATACTATCCTCCTATTTTGTTTATGTATATGTCGGTAAGTAAATACTTATAACGACGAAGGATCCCGAAATCATACCTTATAATAAATATTAATACGGATACGTACGAATCACTAGTTTAAGAAATACCCGGCTTAGTTGTTGAATAGTCACTAGTATCATTTTTTCTTCTCCCAATCTCCCTCACATCATTTTTTCTTTTCTCTTGGTTTTCCATGTGAGTATTCTGATTTTGTATGTAGTCTTAGGTGTATAGGCAATTTCCTTGGGTGAGTCACCCATCTGTTACGTGGGCTTTGTGCATTGATTTTAGTTTTTAGTTTTTTTTTTCTTTTTCTTTTTGATAGTTATCTAGTAAATTTACGTCATAAGAAAATTAAACGGGTTACTTTTTATACTAGTCTTGACATATTTACTTTATACGAGTTTATTCTACAGCGTCTCGGATAGTCCTATTTTTATATATATTTTCAAGTTTATTTTATTCGGGGTATTACACCTACCTAGGACACCAGTTTTTGGATCGTAGAATCGTAAGATCCTACGATCCGGAGGAGTTTAACAACAAGTGCTCTGGAGAATTATTATGGTCGATATTATCGATCATAATTTATATATATATGTAATATCCCAACTATTTGTGTAAGAGAAATAAATAAATGAACACAAATTCTTGTTTGTGACGGGCAGTATCCGTCACAAGCTTGCGACGGGTACCACTTCTCCTCACAAATGACCCATTTAAGGGAAAAGGAGAAGCACATGGGGGGTGTCTCACATGTTCCCTCTACCCATTTTGTTAGAGTAAAAACCCGTCGTAAGGTCCGACCCGTCACAAGGGAGACCTACTGGTAAATGAAATAATAATAAAAAAAAAATAAAACAAGAAGAATGAAAGTTGGGCAAGTATTTGTACGTGGCAAACATACTTACCCATTAAGATTGCTAGGGTAATAATTACATCTAGGAGGCTAGGAATTCTCACCCAATTTAGGAAAATTTAGCCGACAATTGAAGGCTATAAATAGCCTTGATCAATCAAAATAATAGGACATCTTAAAAATAATTGAGACCAAGTCACTAATAACAGTATACCCATCTTAATAAATACACCCCTATAATTACCTTGTTAATTAATAAAAGATATGATTTCGGAACCCTTTGTCGTTATAATTATTTATATACATAAATGAAATAAGAGGATAGTATAAGTAATTGTTTAGATTATTTTATCCGTAAGTTTTGTAGTAGAGCCGTTATAATGCTAGTATGATTTCGGAACCCTTTGTCGTTATAATTATTTATATACATAATTGAAATAAGAGGATAGTATAAGTAATTGTTTAGATTATTTTATCCGTAAGTTTTGTAGTAGAGCCGTTATAATGCTAGTATGACTTCGGAACCCTTTGTCGTTATAATTATTTAGTTAACGTCTTATACATACATAAAATAAGAGGATAGTATAAGTAATTATTTATATTATTTTATTCGTAAGTTTTGTAATAGAACCGTTATAATGCTTGTATGGTTTTAGGACCCTTTAGCGTATAAATTAATAATTTTAGATGACATTATAAATCATTGTTTATAAAAGTAAGGAGTGTAGGTTTCATATTAGTGTTATATTCTTACTCACATGTTATATTAATGTCCATTATATTATAATATTGTTATGTAATGTTGTTATGCTCGTTTTTTTTATATAATGTACTTTTGGCCAATTGTAGCATTCGGGATACGATTACGGGAAGGAGATGACATTACAAATTTAACCTGTGTACATGGAAGGGAGCACGGCTCCATGATATGAGAACTGCGGTTCTGGTTATTACTGGTAAAAGTGTCAGGGGGTAACATAAATAATTATATGGTCCTGTGTACATGGAGAAGGGCTTAGTCCAGGGGAGTAATTACTTCGTAATGTGTCTCACTTCAGTAATGGTAGACCGTTATATATTATTGTGAAATGAATGTTACATGTTGATATGACAGTTGTGCATGTCTATTTAAAAATGAATGGATGATACTCATGTGGCATATTATTTATATGTGAGACATAAAAGAGATAAAATAGTGAAATGAGAGCCTAAGGCCGGTGGAGGCAACCGGAGTCATACTCAGCCTGTGGTTGGCTGATCCCGTCATATTCAATCTTTTTCAGGTTTCAGTACCAGGGAGGGTCAAGTGTGAGGATTTCATATAGAAGATAAGACTTATAAGATGTATAATTCAACTAAATAAAGTTTTAATTTTAATTCTTTTCAAATGTATTTACTTTATAGTATAGCCTTGTATTTTCCGGAAGGGAAATACGGCGGTGACGCCCTGTAATTCCGCTGCCATTATTAATAATAAAATGAATTATTTTGTGCTCCCTGTGTACTTGAATTTCGGGGCGTTACAATATACAATAAGTTAGAAGCTATGTGTGATAAATTCATAATTGAATAGTTAAGGTAGATAAAATTAAAGCTAAAAATATAGTTGAAACTCATCCAAAACTGTAGTTAAAATTAAAATTTGTTAAGGGAGCTGGTTAATTTTAAGGTGTGTGATACTGTTATTAATGTAGCTAAGAACTTAACTGATTTTCAGTAAAAATGACATAGAAGACTTGTTAATTGTCATTTGTTATGATGTTATTTAACCAAGGGTAAAACTGGAAGAAAAGTACAACTACTAAGCTAGCTTAATTTGACCAAAATATCATCAATTTATTTTTTCCTTAAAAGTGTGGTAATTACAATTATTAGAGCTAACTAAATTAATAAACTAATTAAAACCTCAATCTACCTAAAGCCAATTAAGCTAGACTTACACAACATTAATATGTACTCCCTCCTATTCTATATGATCTTCCACATTTGTTTTTGACAACAATTTAGTGGAAGAGTAATATGTGGATGTAATTGAAAGTAGGAGAGAGAATGTGGGGTCACAAGTTATTATAACCACTAGTGATAGACAAATAAGGAAAGTGAAAGATCTTTGTGAATTTGCCGTTTTAGGAAATGTGAAAGATCTTAGAGAATTGGAGGAAGTACTAAAGATAGCTCATAGCTTTTTAAACTAATTAGCTATCTTATTGTCCTTTTCGTTCCAGTTTTATCCTTAATTAATTAATTACGTACGGAGTAATAACCATTACAACGTCATATAAAAAAGGTAAACAAACGAATAAGATAGTTGAAATAAAATAACAAACAAAAAATCGAAATGGACAAAGTTTTAGAAATATCTAAGCAAGATATTTCTCAAACTTGTATTACAAACATCCACACCACTACATCATATACATAATCTCCTACATCAAAAACTTATAAAGAACTCTATTATTCAAAAATTTATCAACACTGACGGTTTCAAGTGGGTTTTTACCCAAATATTAATCATTAAATTATGTACGGAGTAAATGAAATATAGTTGAACCAGTAAAATTATTGACATACATTTAAACTAATCTTGTTCAAAATAAACGGTCTTTTATCCAATTTATACCCCTCTGTTTTAGTGAATAGTTTAAACTTATTTTATTTTTTGTGAGGAATAAATAAAGCAAATAAAAACCATTGACTTGAACATGGGAGTACCAATTTTTTTTATTTTTTTTTAAATTAAAGTGAATTATATTGGGTGTAAATCCAACCTTTAATTGTGCTTCAAATTGATCGATTAAATAAAGATATAAAATTAAATTCCAACAGTTGATAAACAACGGAGAAAGTACTAGAGCAGATTGAAGAGAAATAAATAAAGAGGATCATGTTAAGGAATAGTAATACATCATCACGATATCGGTATATAACAATATACCGTAATATTCCCTAACAGATCTTACAAAAGACGACGCTACATCATGAACTATTCAATTTACAAAAGCAAAACATTCTTGCAACACAACCAGAAAATTGCAAAATTTACAAATTGAAGAGAAGTAAATACTTAATAGAGAGGTAGAGAATATGTATGCATGGTTTAGTAATTCCAAAGTGACAGGTCAGCAAAATCAGGATCCACGTCATCATCATAACTGTAACAGCTATGACTACCAGACTGATGAGGTGGCGGTGACATTACAAGTCCATTGTACATGTCAGCCATCAACATTGGCATGTCAAACACCATGTCATCATCCATATACCCCACAATCTCCTCCGGTTGTGCTGATTCGTTCCGCAGTGCTGCGGGACGAAACGCCCGCGCCGCCTTGGCCGCTGCTGACTTTATATCTTTGGCGTGGGACGAGGCGGGGACGGGAAGTCGCCACACCGAATCAGCGAAATTAAGGCAGGTGCCTCGTTGACCGCGTAACTGAATAGCGGCCACGTCATGGGCACGTGCTGCCATAACGGCAGTTAGGTGTGTGCCTAACCAGATTCGGTTTTTATTGTTGGGTAGCCGTACCTCGGCTACCCATTTACCGGATTTCCTTAGTCGGACTCCCCGATAAACTGGGTGGCGGGTCTCTTTAAATTTCTTCCTACCAGTCCGCTTTTTCGGGTGGGCTGATGCTAACATCAGCCCTCCCGTATCCTCATCGGTTGACCGACTTAAATTTTCGAGTTGGAAATCTTTTTTATTGTAAGAATTTTCCATGATATTTTTAGTGCTTTGATTAGGGATAGGAGTGGTCATTTTTGGTATGTTTCCAGAAGAATTGATTGTAGTTGTGTGAAATATAAGTGTCTCTTTATAGAAAAATAAAATATCTAAAATGACAGTACTAAGGAGACAAGGGAGCAGCTGGATGCTGATGCTGATGTGGAAGAATTAGTGGTGGAAGAGAGTCGGTGTGGGTCCTACATTCCCTCCCTGTTTCGGGCTACTTGTAGTTTGTGTATTGTGTGCCCTAGCTAATTTTGCTAACAAAATAGTGTTAAACAATTAAACCTAATAATTACCTGTATGCGGTGTCCCCTTTAATTAGAATTATTTCGATTTTGTTGTCCTGGTGTTTGGCCTAATTTTACGTTAGTGTCCTGAGATTTGCATAATTTCAATATAGTGCTCTGAGTTTTGGATTGTTTCTCCATTTGATGACCTATGTATAACATTCTTATTATTTTGTAATAAAAAAATATATATTTAAACATAATAAAGTAAGATTATTCGCAATTTAAATTAGATAGGAATTATCGTATTGATTAACGTTGAATAAAAAAAACTTTAAATTGACGAATTAATATAATTTTTACTTATGTTAAACGATGATTTATGATATGAATGACAAATATTATGCTAATAGCGATTTCATTGGGACAAAGAATGATAACTAAGAGCGAAATATGAACTTTAAATGTTCATAACTGTTCTCGGGTGTCCGTTCTTTACATTTCTTATCCAATCGGTAATTTCGATGAGACGAACGCAATGGTTTACCCGAATGGCCCAGGTCAGGTCGTGTAAACCACATGAATCTTCTTTAGCCAGTTCGTATGCTTTACACATGCAAATGGATCGCTAAAAATATTTTAATATCATTGCGTTCTTCTAGCCGAGATAAAAAAATAATCATCGAAAACAACCACTTGAGCGCAAAGTAATGGACGTTTGAAGTTTTTTCGTTTTTAATCGTCATTTAAAAAAAATCAAATGGTTGTTATTAATTAACGATGCTGATAATATTATTGCTAAATAATATTATACAATGATTAACATTAAAATGAGAAAGTTGTTAGTTAAAACGATAATGTTGTTCGACAATGCAATCGTTTTGAAATTATGTCCTTTATTATTGTACGAAATAAAAAAAAATTGTAAATTGGGTTACCGTCACTCATTTTCGATTTACTGATATTTTTTTTTTTTGAAATGTATTTTAGTGAGAAAGGCAAACTTGGAAAAAGAAATGAATTTTAGGGGTGATATAAATAAAAATAGGGTTGATTTGTAGCAATGTCAACTTCACAAATGATCATTTGTGTCGAGAGCCTATCTTATCTACACAAGTTGGGGATCCTTATAACTCGTTAAAAATTCGTAACAGATATATCTATAAAGGTGGATTAGTGTGCCCCAATTAGGGCTATAGTAAAAGGCAAATTGCCCAATTCAAAGCTATATTGTCGGAAAAAATATGCCAAAATCACGTTCTAAAATCATTGTAAGGTATCTCTTTTTGGGCCAAATATATCACCACTTCAACGTTGATTCGAAATCTTTCCGAAATAAGATATAACATTAGTTTCGCAATTTGACATTTATACTAGTGCCACGTAACTTAATAGAAGTAATGATTAAATTAAATGGCATGTATCTTGAAATTCAGATGTTAATAAGTGGCTTTTACTTGAAAACAAAGATAAATAAATAACATACTCATAACTCAATAAGTCATAACATAACTTGACGTAATATACTCTTTCCAATTTTTTTATTTTTCTCTTATTTAACTATTTGTTCAATATTTTTATATTTTGACCTTAAATTTTAAAAACGTTAATAAATTGTCATATTCCTAACATATTTACATTTATCAATTTAAAAGTCTTTCAACAAAAAAAGTCAACAATAGAATTATCATATAAATGCACCAAAAAGTGGTTAGAGTAACGCATTGAACACCATGTAGACATGTAGTATAATACAAAGAAAATAGAAAATTTAAGGGAGTATTGATATTGTGAAAAATTTAATATACAATTATATTTTACATTTTACAATACAAGGGGTCGTTACTTGTTTGGTTCATATAGAAAATGACTTCATACGAAAATATATATAATTCACATGATTTAAATATATTTTTTAAAATCCATGCGAAATAATTAAGTAAAATATGTTTGATTATCATTTCATTATTTAACTATGGAGGAAATCTGATAACCAAGAAGAGAGTGGGTAAATATTTTTCCGCTCCACTCAGGATCGGTGGACAATCCTAAGTGATAATTGAGAGAGATACAGAAATGAGGAGACCAAATAAGAGGGATAATAGGTTAAAATGTGTACATCCGAAACTATAAAAAAATTGTCAAGTTTCTACCGGACGGTTTCATAGTACTATAAGCAATTTGTTAGTAATTCTTTTTATAAGGCTTCAATATACTATTTTTTCCAGAACCCTAAAAAAATCAGGACTAGAACCATTGGAAAATGTCCACTGGAGAAAAAAAAAATGAAAACTCTATTATGAGATCAAGAGAATATGAAGTTCAGATCTTCTCCATTTTCTTACAAGAAATGGAGAAGTCATTTACTTTTAATGGCTCAATTTACATTCATGCAACGGTTTTAAATTTATACATAGAATTAAGTAAGGGGATAATGAAGGTTAGAACGAAAAATATTATTGAATGAGTATGAGAGACGAAATGAAGGGTCCATTTTCTAATGGTAAGTCTTGCTTAAGACGGGTTTAATATTGTTATTTCTTAAACAACAAGTAATGTGATTTGATATGTATTAAACTCGTATTAAATTTAAAGCGGATAATATCCGTCTTAAATAAAGAAACAGCCGTGGTTTCCAAAAGGAATTGAGGAGATCCTAATGTGAGAATATGAGGTCGGCCGAGGAGAAAGTGCCATGCCTAATTGGTTATTTGAGGGGTCACTTATTTACCAAAAAAGGATAAACTAATAAACAGTCGTTACTTGGAGAAACCCACTCATATAGAGAAAGTGACAAAAACAGCACAACTAGGCCAGCAAGTACTCATATCTCAACCACATAAATTATTAGTACCCATCCCCTTAATCCCTTACCATAACATTTTAAAGTATCAATAAGTCTTGATTGTGATGTGCCGTCTCATCGCAAGTTTGCGACGAGTCAAATCATTTTCACAAAGAGCAAGTAGCAATGCAAATGGGGGTTCCCTTTTATCAGTTTTAATCATTTATTTGTAATTATAAAAGATTATTTTAATCAAAGATAAATACTGATTGCAGAAAATGAACAATTTGTTATAGCATCAAAAAGAAAAAAAAATGGACTATGTTAAAATAGTCACGGATCCAGAAATTTTATAGTGGAGTGCACAATTGAAAAAAAAGATGTTTCAAGTCGAGAATTAAGGCTATCCGTTAATATTTCTTGTTTTCGAGAACGTCTCAGTATATTACCAACAATTTAAGATATGAAAGCCGTGTATTCTCATCACAACAATTTAAGAAATGACCAGTGATGCAGTGGTAGTGTTTTGGGGTTGGGAGGGGGAGGGGTTAATCGTTGTGTGCATTAGATTCTGACTTACAGGTTGTAAACTCAAGATTTTTAGTTTTCTATGTTATACTTACGTTTTTTAAAATCAATTATATTCTCTTGGACGATGTATTTATATCATGATCTTATTGAAAGTGATTTGTGATTCTTCTTATAGTGGAAGGTGAGGGAGTATTATTGAGTCAGAATGAAGATCAAAGTAGGGTTATTTGAGGATGGATAAAGTTAATGAGGAGTTGTAGGAGGTTATGATGTAAAATAAGTAAGCATCCTTATGGTACAACGTTGAATATAGAAAAGACAGAGGTATAAATTTGAAAGCGAAGAAAATTTAGGATTCAACGTCGAATTATCCAAATTTCTTATTTGCCACATTCCAGCCTCCCGAAAGCAGTTTTTCTTTATTTATAACGTTCAAGCCTTGCTCGGGACCATGATACTAGTTCTTAACGTTATTAGCAGTTTGCTCTTCCATACATTTCACATCATAAGATATATAACAGCTAAAAAAAGTACTCCGTACATTAATTCTCATTATGATTACTGCTAAACTACACTAATTACTTTAAAAGTCTTACGTGCCAAAAGTCGAGCTCTCACTATCGAGATTCTAAGCTAGATATGTGATGGAATCACAGTCACCGATCGTCGACACCCCTTTTATCCACATTATCCTAGTATGGCAATGGCATTTTTCAAAATATGTTAAATGTATTAATTTGCATATTAAAAGGCCGTACCAAAATATGGCTTGTTTCACTTAGATGATAGACTTTGCAAAAAGTATCTTCTATATTATGAATTGACCTATTCCTTTTATTTTAATATAAATAAGTAATCAACAAGCAGGCAAAATATCTTCCTTCAAGAGCAAAATGCCAACATAAGTGGGTCTAGGGAATGTGACCTATCTATATGTCTGTATATAGAAAAGCAATATAGTAACTTCGTACGTGAGATTGAGACAGAAAAGGGTCCAACATATGATGCTCATAAATGGGGTCCACTCCCCACTTGTTTACCTAAAAAGGATTGATAAATTCACATTCCTTACTTCCACTTAACCATTTTTATCGACATAAACGGTAAATAGTAGCGTAAATTCTTATTTCAGACGGACTATTTTCGTCTAATTGTAAATTGTAAGTACAGTTTATATCAATTTGTTTTCAATAGTGGTTATATCTAATTGTAAAGGAATTACAAAATCTCATTTTATTATTACTTCAGACCAAAATGGTTCGTCTGAAACAAGACTAACTGAAAAAGTAGGGAAAGGGTCCTCAAATCCTCAACCAATCAAATCCTTAATCCATTTTTAGTCCAAAATTATACATCTTTCAACAAGAATAGTAGTGTTGGTAAAAACATCCAAACACATTCCTTACTAGATATTTCTCCTCACCGTTTTTTATTCCGGACATACAGAATACTCTTTAAACTACACGATTGTTGTAAAATGTTTCTAAACGTAGATATTGAAGATAGTTACAAAACACGTGTGCATGCATATCAAATTACTTGACATGAAAAAATAGAGTAATATTTATAGTACTGTTGTCGTTTCAGTTCATATTGGAACAAAAAAAATTATACTGAGTAAATTTCACGATTTATTTATGAAAGAATATAGATGTGTGATTGTGTGAAGCTAACAATCAATTGAATTATACACATGCTATAACTTTCTTCTTTCTACCAAACATCTATAAAATAATCTGGTACAACACTAACTAGCATCCCACCAAAACCTTTTTTTTTTTTTTTTTTTTCAGCACACCAAAAAAAAACCACAAAAAAAATTGCAAGCTTCAAAAGTACGGAGTATTTCTTATAGCATTCATTCTCATTGAAGACGGACATATTCGTCTTTAATGAAGACGGCTGGGGTTACCTCTCACAAAGAGATAAGTGAGAGTGATTTCCCATTTGCTCTCCTGCTTCATTTTTTTTGTGAGAGTTAACCCGACCCGTCTTCATTGAATGAAACTTGCTTTACTTATAGAGAGTGACTCCAAAGTGACATGTCAGCATCGTCAGAATCCACGTCACCCTGATCATAACTGTAATAGCTGGAATTACATGGCTGATATGTCAGTGACATACCAAGTCCTTCATACATGTCAGCCATTAAACCTGGCATATTAAACACCATATCGTCATCTATATATTCCCCATTCTCCTCGTCCGGTAGCGGTACATTGAGCGGCTCCGCCGTTGGCCGAAACGCCAATGCGGCCTCGGCGGCCGCCTTTTGAATATCTTTGTTGTCGGACGAGGCCGGGATGGGAAGCCGTGACACAGAGTCAGCAAAGTTAAGACAGGCGCCTTGTTGGCCTCTTAATGCTATAGCAGCCACGTCATGAGCACGTGCTGCCATTTCAGCAGTTTCATATGTTCCTAACCATAATCGGTCTTTATTGTTGGGTAGACGGACTTCGCTCACCCATTTACCGGATTTTCTTAGTCGGACTCCCCGGTAAATAGGGTGACGAGTCTCTTGAACCTTTTTACGACCTGCAGGTTTTTTTGGGTGGGCTGATGCTAACATCAGCCCACCCGTGTTCTCACTACTCGAGATTGACGGGGTCAAACTGTCGGGTCGTAAATTGTAATTGTTATAATAATTGTTGTTGTTAATTTCATTCATTTTTGTGTTGATGTTCTAAGATTTAAAAACATTAGTGGCACATACAGTTAAAAAAGTACGTACTACGTAGTACTGTACTAAATATAAATGTTCAAATTATGGGTGTATGTTTTTTTTTTTAAGTGTGTAATATAAGTGTATATACTATTTATAGTAAAAAATTGTTAAGGAAATATGAAATATCTAAATAACAGTGTTAATAAACGGAAAAGAAACACGCTGTAATAAAAACAGCTGGAATATGATTAGTGAAGTGGATGAGGGAGAAAGAGTATCTGTGGTTGTTCCTTTGAATTTTCTCGACTTTGATGGCCCCGTCGGCCCTCTTAATACATTTATATGCAATTCTATCATCTTAGATGCTGGCACGTATTACTTCTTTTTCCATATTTATGTTTTATCAGTGTGTATCGATCTCTTCAGACGGGTGTATTCGCTTTAAGAATGAGACGGGTTAAACACCAATAAATTTGAGTAGATAGGAGTAGGACAAATGATTTTCTAATATCTAGGAACTTTCTTTTTGTCTGGTATTTGACCCGTCTTTATCTTGTGACAGGTAGTGTCCATTTTCAATGAGGATTTGTTTATTTTAAATTTTTAACTGAGCATTAGGCGATCTCATTTCTTAGAAGTTTTATTTAAGTACGAATAAAGTTGTTTCCTCCAATCTATTCCAAATTCAAACCGTCTTGCTTGTGAAATTCAATAAAGAGAGAAACATCGTATAATTTGTCCCCCTTTTCCCATCTTAAGCATATAGCCACTAATCCCCACCTTTACTCCTATTTAACTACTCAATCAATCACAAGAAAGTAGTCTACAATATTAAACGATCAAATATCCCCTTCTTAGACTATTGTAACTACAAGCTAAGCCGTACATAAAAGATACACAAGAGTGTTAAAACAGATGCCAAGTGACATGAAAGCTAAAATGAGTCACACTCTAAAGGGGAAGCATATTAAGGTGTTAACCCAAATAGAAATCCTACCCAACCCAAGACACAATAATCTTTAAACCAAGATCATACTATAAAGGGCTTACTCCAAACAACCAAGCAACATTTAAATTAACATCACAAGGTTTGCACTAATCAAACAATACAGATGCTAGAATTGCCTATGATAACATTGAAATCATTCCACATTAACAAGTAATTAAGGAAAATATAGCCAGAGACCTGCCCGATCGGAGACACCTAAACTTGATCGGGGGTTGCCTTAATCTAGGCGTTTGGACGCCTCATTTACCCCTATTAACTCAACATTAATGGCCATAATAAGTGCGGGTGTCCTTTGACGCGTCTTTGAAATCCTATAAATAGAGGGGTTTGCAAGTTTTGTAAATCATTAAAAACACAACTTAAATCGCAATCTTACACACAACAACTTCTCTTCTCTACTTCTTAGTTTAGTTTTAGTTTAGTATAATTCTTAGTTTCTTATTTTTACTTTTTTTATGACTAGTTTTTGTTCTAAGAATGCATTCAAGCTTTACTTTATTGGAGTTCACTTTCTTGTTCAAGTTCTTATTCCCTTTGTTGGTAATTTCTTATTCTCTTGTTATGTTTTATTAATTCAATTTGAACGAGTTTAATAATATAATTTCTTATTCTCTTGGTAATTCGAACGAGTTTGTAAGAAGGAATTCGAACGAGTTTGTAAAAAGGAAACGGTCCAGATTTCATTCTCCATTTCCCAAAAAAATAAAAGTTAATGGAGTGTAGAGGGAAATATATTATTAAACGAGTTTGTGTGAGTAAATGAAGAGAAAGAAATGGAAAAGATCTGAATTGGAAACAGTTAATCTTACTTTTGACGGATCTATCCGTCACAATCTTGTGACGGATCGGATTCCTCTCACAAGTTTGCAAGTGGGAGGATAAGTGGGAAACTATTGGTTTCACAATTGTCCTCCCACTTGCAAGCTTATGAAATGGATCCAGCTTGTGACAGATAGCGACCATCACAAATGAGAATTTGTGAATTGAAAAAGGAGGGGAAGAGAATGAAAGATTGGTAATAGAGGGGAGGGAAGGCGAAAGAGAATGTAAGAAGTGTTTTTTCTTTCATTTTTTTTTTGTTGCAAGGGGAATAATTGCTTAAACGAGAGAAAAGAAGGGATCTTTCAAATCCGTCCACCTATATTTTGTTAATCAAATAAATAAGAGTAAATTAATAATTGCTCCCTTATAAGATTCAATATTCTAAACTTACACCCGTATAAGTTGTTTTGCTAAAATTACTCCCTTAAAGATGCACTTTTATCAAAAATTGCTTCAAATTCCAATTTAATTTACTTATTTTATCTGTTTTTGAATACTCCCTCTATTTGTCTACATAGTTATACCTTTCAAAGTATACATTGGCTAATGCACAAACGAAATAAGTTCAAAAACTGACAAAATAATTGACTTAAATTGGTCTTTTAAAGCAATTTTTGATAAAAGTGTAAATTTAGAAATTAATTTTAGCAAAAACAACTTATAAGAAAATAAATTTTATAAGGGAATAATTATTAATTTACTCAATAAATAATTTCTCATTTCTCTCTTCCCTGTCACTTTCAATTCCCTCCAAATCTTCCTATCCAATCAAATAGGCTCTTCTCTCCAAGTCGTCTTATCCAAAGAAGTATTTCAACAAGATATTTTATGAGTTTAATAATGGAATTTAATGATATACGTTAGAACAAAATATCTTCAATTTGGACACACAGTCTCACGCACTAAAGATGCCAAAATCATTGTTAAATGAAGTCATATATCACCAATCACTATTACGTTAGATTTGAAATCTTTTCCAAAACAAATTTACATCATTGTTGTTCAATTGTTTAAATGCCACGTGGACAGTCGGATTAACTTAGACGATTGACACTTGTAATTCAGCCGAAACAGCATATGCGACGTCTTATTTAGATGAGCGCTATCCGTTATAAGCTGAAAACAGATAGTATCTCTCTCGCAATATGCAAGTGAGAAGACAAGCTTCCCCTCTCACTTCTATATTGTGAGAGAGACACTATCCGTTTTCAGCTTATGACAAATAATGCCGGTCTTCAACGAGAATTTGTGATATTACTTGTCTTGCCTTTATTGTTCATTTCATTCTCCAACTTTGCCAATCTCTCTAAAATATCGTTCTACATTAATTTTTTTGGGTAAATCAAAAATGAGTTGTAGTAAGGCCATTTCAACACTATATTTTAAATCAGTAGATCTTTTGATAGACTGTCTTTTAATAAACTTATTTAGAGATGAATTACAAATTAATAGAAAAATGGTATAAAAGTAATTAAAATGGGTACGTTTACTATTTAATGGCGCACCAATAAAAATGCTTACAATATATGATAAAATATATACGATTGTTATGAAAATATGTATGAAATGATATACATATTTTGAGCCACAATCTATAATAAAAGGAATTACCGCTTGTCGATCTTAAGTCGTTTTCGGGGGCTTGAAGAAACGACGATCTACCCACATAAGTGATAATTAAAACCTTGTTTCATGGACCATGGTAATTATAATTATAAAGAAAACTAAGAATCGTCATGACAGCAAAGTTATAAAATAATGAATATTTAGTTGAGATATTATTATGTGCATAAAAGCTGTGATGACCGGATAGTGTCGGTTATTTGTATAAGACTATAAGACCATCCCCAAGCAAGGTCATGAGGGAGGTCATGACCTTGCTGGGTCACTCTAAACACTAATTAGTTGGACAATTAGCATGACCTTGTTGGGCAATTAGCACGACCTTGTAGCAAAAGAGGTCAATTTGTGACCTCTTTTGATTTTCTTGACCCAGTTGGTGACCTACTACGTGTCACTCTTTCATTGGTGGTAAAGATTAAAAGGACAAGCCAAAATAAAAACAATAGCTTCTCTGCAAAAGTATTGTAGCTTTTCTCTCACATGCCTGCCATTTTTGCTAAATAAGAGAAATAAGAAGAACTAGTAGTTAAGGAAATTGAATGAGAATTATACACTAAATCATAACAAGAGAAAATATAAGCATATAAAAAAGGGCTATACTTTTTAATTGTCTATTAAACTAACTCAATTTTGATATATTTTGACTCACTTTTTTCCCCTATATTTTCACATACTCCGTTACAACGGTGATGACGATGGTGATGAAATGGCGATCGTGACGATGTAGAGAGGAGATGATAGCGGTGAATGTCTTTAATTTAGTGGATGAGATGAAAAGGAATGATAATATATGATGTGCTAAGGGGATGATGATGTAGTTAGGAGATGCTTGATGATACAATTGATTTGTTTGGGAAGGAGTTGGGAGATTTGATGACCCAGATCTTAAATTTGGGTCTTTAAATTTATTTTTGGGTTTTTGGTTTGGGAGAGATGAACTGGTGGGGGAATTGAGAAATTGGAATGAGATAGAAATTTGGGTTGGTGTGTAGGGAGAGGGCCAGGGGTAAGCCACGTAAAACGTTGGGATTTTTTGTTAATTTTTTTTTTTTTTAATTTTGGGTTTAATTGGGAGTCATTTTATCATTTGTTAAAATTATAAATAATTTGCAATTTGTTAGTAAAAAATAATTGGAAAAGTAAGAGAGAGAAAAGTGGGGTAGAGAATGTGGGTTATGATTAGAAATGTTGTAAAGTGAAAAATGATTGGGTTCGTGACCTAGGTCGTGACCTTCTGCTTGGGAGGGTGAAAGTAGGTCAAGCTAATTAAAATGTGATTAAGAGTAAAACCGGGTCGCGACCTAGTTAGCGTGACTTCTACTTGGGGATGGTCTAAGAGATTAAGACTTGAAAGGGTTAAGCAAACCATGCCCACAAGATGGTGGTATGATACATTTGTTGCCAAAAAAAGGATAAATCATAAACCATGCCCACACTCTTTAGACTTTACTTCCCACTCATCTTGTAATAATATTGAAAAAGTTAGATAAGTAGGAGTGGGTCATTGGACCCTCAATTTCAACATAATAATAATAATAGTGTTGGAAAATATCATGACTTTGAGACAAAATCCTGATATTTATTTTTTACTTCCTCCGTTCCATAGAATAGTTTACGTTTGCTTTTTACACAAATATTAAGAATTGGTAAAAACAAGTGGGGTACCTATTTTTACATATGTTAGTTTACCAAATTGCCCTCTTATAAGTTGCTTTTATTTGTTGTATTAATAATGAGTGAAAACAAGTGTCAAGGATAGTATGGTAATTTAACATAATTATAGATGTCCATAAAAAGAAACGTAAATAATTAAGTGGAACGGCCTAAAATGGAATACGCCGTAAACTATTCTATGGAACGGAGGAAGTATTACACAAATTCTTATTTCAGACGGACTATTTCCGTCTGAAAAATAAGACGGGATTATGTTGTCACTTTTTAATAAAATGTAACCACAGCTTATATCAACTTGTTTTCAATAGTGGTTACATTTAACTGTAAAATGGTTACAAAATTCCGTCTTATTACTTCAGACCAAAATGACCCGTCTGAAGCAAGACCAACTGATTTTGTTTTACATTATTACTTCATACGGAGTATTTACTTGTAATTTTACTTTTTAGAGCAACTCTAATTAATAACCGTAATTAGGAATCTGCTTGCAAATATTGTAACTTATCAAGCAGGATGTATATGCATTATTGGAGTACAAAAATAAGTTTCCGCTTACAAGCGGGTGTAGCGTTGTCAAGATACATAAGATGACTTCAAAATAAAAAGTCATAATTTTCGCAGTACATGTTTTACTCATCTCATTTCCCCACATGCATGTAGTACACTCACACTTTACAAAAAGAAAACATAAGAAAAAGAAGTGTGCAATCTACCACCAAAAACCCAACAATCCACCACGGCACCACCCTTCTCTGGCGACAACGCCGCATCTGCCTTTTGTAATGCCCACGATGTGAGTATATATAATGTAAACCTTCTAATCCTATAATAATGTTTTTGCAAGCGGTAAGATATATATATATGTAGTTTTATTTGCGGGGACATTATGAGAGATTATGTTCACTCTTAAAAAATAAGTTACTCTTTCTAATTCTAGATAAACTTCCCTATTTCTTTTTTGTCAATTCGGTTAATCCTCCCTATTTCTCTTTTTGCATGTAGCGTAGTGTGTTTTGTGTGTTTAAAATTCAATTACATGTGAAGAAGTGGATTTTATGTGATCCAAATTCATTTTTGTATTTCTTGCGGAAAAGTGAAAGGGGAAGGTTATTAATAGAATTGGAGGACGCATAAACCTTGTTAATTATAAACTAGATAAAATCTGAAAAGATAGCTGGAATATGAAAATTAAGGCAAATTTTTAAGTGAGGGTTGATTCCCTTATTTTAGTATGTCTCGTTAGAATAATCTTGGAAAAAATGGGTCCCACTCAAACTCAAGATTCTAGATCAGCCACTGCTAAAAAAATAGTAAATGAAATCCAAAAAAATAGTTGATACTAAAAGCTAACAAGGCAGCTGGATAATTTAAATTTTTTGGTTATGTTGCTAAAAATCTAAATTATATTTGGTTCATTAACAAAGGTTAAAAGTGGAACCAAAGTATAATAAGCTAGTTTTTTTGTAAATTTTTTTATTAAGGCTTTATTTGAAAAGGTATTAGGACTTATTTGCCCAAAATATTTTATTTGATCAAAATTATAGCCAACTTTTTTATCTAACAAGTGTTTGGAAAGTATAATTTAAGATAACTGAAATTGAAAAATAAAATAGAAAAACTCTTATAAGCTACCTAGCTAATAAGATAACTAACATGTCATTTTAAAATATATCAGGCACTTATTCAACTAATTTACCAAAGACATTATGCTTTTGATTAAGTTATTTTATTTCTAGTTTCCCAAACATAACACAAGCATCGCTTTTTTAATGTTAGCTAGCTTAAATGTAGGCAAGTACCTGAATTATTGGTCCAGAATGTATTTTCTAAAAAAAACGTTATATGGTTAAAAGAAAATAAAATAAAAGGTAGTTGAAATATTGATCAAATAAATTCGTTGAAATACATTGTCAAATAGAGTCTGAAATTAATGTTTTTTTTGTTTTATTTAATTAATTATATTATTTTTATAAAAAAAAATCATGTAATTAGAATTAACTAAAAAAAAGAAACAAATGGAATTGAGAAAGAAAAATTAATTACTTCCTCTATATCACAATGATCTTCTTACTTAACTTTACTCAGTCTCCAATGTGACACTATGACCACATTTCTAAGCCCTTATGTATTACGTGGTACAATATTGTATTTGAAATTATAATTTTTTGAAATACCATCTAGCTACTTATTTATATAAATAATATAATACTAGACTATAATTTTTAATATTTTGTAATATATTTAAGGTTATAGTTTTGAAAATTTGATTTTAAAAAATCAGAGAAGATAAAGATATTAAAATGGAGAAAGCACTATTTTTCCAAAGCAATATTATTAGCCCTTACTAAAACCAAAAAATCAATTTAAAGAGCAGTAGGTCTTGCTTGCGACGGATCGGATCTTGCGACGGGTATTTTGTGAGAGGAAATGGGTAGAGGAGACAAGGTGGGCACCCCCATGTGCTCTCCACTCACCCTTGATGGGTATTTTGTGAGAGAATATGATATCCGTCTTAAGCTTGTGACGAATAGTGTCCGTCGCAAATGAGAATTTGTGTTTAAAGAGATTACCATGAAACCACAATCAAACCCAAATCTATTTGGATAAATTATTTAAACAGGACATATAGTACTCATCAAAATCTCATTTGTTAAGAAACCAACTTAATCAAAAATTTAAGCTAATACTTCCTTTATTCAATACAAAACACATGCACCATTCACATTTTTTACACTATTAATAACCGAAGAAAATTTTCGATATTACATGTAAGTATATAACGAAAAAAATAGTCATGCGGGATCTTGTTTGATTCGTCTTTCTAAATATAATAACATTATCTAGTTTTTATATTTTTTTAACTATGTAGAATTATAGATATTTACGTTATAGTATGTGCATTGTCAAACGTGTAAATGAGAAATTGTGTGTTTGATTATGAATGGAGGAAGTAGTTATAGTTCCAAAATCGGTTTAAAACCGTAAAATCATTGCAAACTTCCATACCCGATAATCATATTCTTTTACATTAATACTCCTTCCGTCGCGGTCATTTGTTTACCGTTGATTTTGGCACAATTATTAAGGAAATGATAGGAGATCACTTGTGAGTTGTAATGGTACTTGCTGGATAACAAGTGGACAATAATCCTATTAGATGATCAAATTACTCATAAATTAATTTTCTAATATAGAAATATAAATAAATAAATGTA
The DNA here is from genome assembly GCA_022085475.1 of Heliosperma pusillum. NCBI lineage: Eukaryota > Viridiplantae > Streptophyta > Magnoliopsida > Caryophyllales > Caryophyllaceae > Heliosperma > Heliosperma pusillum. The sequence goes on along the minus strand of JAIUZE010045456.1, from coordinate 316,945 downwards.
AAACTCTAAAATAAAAAAGATAAATAAATAACCGGAACATTGAGATAGGTACTCCATATTCCAAAATTCATCAACGCTACTCCATATACTATACAAGTGGGTTTACACAAATATTATCATCAAATAATTATGTTAATTATATATAGTTGAACCAGTGAAATTATTGCCTAATTATATATTTGAATGACTTAAATTTGAAGTAATCGTGATCAAGACACTCTAACGCAAAAAATAAAAATAAAAATTGTACGGAGGAGATCAATTGGCCGAAAATCTTACCTTTAATTGTTCTTGAAGTTACTGCATATTCGATTTCTTTTTTTATATGATTTTTTTTATATCATCCACTTTTGATAAAAAGAAAAAAGAAAAAAAAAATGACGATCCTCTCTATTCATTTGAAAAAAACAAGGTAATGGGGATATTAAATAAAGGGAAAATTCTCATCATGACGGACATAACCGTCTTAACCTTAATTAAGACTTGTCAAATATGCTTAAGTGGGATAACTAAGACGGAATCAGAGAAAAGTAAAAGATTTGTCTTATATGCCCATATGAAATGATATTCGACTCGTTTTAAACTTTAGACGGATTAAGACAGCGGTATCCGATCCGTCTTTAAGAAAAGTTACTAATAAAAAAACAGTTGATCCCAGAAATGCAGAATTTACAAATTTAACATGTTGCATGTATGGTTTAGTAGTTCCAGAGTGACAGGTCAGCAGGACCAGGATCCACGTCATCATAACTGTAACAGCTAGGACTACTTGGGTGATGAGGTGGCGGTAACATGACTAGCCCTTGGTACATGTCAGCCATCAACATTGGCATGTCAAACACCATGTCATCATCCATATACCCCACAATCTGCTCCGGTTGTGCTAATTCGTCCCGCAGTGCTGCGGGACGAAACGCCTGCGCCGCCTCAGCTGCCGCAGTTTGGATATCTTTTGCCTTGGACGAGGCGGGGATGGGAAGCCGCCATACCGAGTCAGCAAAATTAAGGCACGCGCCTTGTTGACCGCGTAATTGTATAGCGGCCACGTCATGTGCACGTGCTGCCATAACGGCGGTTAGGTGTGTGCCTAACCATATTCGGTTTTTATTGTTGGGTAGCCGTACCTCGGCTACCCATTTACCAGAGTTCCGTAATCGGACTCCCCGGTAAATTGGGTGGCGGGTCTCTTTAAACTTCTTTCTACCTGTTGGTTTTTTCGGGTGGGCTGATGCCAACATCAGCCCATCCGTGTCCTCGTCCGTCGAGGGACTTAAACTTTCGAGTTGAAACTCATCTTTATTGTAACAATTTTTCGAGTTATATTTTGGGATTTTATTTGGGATAGGGGTGGCCATTTTTAGTATGAAATACCGAGTAATTGATTGTAGTTGTATAACATATAAGTGTCTATTTATAGAATGTAAAATGAGCGTGCTTTGAAAAGCAGTAAAAAAAGAAGGCGAGGGCGATAAGAATACAAGGGGGCATTTGGATGCTGACGTAGATGAATTAGTGGTGGAAGAGAGTGGGTGTGGGTCCCACATGTCCTATCTATATCCGGCTACTTGTGAATTTGTATAGCTTGCCCTAATTAATTTACTTTAGAAAACCATTTTACATGTTTAGAGGAATTAACAACCCTTCTTCGCAAAAGACCTCCCACAATCCCTCTCATTTGCCCTTCAATTTGCCTCTTCAATTTACCCCTTTATCTCACGTTACAAACATGTCCGTCACAAATGAGATCACGAGTGTAAAAATATAGTAATTAGATTAAGTACGAGTATAAAAATAAAGTAAAGTACATCATAAAATTCAGAGTAATTAGATTTTACTCTTTTTTGAATTTTTTTTCCTAAAATTAATCCCTTAAGTTGCATTTTCCCAAAATTGCAAATCACGTCAATTTGTCAAAACTTATCGACTTCCAATCTAAGACATTACCTTAATACGTGGCGACTAGTTGTAATAGGTTTTTTATTCATCGATTAACATATAGGGCTTCATCGATGGTATTTGATGTGCATGTAATATGATCTTATATAAACCTCCACTTATCCTCAAATTATTATCCTCCCTCCTATTTACTAACATTTTCCATATTTATTTTGGACTAATATTTAGTAGAATGGTAATATATAGGATGAAAATGAAAGCAAGAGAGAGGATACATGGTACATATTATATTAATCACAAATGATAGACAAATAAGGAAAGTGGAAAATATTTACAAATTTACCGATTTAGGAAATTAAATGTGGAAGATGATAATAAATAGGAGGGAGTAGTTATTATGACCATAGAAAATATTTAATTTCAAAAGAGAATTGGTCTTTGTATCAAATATAAGCGTAAAGATTTGATCCAGAACTTAAAGTCGGACAAAACACATTTTCAGCAAGTCTCATTGATTATAGGCATATTTGTCTTTAATGAAAATGAGTAAAGTTACCTCTTACAAAGAACCAAGTGGGGGGTAACTTCCACTTGCCTTTTTATAAGAGACAACCCAATCCATCTTTATTGGAGACGGATATATCCATTTTCAATGAGAATTAGTGAACGCAAAAATAGATTCAAAATAAGACTTATTTGAATTTTAAATAATAGTACTAACTTCTCATTTTGGATATTTAACTTGAAGCCAATAGATATTTTTTTATTTTAGGTTTGTAAAGTTCAACATGTTCCCAACTTGGCCACTTGTACTAAGTATATTATGAATATAATGATAATATAGTCAATAACGAATAAGCAATTAGTGAATTAGGGCTATTCTCGGACAAAATATGCTAAAATCACGTTCTAAAATCATCATAAAGTCATCTCTTTTAGGGCCAAACATATCACCAATTCAACATCGATCGATTCGAATTATCTTTTCCTAAACAAGTGTCTAGTGCCACGTATAATAATAATGATTTATTACTTGAAAACAAAGATAAATAATAACATACTTATAAACCCTAACATAACGTGACGTAAAATATTGATCTTCTGAAAAATTGAATATACCATTATTACATTATAGGTTTCAATACTAAACCCTAAGGGGTTGTTAGTTTATTACTTCTTTGATCGATATAGAAAATGAGGTCATATAAAACGACATGAATTAACGTATTTTTTTCCATATGTATAACCAATTATTTACAAAACAAATCATTTACAACCTCATTCCTTTAACTATATAAAAAATGTGATTTTTATGAGAGAATACTGGCGGGACAGTATTAAAGATCCTTCGCAAAATGAGTCATTTGTGACAATACTGTGCTATAGAGTATAGAGTATCTCGGTCGCAATACAAGTGCTTTTCCCTTATTTTCAAAGGAATATGGTTGTACTTAACAACCGGATTTTTTGTGTACTAATTAGCATACGAGAGAGTATGAAATAATACTTTTTGTTAGGACCTAATTATCAACAATCATGTAGTTACTTTAACTAAATAGTATTAGAATCATTAGTAATGTTTGTGAAACAGAATTACTATTATTAAAGTAATGATTGTTAGAAATTATAACAACAAATGGTAAATATGTTTGGTAAATGTTATCACCCTAACGAGTTTAACATGACAACCTTAACTTCTATAGTTTTCTTCTATGCTTTTTGTAGTTGTGCTAAAACACATTTTATTTTTTCTTCTTTAATGTGAAAATGCACGATAACTTTGTTTCATTTCTACCCGCCTTTTGTGTATTTTAAAGTATACATATAGGCTAATAACATTTTGGGACAACATTATTCCGACGACAGCAAGTCTAAAGCGACCAAATTTACAAGTTTTATTGATAAAATTCAACACAAATCTCGACATGGCCTCATTTTCTTTGTAATGTACGACCATTCATTTATTTTTAAGGCGCCCCCGCTCGACAATGACTTTGAGTAAAAGTAGGAAATTGTCCACCGGGATAAAAAATTGAAAACTCTCGGGTGAGAAAAAGGGTGCCATGCCTACTTGGGTACTTGCGAGCTCACTTATTACCAAAACACAAATTCTCATTTGTGAAGGTCCGACCCGTCACAAGCTTGTGATGGTCAAATCTCCCTCACAAAGAGCAAGCGGGGAGGCAAGTGGGGTGCAAATGGAGCCCCCCACTTGCCTCCCAATTTGCTCTTTGTGAGGGGGATTTGACCCGTCGCAAGCTTACGACGGGTCGCCCCGTCACAAGCTTGCGATGGGTTGCCCCGTCAGAAGCAAGATTTATTGTTACCAAAAAAAAGGATAAATTAATAAACGGTCGTTATTTGCAGAAACCCACTCATCTAGAGAAAGTGACAAAAATAGAAATACTAGGCCAGCAAGTCCTCATTTCTCAACCACATAATTCATCAGTACCCATCCCCTTAATCCCTTACAATTAATTACATTTAAAATTATTTGTAGAATTCATCAGTATACCTTTATCACTTTTAATCATTTGTAGAATTTTTATATTTTTTTGAAAAATAAGGTTTATTTAAAGATAAGTAAATAAATTGGGACGAAATTAAAGGAGTGGTTGTGTGCATCAGATTTTCTCGTAAAAGTTGATTGTTCGAGTTTCCTAAAAGTAAATTTTTATTTTTGAAAATTTTTACATTGTACCCTAGGTATTTAGTTTTGTATATTGTACTCTACCTTTTTAATATTCTATTATATGTCCATGGACTTTGTACATTAGTGTATATTATGAACTTATTGTTTGTTTCGTTAACTTAATTTGTTAATTAATCTTTTAATTCGCCTTTTTAACATTTCAACTTCCAGTAACTACTCATTTTCATATTAGCCGGCTGGATTACCCATTTACTCACAATTGTATATGAATCTAACATAAACTCCAAGAAACCTGCATTATCATTTCATGCTTCATAAAGTTAAAAAGTGATTATTCTATTTTTGCATAAACAAGTACTAAATTACATTATTAACTTTGAAAGTTGTAGGTGCCAAAAGTTGAGCTCATTTTAATAAGCTGAACACAAATGCTCATTTAACATGGGGGACCCGTCTTAAGCTTAAGACGGGTCAAACCTCCTCACAAAGAGCAAGTGGTTGAGCAAGTGGGGTATTCATTTGCCAATTGCTCTTTGTTAGTAGACTTGACACCCCGTCTTAAATAATGAGAATTGTTATAAGCTAAATATGTCGCTCATACTCACAAATCGTTGTTTATTTTGACACCCCTTCTATCCAAATCCAAGCATCATAAGTGACAATTTTCAAACAAATAGTCTTACTTAATTAAGAAAGGGATATTCGTCTTAATCTAAAGACATGACAAATATTTGCCCGCATTTTATTTACCCATGTATTATGCTTTTATCCTACTCATCCTGCATGAAAATATCTGTCAAAAATAAGAATTTACTCCCTCAGTCCCGACTACTATACTCCCTCAGTCCCGACTACTATTTCCTTGATTTTTATTGTATCAAAATAAAAGAATAACAATTGACCGAGATGTTGAGAATATATTTTTACATTTACTATGTACACATTTCCATAGTAGAAGGCCGTCCGTACCAAAAATGGGTGTATCAAGATAAAATGTGCAAAAAGTGTCTCCTGCTTTATGAATTGACCTATTCAATTAAAAAATAGAATAATAATGAGTAAAATAATTAAGCAAGCGAAAATATCCTCCTTCAAGAGCAAAATGCCAACAAAAGTGGGTCTACTGAATAAGACCTATATATTTAATTATTTAATTATATATTTATATATTTATATATTTATATATATATATATGTCTGTATATAGAAAAGCAACATAGTAACTTCGTACGTGAGATTGAGACAAAAAATGGTCCAACATATGATGCTCATAAATGGGGCCCACTCCCCACTTGTTTACCAAAAAAGGATTGAAAAAATTCATATTCGTTACTTCCGCCTATCCATTTTTATTGACATAAACGGTAAAAAGTTGGAAATGGGTCCCCCATATCCTCAACCAATCAAATTATTAATCCATTTTTATCCATATTTTACATTTTTCGTTTGGAAAAGTGAAGCCAAAAACATCCCAACACATTCCGTTTAGAGTTATAGATATCTCTACTCCCCTGTTTTTTCTCAGGGTACAGAGAGTGTTTTCTTTAAACTACACGATTGTTCTAAAATGTGTTTGAACATAAGTGTTGAAGTTACTTAAAAAAACACGTTTGCGTAACAGATAACTCACCGTAAAAAATAGAATAAAATCATTATTGCTGTTGTCGCTCCATTTTGTATCGAAAAGAGGAAACAAAAGAAATTCATTTGTTCATCAATTAAAGAATATAGATGTGATTGTGTGAAGCAAACAATCAATTGAATTTTACACATACTATAACTTTCTTATTTCTACCACACAACATCAATTAAAAAATATTTTACAATACCAACTAACTTATAAATCAAAATACACAAATTCTTATTAAATACGTCACATATCCGTTTTTAATGAGCACGAGTCGATTTCCCTCTCAGTCTCTTACAATGAGACAAGTGGAAGGACACAAAGAGGCATATATCCATTTAGTTTCCCACTTATCTCATTGTGAGAGAGAATTCGACCCATCCTTATTGACGACGAATATGTCCGTTTTCAAAGAGGCATATAGTATAGAAGAACACAAATTCTCCAAACCAGAACTTTTTTGCAGCACACCAAAAGAAAAACACACGCACAAATGCAAACTTGAAGCCTTATAGAGAGTGACTCCAAAGTGACAAGTCAGCATCGTCAGAATCCACGTCATCTTGTTCATAACCACAACAGCTGGAACTACTTGGCTGATGTGGCAGTGTCATACCAAGCCCTTCATACATGTCAGCCATCAAACCTGGCATATTAAACACCATATCGTCATCTATATATTCCCCATTCTCCTCGTCCGGTGGCGGTACATTGAGCGGCTCCGCCGTTGGCCGAAAAGCCAATGCGGCCTCGGCCGCTGCCTTCTGAATGTCCTTGTTGTCGGCCGAGGCCGGGACGGGGAGCCGCGATACAGAGTCAGCAAAGTTAAGACAGGCTCCTTGTTGGCCTCGTAATGCTAATGCAGCCACGTCATGAGCACGTGCTGCCATTTCAGCGGTTTCGTATGTTCCTAACCATAATCGGTCTTTATTGTTGGGTAGACGGACTTCGCTCACCCATTTACCTGATTTCCTTAGTCGGACTCCCCGGTAAACTGGGTGGCGAGTCTCTTGAACCTTTTTTCTACCTGCAGGTTTTTTTGGGTGGGCTGATGCTAACATCAGCCCACCCGTGTTCTCATCAGTCGATGAGGACGAGGACGGGTTCAAATTGTTGGGTCGTGAATTGTCGTCATTCATTTTCGGATGATGTTTAAGACTTAATACAACAAAAAAAAACTAGTAGCACAGACTTAAAAGAGTACTGTGTACTAGAACTAAATGTGAAATCTGAGTGTCTATACCATTTATAGTAAAATAAGAAATATCTAAATGACAGTTTTAATAAACGGAAAAGGAAAAGAAACGCGCGGACATAAAAACAGCTGCAGTATGATTTATGATGTGGAGGAGAGAGAAAGATTATATGTGGTTCCTGTGAGTTTTCCTAACTTTGGTGGGGTCCATCTTGATACAATCATGCAATTTCAGATGGTGCCACGTATAGTACAAAATTTTAATTATTTTTCCTTATTTCTACCGACCATTGATAGCACTTATGTTTTATGTCAGTAGGTGAGATTTAAAACGGATATTATTCGTATTAAATTTAAGATTGACAATACTTTCCCTATTTCCTTTTTTAAGAAGTGTTTATGTAGTCCAAATTTAATTGTATGGTGGGGTAGTGTATTTGTGTGGTCCAAATTTAATTATATGGTTGTGTAATGTGTTTTCTTAATTTTTGTTTTAAAGTGAAAGGGGAAGGTTATTGAGAATAAAAAGGAGTATTTCTTTAGTCTCGGTTATTGATTTTCCTTTGATTTTAGCACAATTATTAAATAAATGTTAGGAGATCATTTATGGTGATGCTTGGTGGATGACATGTGGAAAATAGTCCAATTGGTTAATCAAATTCCTCATAGATTATCTTTCTATTTCAATATAGAAAGGTAAACAAATGAATGAAACACCTTAAAATGAAAATGGTAAACAAATGACCGGGACGGAGGAAGTATTATATAATTGGTAATAAAGACAAAGTTTTTGGTATAATATAGAAAATATGTCGGATGATTTAATATGTATTTGACCCGTGTTATACTCAAGACGGTTAATGTATGTGTTAAATAAAAAATTGTGATTAACAAATAGTACTGATGTAAAAATAATTTGTTAAATTACATTAAGATCAGTCTCTATTTGTAGTGAGTGGGTTGAGTCTGATACATCATCTGTCCGCCTGAAAAAAAATATATGAATGAGTAGATATTTATTTTAATTTATTGAAATATTTAAAACATTACAATAGTTAGAAGCACTAAATTAATACTTTCGCTTTTTAGCGCTAAAAATTAATTTTAGGATTTTTGATAATAGTTTTTAACTTGCAAATAATGTTTGTTTATCCAATTACCCACTCTGATCCTCTCCGATTCTTTGGACAAAATTCATCATGTTTTTAACTCGTAAATACGAGTTATAGTCAATTAAAATTTTTAATTTGAAAAAATGAGGATTCTATGCAGAGTTGCAAATCTCAGTCCACGTGAATTTTCTGTTATTTAATTAACTTATGTTTAGAACATTGACCTAACATTGACCTAACATTGACTTGTAACAGAATGCTAACAAACTTTATCCAAAAATATTGAGCAGCAAACGTGAAGATTTGTTTACTTTTTTGGATGATTTGTTAAAAGGTGGGACTGTTATATTCGTGGCTTAGAATTGGAGGGAGTGTTTAAAAGCGACGTTTTAAAGATGGCACTTGACAGTTATTAAATGCCTCTCGCTGGTAGCGACGATGTGTTTAGATGGCAAAACTACAAGTTTAATCACGTCCTGAAATCAAACAAAAAGTTAATTAATCCAATAATACTCATTATTTTCTTAAGAGTAACTACGGTGTTATGTACGATTATCTTACCATAAAACATTTTTCGACAAAACATCTATTGAAAACAAAAACGTATTTTTAGGGTAAAAGGATTTCTGCTAAATTACGTGGTTTTTTATGTAATTTTGAAAATAGTTTTGAATTAGTCAACGTTAAAATATGCTCAAACATTAATTTTTCCATTAGAGTTACTATCTACCTTTATCTTGTCAACCTTTTTCTTCTACCTTCTTGTTTAATAACTGGTTAAAATATCATTTATTTTTGCTGCTAGATCACCTTACCTTATGACCCCACACAATATACATTCATTTCATCAGTTGTGATAGGTAAAAGATCAGATAAGGTTAGACGAACGAAAGGCGAAGTTGATAGCATCCCTCTTTTTTTATACAATATTTGATAAGTATATTATTGTGGACCAGAAGTGACCGGAGCTCACTCAACACTCAAAAGTAGATACTTTAAAAGTTTTAATCAATGGATACTATGTGATCAAACACTATAGCCTTAAGTTTAACCAAATTGAGTACTGAGTAATAGTACGTGTGAATGTGTAATTAGGAGAATTGAATGAAATTGAGAATTATTGTGCTGATGTTGATAGCTTTAATTTAGTACTAAATAGCGTAAGTAATCGAGTCTAGGAATCTCAAAAGTTTTATTGGATATGTAGGTTTATATTTTCACATTCAAAAATTTCAAACTAAACCTAATAATGCAAATTAGCTTGTTCAAATTTAGCTACCGATTCCATCTTATTTATTTATTTAGCTTTAGTATTTTTAAAGAGATTTTGAAAAGAGATAATGATCGAAACAACTGGATAATTATTCATGTTTCTTTGGTTTCGGGTTACCTAAATTTGTTTTTTCCGACTTGAATACCATGACTAATGACATAAAGAGGACAGACCCAACCCAAAAAGTCAAGACAAGTAGTACAGCTTATCCTCATCGATGGTAAATTGTTAACGCATGTCATTATTAATTAAGGTTCAAAATTAAAAATATTGATCAAAATATGAGCAATAGGTGTATTCCTTATTATTTCGAGTCGAATAAGAATCAGTATTATTAGGGCAATAGTGGTTGCATATTCGTTCATTAAGAACATATTTATATGCGCATAATATCTCAACCACTATTTATAGGCGTCGAGGGTTCATCACCCTATATGTCACTGAATAGTAACGGTATCTCGTACAAAGATTAAGACGTTAAACAAGCCATAACCACATGATAACCTGTCGTTTATTTACCAAAAAAAGGATACATTCCTCTTTACTTCCCACTCATCTTTTAAGTATTTTATTCACAAAAATAGAAAACCAGAAATGGGTCGGTGGACCCTCAAATTATCGACCATTTATTCCTCATTTTCACCAGTAATAACCCTCAAGTGTCGGAAAAAAAAACACATCAGGGTATATTATATATCCTTCCGAGCAGGTCACCTTTATAACCGTGTTATCTGATAGATTATCTTCTTAGTATAGAAAGGATTATTATTAACCGAGTTCTGAAATACTTTAAAAAACAAATAGGACAATAATTGATCGGGACGAAAAGAGTAATTATTTAATAATGAAGAAAACTTTTGGTATTTTCTAGGTAACAATTTAAAGTAGATGATTTGGTATATATATTAACCTGTATTAAGCTTAAGACGAATATGTACCGTCTTAAATGAGAATTTGTGGATACTAATAAGTACGAAGTATGTTCCACTAGCTCCATCCAGAGTCTAGAGTGACACTTCAGCTACCTCAGATGGATCATCACTTCAATCGCCAATTCACCGGAGCAGCAACGTCGTCGACCCTTTAACTTCTTTCTACCCTTTTTCGGAACTAAAAGTTGCTAACTCATAACGCCACAACAATTACGTATGCTTCACAGGAAACTGTGGATTGTCATGGCATTAGGCTTTTGGCCCGTGAATTTAGGGACACCCTAAAAATTTGGATCGTAACTCAATGTTGTTGACATAGTCAAGTGATATTTTGGGCAGATATTTTAAGTGACAGTAGTTTAGTATATGTCCAAAGTCATAGGTAAAATATCTAAAATGAAAGAGCTATAGGTGGCAAGAGAGCAGCTAATAGCTGATGTGGAGTACTTGGTGGAGTACTTGGTGTAAGACGAATATCTCTTACGAAAAAGTCAAATAGATAATTTTCTATTGAAACGGAGGTAGTATATGATAATATTTTCATCCACGAAACTTACTTTGTACTCCCTCCCATCCAGACCAAAGGTTACACTTACCTTATTTGGACCATCCAAACCAAACTACCCATTCCTTTTTGGGTAACAAATAAGACCAAATACTCCTCATCTACCCTATATATTTACACAATATGTCATTACCCCATCCACCCAATTAACATTAAATATTCAAGTGGTCCTACTTCCATTCCAATACTACCCTTCCTTTATCACCTTTTTCTTAAAACTTGTGCTCCCTCCCATGTAACCTTTGGTTTGGATGGGAGGGAGTATAAATTTAGATAAACCATAACTTCATGGTTGACAATTAGTTTTACCAAATGTCTTTTTTTTTAAGATATTTTGGTTCGTGAAGAAGAAGATTCCAGCCGTGGGCCCGTGACATTAGATATTATGTTAATTAATTACAAGAATTATGACTAGTTGAGATATTATTATGTGTATATACAAAACAAGTAGAGACTAAGACCATCCCCAAGCAAGGTCAATTGGTAGGTCATGACCTTGCTTGGTCATGCTAATGATGTAATTACACAAACATAATTGGTGACCATCTTTGCTAATTGGTGACCAAAGGTCAATTTGTGACCATGGTGGAACAAAATTGACCACCTTAGTGACCTACTAGGTGTACAATTCTTGTTGGTTGAACCATATAAAAACAATAAAAAAAGTATATAATATGGATTGTGAAGTGGAAAAATAATTGGGTTGACGACCTAGGTCGTGACCTTCTGCTTGGGAGGGTGAAAGTAGGTCAAGATAAATAAAGTGGGATTAAGAGTAAAACCGGGTCGCGACCTAATTAGCACGACCTCTGCTTGGGGATGGTCTAAAGAGAGTGATGGATGACCAAATTGTGATGGTAGTCCGTACAGAAGATTAAGACTTAAATTCATACAATGATTAAACAAAACATGCCTACATGAATACATGATAACATATTTTGTTACCAAAAAAAGGATAGATTGGAGACCATGTATTTACCCACTCTCTTTGTTTTCCACTCAATTTTTAGTACTAACAAAAGTAGATTACTCCAAGTGGGGCCAGTGGACCCTTAAGTTGTCGAACCCCAATTAATTCTCAATAAGTGTTGGGAAAAACTAATCATGTCCTTACTAAGATATTTTTTAAAAATAATATTTTTTTATAAACTCTAAAATATTTCACTTTTTTTTAAACAACAAATTCAATAAAATCTTTTAAGTTTCTTATTTGTCAATCGTTCATGGTTATAATAACTTGTAGTTTCACATTTTCTTACTTAATTTCATTTACAGCTACGTATTATCAGACCACTAAATTTTTGTGCAAAACAACTGTTAAAGGTGTTAGATAATCAGCAAGTCTTGCTTGCGACGGGGCGACCCGTCGCAAGCTTAAGACGGGTCGCCTTTCTCTCACAAAGTGCAAGTGGGGGTGCAAGTGGGGGGCTCCATTTCCCACCCACTTGCACCCCCACTTGCACTTTGTGAAGGGGCTATGACCCGTCGCAAGCTTGCGACGGGTCGGTCCGTCACAAATGAGAATTTGTGGTTAGATAATAGAAATGAGTATTATTTTGAGGACAAAATTTTACCCAAAAAAAAATAGAATTTACTTTTAGACAGAAGTGAGTTAGGTGATTTATTAGGTGGAAGAACTCTTAAGAGTATTTCATCCGTTTGCTTTTCAAAATATGTGAGATTAATGTGAAAGAGGTTTTGTACTCTTGTTCGATATCACAATCTAATGTAATGGGTAACAACCATAAATTCATTCGGAAAATTCACATGAAACCCTTGAGGTTTGCCATTTTGCACGAAATACCCAAAATTTTGATCTAGAAAACTTTAAGAGGTTATAACTCGTGTTTACGAGATCAGATAGTGACGATTTTTTTTTTTCAAATCGATCGTCTTTCCAAGTACTACGATTTGAAAAAAAAAATTGTCGAGTTCGGAATTCGTAACCAAGAGATATGCTCGCTCAAAGTTTGTTCGGTCAAAAAAACTTTGACATGCAATAACTCCTAGCTACGGGATCCAAATAAAATAATTTTTTTTTCAAATCATAGTTATCGGAAAGATGATCGATTTGAAAAAAAAAAATTGTCACTTTATGATCTCGTAAACACGAGTTATGACCTCTTAAAGTTTTCTAAATCAAAATTTTGGGTATTTCGTGCAAAATGTCAAACCTCGGGGGTAGCATGTGAATTTTCCGAAAATTCATTATTAATCCAAATTATCCACAAATTAGTTTTAAATGAATTAAAAAAATTGGAATAAGAATTTTTCAAAATCGATAGAAACCATTCACAATAAATTATCGTCTCCTAAAGCTCAGGATTTAAAGCGGGTTTACATTAATATTGTGATGTTATAAATATCATATAGTCTAACGACTAAATTTCTTTATTATTTTATATACTTAATCCTTAGATTTATCATTGATCAAACTAACCAATTCAATCATGATCAAACAACAAATTTAAAAAAAAAAAATTATGCACATCAAAATTTTCTTGCAACATCCTAAAAAAACCCAAGAGTTTGCAAATTAAATTATGTCCAAAGTGACACATCAGCAGCCTGAGATTGATCGTCAGCTTCATCGTCGTCATAGCTGTAACAGCTAGGACTACTCGGCTGATGACGTGGCGGTAACATTACAAGTCCATTGTACATGTCAGCAATTAACATTGGCATGTCAAATAACATGTCATCATCTATGTACCCCACATTCTCCTCCAATTCCGCAAATATATCCTCGTTTTGCGGTGGTGTTACTGTTACTGCTACGTAAACGGGCACCACCGTCGGCCCAAACGCCTGCGCTGCCTCGGCCGCCGCTGTCTGGATGTCTTTAGCCTTGGCCGAGGCTGGGATGGGGAGCCGCCATACCGAGTCAGCGAAATTAAGGCAGGCTCCCCGTTGACCTCGTAATGCTATGGCAGCCACGTCATGAGCACGGGCTGCCATGTCAGCGGTTAGGTATGTGCCTAGCCATATTCGGGTTTTATTGTTGGGTAGTCGGACCTCAGCTACCCATTTACCGGAGCTACGTAGTCTGATGCCCCGGTAAATTGGGTGACGGGTCTCCTTGAACTTCTTTCGACCCGTCTTTTTTTTAGGGTGGGCTGATGCTAACATCAGTCCACCTGTCTCCTCGACTGTTGAAGGAGTATAATTTTCGGGGCTAGAGATATCGTTAATGTGACACATTGTCATATGAATATAAGACTTATTTGGGTAATTATTTGAAGTGATGAGGTGTGTTTAATTGGTAGAATGTTGATTGTTTTAGTAGGTAGAAAATAAGTGTGCAAGATGGTACGTATATATAGACGAATAAGAATAAAAATGAAATAAAATATCTTTCGTAAATTTTCGTTGGGATGGATATATTCGCCATAATTTTTTAATGGGTAAAACATATCTCACTTGAGCAGATAAGACAAAAGAATCACAAATAACTCTTTTTTTTTTAATCATGTGGATAATATTTAACATGTCACAAGTTTTAGACAGACTGACACATATATACCCGTCATAAACGAGAATCCGGGAATATCTAAAGTTACAAAGCTAAGAAAGGTTGCAAGAGAACAAGTGCTGGAAGCTGACGTGGATGAATTGGTGGAGTTAGAGATTGTGTACGTGGCTCTTGTGAAATTATCAGCTATGCATGGCTTCCACTGTCCTACCCGTTTCTTACTACTTGCTTACTTCTAGAACTCTATCAATTACTCTAAAGCTAATATCGACTTTTCGGCACTATTTATGGAAATCGAAAATATTTAGTACAATAAGTTATTATGTTTTATATGAGAAAGCAGTACAAGTACAACTGTACAACTCTCTACATTTCATTCAATTTTATACATTTACATATTGAACATTATTCATAATCAGGATACAAAAATTTCCTATGCAACTTCTTGAGTATTACATTACAATTGCGCACGCAAAAAATACAAATATAATTTATACTTTCATAGCATTTAGTTGTCTAGAATAAATAGTCGTTTTCTATAATTACGTTAATAATAATGTATAAATATAAAAGATCAAACTAATGTTTTTTTTTTTTTTTTTTTTTTTTTTTTTGGCAACGGTAAAAGAAGTCAATTACATAAGATACTCAAGACTAATTACATCAAGAGTATTAAGTCCTATGCAATCTAAACTGAATAAACTACTACATAGCCAAGTTAGAGCTGAAATAGAGTCGTAGCCATAAGCTTGATACGCCCCTCCATCATCGTCGATCACTATCATTTCACGAACATTCAAGGGACCAATTTCATGAAGGCCAAGAAGCCAAGCACGGGATAAACTTACGCCACAAGGACGTAGGAAGAAATAAGGAGGTGCATGCCAAGGACATGTACAAGGGCAAAGAGCCATGCATCCCGGTGGTTGATTCTTGAAAAAACATGATCTTGAGGCTTGAGTCTTGAAGCAATAGCTACCCGATGAGGAGGAAGGTGACACAATCATCCAGAAAGGCCGTTTCGTTGGACCCATCAAGAGCTCAAAACTGACATTTATTTGAACTAACCGCAAATTAAAAGAATTTACAACCCCATGAATAATGAGACAGGACACCCATAACATCCATGATGGTATCATGATAAACCCATAGAAGGTTTTTATCTGAAAAGAAAGACACAATAAACAAGTAGTAAACGACATTAGATTGAGTTGACGACCACCGCATCCAACCTACCAACACGACAACCGAAACCTTACTCGACCCTACCCAAACACATCACCAACATAAACAACAAAGATTCCACCAAGCATGACCTTACTCCAAAGACAGGCAACAACGGACACACACCAGAGACAAAGCAACCGACCACCAAAACCCAAACTGATACCGGAGATCTAAAAAAGCCGCTTATGAAACTCAACCGAAAACCCCAACACTACACCGTCACATGCGACAAGACCACGAACGAAGCCCAAAATAAACACGTACTAAAAAACAGTAATGGGCCCGATAGGTGGGGGAAGGGGCGAGGGGGAGGGGGAACACCTATTAGGCCCAAAACTATGACCACATAAAACACTACAACACAAACAAAGACGGGCTATGCCCCTCGACATGAAAAGACCAGACCGGAGTCACACCAGGGGGTGGGGGAAGGGGCGAGGGGTTTGGGGAACACTCCCTGGGTCGCATGCAAGGCCGGTGGTGAAAGGCCGGAGATCCAAAAAGACGGGAAGACAATAGATCGACGCGGTCAACAACAAACGGAGCTTTAAATTACAGGCGACCGGAACAGACTGATGGGCCCCAAAGGGAAACCAAACAAAGGAGTGAGATCAAAAACATGAGGTAAAAATCAAAGTGCGTGATGCGAACCATCGCCGGAGAAAGACCATGGCATGAGTCTATCTCCGGCGATGGGGTAGGCTAGGGCAAGAAGGGAGGCAGTGTGTGGGAGGAGAGGCGGCGGATCAAGGTTATTGATTAGGGTATTTTTTTTTTTCTTTTAGAGAGAGGAGAGAGGTGAAGGCAAATATTATCAGAGTTGATTGATTACAAGATAACGGTTAAACTCTTGTCGCATATCATGTTCACAACCTTTTTCATATATTTGATGAGAGCATCGTAACATGTTAATATTTCCACATGTAGCTAATATAATTTTACGTATAAAATTAGATAAAAAGGATAAAAACATGAATTACAAATTAAGTCAAAATAATGTAAGTTATATTTTATACTTGAAAAAGCAACATCAAAAAGACTTGTATTTGTATTTTTTTGTTGAGTATGGTACAACTACTATAACTACTCTATATTTAGTACACTAATAATCAATACGGAGTATAATTTTAACCATACAAATTGTAATCTTTTGAAATATTTATACAAATGTTAATGGTGAAAACATGTTTAGATTAATATCTCTCATATTATATGTTTACTCATATTTCGTACCTTTGAGGCAAACATTCAAAGTTAATAGGGTCCACAAAGATGAGTTCGAGAGTTTCTTACTCTTTGAACAAATGTTGATTTCTAAGGTATTCCCGTCGTTTTGATTTCACCCGGAGATGAAGGGTAACCCTTGACAAAGAACCAGTATGGCTTGTTTGGGACTTTGCTTGACTTGACTCATGTTGACTTTCTTTGACCTTGGCTCGCCTTTGACCAAGTTTGACTTTCCTTGACTTGGATAGTTTGACTTTCTTAGACTTTTTATGCACTTGCCTTGAGACTTCTCCAAATAGTGTCCAAAATCAATTCTGTCAAGGCACATAAAACATACATCAAACCACAACTGTCCACAAGTTTACAACATTACAAGCAAATTACAACAATTCCAAAGTACAGCCCAAAAATAGCCTAAATCTTAGCACAAATTCTTGTTTGTGAGGGGCAGTATCCGTCACAAGCTTGCGACGGATACCACTTCCCCTCACAAATGACCCATTTAAGGGAAAAGGGGAAGCACATGGGGGGTGCCCCACATGTTCCCTCTACCCATTTTGTTAGAGGAAAAACCCGTCGCAAGGTCCGACCCGTCACAAGGGAGACCTACTGAAATCTTAGAAAATACAAGTATATTTAGAACCGATATAAAACATAATTAGCGTCATTAAAACCGAAAATTAACCAAATTATTCAACTAAAACTACTCTAATGATATGGCATAATTTGACACTATCAAAAATCAACAAACAGTGATAATATTTTCATCCACGAAAGTTACTCCCTGTAAATTTAGGCGGACCATAACTTCATGTCCCAATATAATATTGTTTTATCATATGCGTGCCTTTCTTAAGATATTTTGGTTCGTGGCTAAGAAGATTCTAGCCGTGACATTAGATTTTAAGTTACTTAATTACAAGGATTAGTAGTTGAGATATTATGTTTGTATATACAATGAATAGTAGAGAGTAGAGACTAAAGAGAGTGATTGATGAGCAAATAGTGAAAAGATTAAGACGTAAAAGGGGTAAACAAAGCATGCCCACATGATAACACATTTTGTTACCAAAAAAAGGATAGATCGGACTATCGGAGACCATGTATTATGTATATGCCCACTCTCTTATTTAGTATTGATTGAGTATTGACAAAAATAGAAAACTACAAGTGGGCTGGTAGATCTTCGCCAAGTCTCATTAAAGACGGATATATTTGTATTCAATGATTACGGGCTGGATTGTCTCTTATAAACATGCAAGTGAGTGGGCAACTAGAATCTATTTGCCCTTCCACTTGCCTATTTATGAGAGATAAACAGATCTATCTTCATTGATTAAAGACAAATATGCTCATATTTAATTAAAATTAGTGGCGAGTGGACCCTCCAATTCTCGTCAATTAATCCTCAATTTCAAAAGTAAAAACACATCATGTCATTACTATGATAAAGTTTTGTGAGGAAAAAAATACCAAAAAGATACTCATATTTTTCAAAAAAAAAATTATAATATGCTTTTAGGAAGTGCGCCAGGTGGTGCAAAAACGGTTAGATATTTTTCAGAAGTTGTGAGATTAATGTGAGCGAGGTTTTATTCATATACTACAATGATTCGAGTTAAGAGCAAACCGAGAAAGAGTTAAGAGCAAACAATCGGAATTCGGAACCGAACAAACAATCTAACGTAACTAGTAATGACTGCATAATTCATTATTACTTCAATTGTCCAACCTGGGTTTGTTTGAGATGAAATTCAATGGAATTAGAAATTCTTCCAAACACATTGAAACCATTCACAATAAATAATCATCTTCTCAAGCTTGTGATTTATATATATAGTTAAACCAATAAAACTCTTTATTATTTTATACACTTAATCCTTAGATTGATCATTGTTCAAACCAATTCAATCATGATCAAACCACAATTTTACATCAATTAATACCCAAAAAAAATTCCATTGACATCTAGGGAACAATTTTATTTATTTATTTGCAATAATAACAACAAAAAAACCTTGTACAACATCAACTAATAAAAAAAAATTCACACCAAAAATTTCTTGCAACACTCTGAAAAAAAAACCCAGGAGTTTGCAAATTAAATTTTGTTCATACTCCCTATATTTTCGGAGTAAATCTTGTTTAAGACGGACTATCCGTCTTAAACATTAAGACGAGCCATATATTACTACATGGGGCTAATAGGCACAAACATATTAACATGTGATTTGATATGTATTTGATCCGTCTAGTAGTTCCAGAGTGACACATCAGCGGTCTGAAATTGGTCGTCAGCTTCATCGTCATCATAACTATAACAGCTAGGACTACTCGGCTGATGACGTGGCGGTAACATTACAAGTCCATTGTACATGTCAGCCATTAACATTGGCATGTCAAATAACATGTCATCATCTATATACCCCACATTCTCCTCCAATTCCGCAAATATATCCTCGTTTTGCGGTGGTGTTACTGTTACTGCTACGTAAACGGGCACCACCGTCGGCCCAAATGCCTGCGCCGCCTCGGCAGCCGCTATCTGAATGTCTTTAGCGTTGGCCGAGGCGGGGATAGGGAGCCGCCAAACCGAGTCTGCGAAATTAAGGCAGGCTCCCCGTTGACCTCGTAATGCTATGGCAGCCACGTCATGAGCACGGGCTGCCATGTCAGCAGTTAGGTACGTGCCTAGCCATATTCGGGTTTTATTGTTGGGTAGCCGTACCTCAGCCACCCATTTACCGGAGCTTCGTTGTCTGACACCCCGGTAAATTGGGTGACGGGTCTCCTTGAACTTAGTTCTACCCGTCTTTTTTTTAGGGTGGGCTGATGCTAACATCAGTCCACCTGTCTCTTCGACTGTCAAAGGAGTATAATTATCGGGACTAGAGATATCGTTAATGTGACACATTGTCATATGAAATTATGACTTATTTGGGTAATTATTTCAAGTGATGAGGTGTTTTTAATTTGTAGAATGTTGATTGTTTTAGTAGGTAGAAAATAAGTGTGCAAGATGGTACGTATATATAGACGAATGATAATAATAAATTTTTTTTTTTTTGTTGGTGACAATGATAATAATAAAATATCTAAAATGACAGTGCGAAGAAAAAGAGTGACAAAAACGCGCGGATACAAAGGATGCAAACGATGAGCTGGAAGCTGATGTGGAGGAATTCGTGGAGTTAGAGACTGTGTACGTGGCTCTTGTGAATTTGCCTTCCAAATGTGTATGGGACCTACTGTCCTACTCTTTCTTCCCACTTGCCAACTTGGGTGTACTGTGTAGGTTTTTTTACGGTCTAGTATGTTAGAGCATCCACAATAGAAAGGATGATTTCATCCTATTATTTTTTATCTTTTCATGTATTTGTTTGACACTTCACTCCATCTTTAGCCACCTTATTTTCCACTATCTACCTCATCTTCATGTCATCTACCTCTATTTTACTCCAAAAATAGAGATAATCCTCTTATATATATTTTTATTTTATTTTATATTTAATATTATGACTTTATGAGTCACTTTTTATTAGTTTAATTATTTAAAAATCAATAAAACTAATTTAATAATCAACATGACAATTAAATATTAGTTTTTGGGCACAAGGGACTATGTCTTCTTTCCTCTAAAAGTGGAGGAAATAACCATCTTTCTTTATGTAAGAGAACATCCATAATAGTTCCCACAATAGAGAGGATGTACTCTTAGAGGAGAGAGAGGGTTAAGAGGATGCTCAATCCTCTCTATTGTGGGTGCTCTTAGTACTTCATAGAGTGAAACTCGATCTCTGTCTTATTTTCGTGTTTCATTTTGTAATCGACTACTTTTATGTTTTGACATATTATCGTCAGATATATATGTAATTATTTTAATGATTAATGCTTATGTGCAAATAAATGAGTGAAGGGACATGACATGAGAATGACTCCCTAATTAAATTACTCTTTAACTACTGTCTTGGGATGTCATTTTTACTTTGCTATATGTCTATATATTTTACACAAATTCTCATTTGTGACGGACCGATCCGTCGTAAGCTTGCGACGAGTCAAATCTCTCTCACAAAGTGCAAGTGGGGTGCAAGTGGGTGGGAAATGGAGCCCCCCACTTGCACTTTGTGAGAGAAAGGTAGTGATCCGTCTTAAGCTTGCGACGGGTCGCCCCGTCGCAAGCAAGACTTGCTGTATATCTTATTAATGCAGCTTGATTTAACAATTATTACAATATTACTCTCTCGGTCTCTATCAGTTAGTTGTATTCGATTAAAAAATCTTTCACGGTTTAAAAAATAATCTCTCGCAAATAATATAAAAAACAAATAAATAAATGAGACAGAATAAATGTTTTCTTAAATCGAATATTAACCCAATTTCGGACCTTCTCTCAAAGTCGTTGTTAATAAATGTTGTACTCTAGTATTGACACTCCATTTTAATCTTTTTGATGTAGAATATCTTGGAAACTCATCTAATGTCGATAAAATGTAGAAGGTTAGACTCACCTATTAATTTATTATTGGTCGTTTGTAAGATACATCATGTTGCCATTGTCTAAAAGTGATTATACCTAATCTCAATACAACTCGTCTCAATGAAGACGGGCGTTATCCGTCACAAGCTGAAAACGGATAATGTCCTCTCACAATATACAAGTTGAGATTCATTTGCCCTCCACTTGCCCTCTCCACTTGCATATTGTGAGAGTGACACTATCCGTTTTCAACTTATGACGGATAATGCTCGTTTTTAATGAGAATTTGTGCTCCAAATATACCCACAAATCTAAATAGTTACCAAAAAAACTCATTTTACTATGTAAGATCTCTTTATGTAAGTTCGGGGGAACTCACCCACTATTACGAGGGTAATGGTTATTGAATTATGGTATTGCATAACACAATTTTTCTTTGAAAACGGGCACTATCCGTCAGAAGCTGAACGAAGTTGGATAGTGCTCTCTTACAATATGCAAATGGGCAAGGCAAGTGCATGATAAATAGATCCCCACTTGCCCTCCACTTGAATAATATAAGAGAGACACTATCTGTATTCAACTTGTGACAGATAATGTCCGTCTTCAAATAGACTAGCTAATTGCAAAATATCTCAATCCCTTGTAGTATATAGGTCATTGGAACATACAAATTCAGACAAAATATGCGAAAATAATGTCCATTAAAGTCATGAAAAATATCTTTGTACTACATATGAATAGCTAACTGTACAACCAATCACTATTACGTGCATTATTGTTGCTCAGTTAAACTTATTCAATGCCAAGTGTGGTCCGTTGATTATAAGACTAACAAAATGCCACTTGTAATTCATTTAAGTGGAATACGTCTCTTTTAATTCAAAAATTGACTAAAATGGTAAAGAAATTGACAACCAAATTTGAAGCGTTAGATACTTAGATGCCATGGGTGACATGATGATTAGATTAGGAGCCAAGATTCTCTACGTTATCCTTTTTCTACACAAATTCTCGTTTTAAAACAGTTACTCCCTCCTAGTTGGTCATTTCTTCTCTCTTTCTTTATTGGGTAAGTCAGGTTTTCTTCCCTCTTTCCCTTTTTGGATGTGGGGTTGTGTGTTTTGTGTGGTCTAAATTCATTTGTAAGTGGGGTAGTGTGTTTTGTGTGGTCCAAATTCATTTCCTTAGTTTTTGTGTAAAAGGAAAAGGGGAAGAAATGAGTGACTAGGAGGGAGTATTATTTATATTATTTAAAACGAGTTAAATTTTTATACAATCTCGATAAATCAAAAACTTGATAAGTTTAAATAGTCACATTTTTTCTCCAAATCAAATCTTACTCATTAGTAGGTAATGTGGAGGAGGAGGTAATGGACATGATCCATATACTTAGATTATGGCTTGTGACCATAAATTGAGCTCGTTATTGGTGCTTTTAATTATTCGCAATTTTTTTACCAAAAATTGTGTTGTGGAACACAAATATTGTTGTAGGGATGATCATCGGTCTGGGACCAGATCAAAACTTGTGGACTGAAGATCAAACAATGGTAAAATGGTGGACCGGATTAGATCGTATTTATATTGGTCTCGTTCAGTTTGGACCAAATAAACGTGCGGAGAAGACCCAACCGGACCATATGGACCAAATATATTATATTGGTTATTTTTTTTTAATTCTAAGATATAATTAATTAATATTATGATTTATGGTTTACTTAATTATATTATGAACCGGACCATATGGACCAAATTCTAAGAGCCGTGACAAGGCTTGTCACGCCCGTGATGCATGTGTCAGGCCCAAGGCCCGCGACTTGGCTGGGAGAAGCTGGCTCAACTGTGAGCTTCGTCACGACCATGAGGCCTATGTCACGGCCGAGACATTGCTTGTCACGCTCGAGACTTTCCTCTTTTGCTCGCGCTAGTGACTTCAATAAATCTTCTCCATTCTTCTCGGTTCGACTTGCCTTGACTCAGAATGGTTTTGGCATGCCAAGTAGGCCCCCCGAAGGTATGTAGGACCATCTAGGCCAGGTATGTCGTGAGGCCTCCGTGTGATTTATCATCGATCCTCTTGGTCAACCAAAACGAGGCAGAATCCGCCTCAAGTGACGGTTTACCTACAAAACCAAGAAAAAAGCAAGAAAAGTGTTAGGGAAAGATAAAACATAGAAAACCGCTCATAGGGAGCGCCAAAGGCAAGTGAAATAGGGTATATACAGGCAGAAAAATAGGGTGAAATGATACTATATCAGCATTACATTTAGTTTCAACTAATTAGAACATAAATTCATAAGACCTAATACTAACGATCGCTCTTATTTTAGGACTCATATAGGAGAGCGGATCATTGATACCTCTACCATTCCAAGAAAGACCAATCATGGCGAGGGCGGGGGTTGGATTGCTTTATTAACCCCCGCAACAACCACCATTTCTTCATATTTTGTTAGACTTCCAATTGAGCTTGCACCCTCCATGTCCAGATTAGTCACCTTTTCACCCTGAACTTGCAGCCCACTACTTCAGCAGTCTTTCACTTCATATATGAAATGTACTCTGTATTATAAAAGTATATTGTAACGCCCCAAAAAATAGACAGGTAGCTCAAAATACCTCTTTTCATTATTAATAGACATCATCGGAATTACAGGGCGTCAACGCCGTATTTTCCCTTCCGTAAAATACAAGGCTTATACGATAAAATAAATACACTTATAAAACCAAAACTAAAGACTCTATTTATTTAATTAGATATCTTATAAGTCTCGTCTTCTTTATGAATTTTCTCACTCTTGACCCCCCCGATACTTGTACCTGAAAAATATATAAAAATAACGGGATCAGCCAACCACAGGCTGAGTATGACCTCGGTTGCCTCCACCGGCCTTATCTCATTTTCATTATTCATTAAGATTCTCCTCGTTAATATCACTTCCCCGAGTACCATAAATTACCTGACTATAATAACTCACCAGCATACAGTACTTTCTGCCATAAACCAGTCGAGTATCCAAAATATTATATCATTTCTTATTTTCATAAGAACACATATTAATATCACATTAGTGTCGGTCTACCATTACCGAACAAGAGACACATTACGGAGCCAAGACTCCCTTAGGCTAAGCCCTCCTCCATGTACACGGGATAATATAACCTCTTTTGAAATTCCCTGGTCTTTTACCAGGTATCATTGGAACCATTGTTCCCTTGGGCTATGCCCTCCTCCGTGTACATAGGATAAAAAATAATGTGATCTCCCTCCAATAATCGTAAACAAATGAACAAATGGCCAAATGTACATTATAATAAAAGTACCAGCATGACAAACACTATGAGACATAAGACATAAATATAACATAGACGGAGTATAACAGTTATAACATAAAATTTACGATAAACTTATGATCACCAATTATTTCTAACATTGTCTTATTTTAAAATAGAAACAATTACTTATATCGACGAAGGGTCCCGAAATCATACCTTATTACTATATCTAGAGAGTAATAGACGTAGTGGTGTACGTAGTATGTCCCTTATTCCCTCCTTACTTTATTAATTGGCTTCCTAGTTTATGCATGCTTTTACATCAAAGTGCATGCCCTATTTATAGTAAAAATAAGTTGACTTAAGTAGGTTATAGAGTAGTGACTTTGCATGACTACTATTCTTGCATGCATGTTACGTAAGTTTAGCTAGTGTGACTATTGAATGCTATGATTTTCACATGCAACCACATAGAAATATATTGATGACTAATAATGCTATAACTTTCCCATGAAACCACGTACAACTTGATTCTCTAAGGCTATATTATGCCTATTCATACCTACATACTTAACATGTCATTCTTTTCATCATGTCTAATCCTTAGTAGATCGGTTATCAAATTCTTATGTGAGACGGACTCATTTTATATTTGTGTGAGATGGTTAACGAATATAACTTAAGAGTTAAACTATATTCATATGTCACAAATGACATTATAGTCGCTTGACTTATCATTTTAGTATCCTTTTTATACGAGGTAGTCTCTTAAATACTAATACACCCATGATTTTATTTATTTATTTATTTGGGTTATTACATATATATGAAGACTAGACCTCTGACTCCACTGTTTATAGGATACGAATAAAAATTCTATAAGGATAGATACTCTCTCTAATCCAATCCAAACTACTCATTTGCTTTTTCGGTGGTTTCGAAGCAAGGCTTTGACCGCGTTTTTCTTCATTTATATATAGAATTATTTTACAAAAAAATATAATTTTATGAAAGATATTTCCGTGATAAAACCAAATATATTACTTTCGTCTTTCAAAGTTCTTTATATTCCGATCTATTAACGGTCAAAGTTTTGAAAGTTTGACCTCTAAAAAGCAAGTGGGTAGTTTAGATTGAATTGGAGGGAGTATATAAGTTGTCCACGTTAGTTTTCTATTCTATTCGATTCTTCGATACTTTGTGTATAAATATTTGATACATGAATACGAAATTATACGGAGTATAACTTGAACTTATTAGGAAGGTATTGGGACTATGTATTATTTATGAATAGTCATTGGAAAGCCCTAAATTATACTCATACACCGTAATAAACCGCGGTGTCTTTCGTGGGACAAGATGGTCCTCCGGTGGAACTTGGATGACAACAAAGGCAACTTTAAGAATATCATTGCGTGTCGGAAGTTGACAGTTATTAACGGTACTCGTTGTTAACTACTTACTCCATTCAACTCCACTCTACCAAATTATTTTTTCACGTTTGCCGAGACGTGTTTTACGCGGTAAATATCGTCAGCTACGTGTTTGCAAAAATTATAAAAGTTAGATATTAATAATGTACTCGTAAAGACGAATCAAACAAGATCACACATGAATATATTTTCACTTATATATTGAGAGAAAAATGCAATTAGATACTGACTCATGAATAGTGTACAAAAATAAAAGTGGTAGAGTGCAGTTGAAGGGAGGAAGTAGCTCAATAGTGGTTATCAACTACATCCGCCAATACCATTATTTTAATTAGTGGCTCAAGATGTTTCACGCTCTAATAATTCACTTGGTCATCACATATTATTGTCTTGACTAAGGGGTCGTTTGGTTGCCATGGGGGAATATAAATTCACATGAACTTCAATATCACATGAAATAGAAATTCATGTGAATTAGCTAAAAGTTGTTTGGTTTCTATATGGGAAGTAAGTTCATGTGGGAATTGATGTGGGAATTGCCACTTACCTAGGGGGGGCTAGGTAAGTGACTTCCTACATAAGGGAGGAACTTAATTACCATAGGAATTCTCACTTCCCATGATTTTGGCAACCAAACAAGTGCAAAATATTGTAATTCATGGGATTTTCAAATTCCCATGAATTGAAAGGGCAACCAAACAAGTCCTAAGTCTTACTTAAGACAGAGTATCCGACTCAAATTTTTTAACGGGAGAAAAACTAACAGAGGTAATAAATGTAAGGAATATTATACAATATATTAATATATTAATTCTTGTATAATATTTCTTACAATAAAAACAAAACTTTTGCCATTTTCAAGACATCTTGTCATGTGATTTGATATGTATTTAACTTGTATTAAGCTTAATGATGATAGTGTCCGTGTTAAATGAGAATTTATGTATTATCTTAATGCACCAGATTAAATAAAACGGAAACTTGATTAAGCAACAACCACAAAAATTTGTAAATAAAAGTGACGATTTAGGATTTTCAATTTCAATATTTTAATAAAAATACTGATCCACTTAGCGATTTTAGTACTCGCTCTACCTTACTTTTATTGTTTAAGTTTGATTAAAAGTCATAGTTTAGAAAAAATGGTGAAATATCATAAATGTCCCTTTATCAATAAGTTTAAATATAAGATATATAAGCAAAATGGAAAAGAAGTTATTTAATTAGGGGTATAACGCGCAGTTCACTATTTTCACTTATTATATTTAGAAATATGATAATTAATTTAGAATATGGAAATCACATAAAAAGGATAATAAAAGTGAAATGAATGAAGTAAAAAATTTTAAGTTAGGACATTAAAAATTCATTACTCTGTAGAATGATCCGACAAAAAACATACTAACACTTCTAAAAAAAGTGTTTCCTTTTAAATGGAAATAATTTTCATATATAGAATGTTTATAATAGTTGAGGGTTAAGACTGAGATATTAAAAAGATAATCAGTGTCTTGCTTATCTACTATATACTAAAGCACAATCATTCCTTACATTTTGATTGACTCCTTGATTAAGGGAAGGAAAAAAGTAAAATGGGCCCTACATTCTTTCCTTCTAATTAAATACTTTCTACATTACTCTTTAATTCTTATTTAATTTTAGATTTCACATTTATACAAAATCATACATTAACATTTGTGTTGCATGAAAACTAAAAAAATGTAGGAAAAAAAATGAAATAATCGAATTTTGTTTTAAAAAAAAATAGGAATGCTAATACGGAGTAATTATAACAGAGAACATGCCATAAAAAGTAAATTTGTAACAACCCGAAAAGTACCCTATTTTTCTAGGGAAAATATTTTACGGATACTTTTCAGCAGATTTAAGTTTTAATTTAGAATTTATTGTTTCGAGTCGAATTTGGAATTTCCGGGTTCGTATTTGGAATTTCCGTTAGATTCCATGAGAATCCCATTTTTAAGTTGCTTTGACTTTTCTTGATTTTTAAGTCGTCTTTGACTTTTCTTGACTTTTAAGTCGTCTTTGACTTTCTTGACTTTTGAGTCATCTTTGACTTTTCTTGACTTTTGAGTCGTCGTTGACTTTTCTTGACTTTTAAGTCAACTTTGACTTTCGTTGACTTTTCCGACTCACCTCGTAAATTTAAAGACCGAAATTATATTTGAAAAATAATAAATTTAATTTATTTTTATTAAGAATTATTTGAATTTATGATAATTTAATATAATTATTTTGAATTTATTTGGAATTTAAGAGAAGGTTTTACGATTTAACCCCAAACGTCATTTAACTATTCCCGAGTCAACTTAAGTCCCGAAACAAACCCGAAACCCGACTTTTGACTGAGTCACACGCCCAACACACCTTTCTTTCCACTCATATTAGATCTTTTGATTTCTTTAATTAAACTAATACAAATATCTAAGATATTTGTAACTTTATCGGTCCGTCAATTTAAACTCCGCAAATCGCTTAAAAACAGACCCGATTTCTCTCCATTTCACACGTCTCTTTTTCCTCTCTTAGGATTTGATATTTCCTTTCTTTTGATTTAATTAACATTAATGTCTAAATCATATCTAGATATTTTATTAAACTATCATAAAATCTAATAATATCTAATTAATTACCATAATATAATTATAAAACCCGAGTCAATCCCGTAACAACAATTTCAAAACCCGACTCCATAATTCTTCTATAATTACACGGCTCACTCCACTCTTACTCACTAACTATCTTTTCATTTTACAATAAATCAACTTAATATCTAATTAATACTTTCCTTAATAAAATCATCATCGTTCTTCATCGTTCTTCATCGTTCTTGAGCAAAATCGTCACAAAACCTTCATTTCTTATTCAAATTCGTCATAACTTATATTTCTGGAATCTCCTCTTCGCTCTTCATCTTCAAGTACGGTTTATTTTCAATTCCGACAAAATCGTTTTCAACACTTTAATTATGGAAAATCAAGTTTTAATTCTAATAATGTTATTCTTGTCATTTCTTATAGGGGAAGATTTTGAAGACGAGTTTGGTGACTCGTATATCTTAGGAGAAGACTAGTAGACGGGTTTCTTATTTCTTTAGTTCTTATTTTTGGTGCTACTTGATTTTGTGCTAGCTAAGGTAACGATTCCGAGTTACTCGACGAATTAATGTTACATATCTTTTGTTTTTGTTCATGTTATTGTTATTTATGGTTTTTGGTAGTAACATGATAAGTTGTTATTTTAGTATGTTGTATGAATTTTTGGCATGTTTAGTGTTCTTGACATATTTGAATGATTTGTTCATAATCATGATTTTTGTATGGATGATGGTTGAATTGGTTGTTAAAATGGTTGTTTGTTAATTAAAAACATGTTGGAATTAATTGGGTGTTTGTTGTTGTTGGAGCCGTGGAGAATGGCTGAAAAACCAGCCCAAACCAGGCCGGTTCAGGCCGGTCTGGATTGGTCCGGGATTTGTCCTTTGGGTTTTTGTCGATACTTGATTGTTTTGTTGTTGTTTTGACGGGTTTTAAATATGTTAAGCATGCGGGAAATATTAAGAAACGGTTTTTAGAAAAGATGACCAAAACCGGTCCAAAATGAACCGTGGGTCCCCTTGGACTTGTGACGGTTTTTGAGTATTGTTATTTTATCGTGTTTTGTACTTCCTCCCATCCAAACCAAAGGTTACACTTACCTTATTTGGACCATCCAAACCAAACTACCCATTCCTTTTTGGGTAACAAATAAGACCAACTACTCCTCATTACCCTATATATTTACACAATATGCCACTACCCCACCCACCCAACTAACATTAAATACTCAAGTGGTCCTACTTCCATTCCAATACTACCCTTACTTTTTCAATTTTTTCTTAAAATTTGTGCTCCCTCCCATGTAACCTTTGGTTTGGATGGGAGGGAGTAATATTTAGCAAGTGGGAAATTTTAATAAGTAAATTATTTAATTAAAAGGTTTTCAATATATTATTATTTCTCACATGTTAGAAATTATAATACGAGATTGTAGTTTAAGTTGATATCCTTTAAGTCAAGCGGGTTTTCGTATGAATTAATAATTCACATGTTAGAAATTGAATGAAATAGCATGAAATGAATGTGATATTCTTATGTTCAAGCCTCGATGGCTAAGACTCTGTTTCTAGCCGGTTTGAACCAAACGGGTTTGGTCAAACTACGATCTAGTCAGCCCCGTTTGACTGATGACCCGTCGCGGGACTCGGGTCGGGGATTTGTCTTCAAGTAAGGTTGTATTTAATTAATGAATTAGCCTTAGTAGATATGAGGCGATATGATATTTGATTATGATTTATATGCAATTAGTCACATGATAGGATGTTTTTCCCGTGACTGTTTATTATATGGTTGGTGTCGTGTTGACTAAGTACCCATAGAGAATTATGAGTATATGGCGTCTTGACCATTCTAATTCTAAATGAGTATCTTGGACCATGACATTGATAGGCCTTACTATCTTTAACGAGTATATGTTCACTGCTTGATAGCTTTTGTGTTCCGGCTTGGTGGATCTCCAAGTCGGGGCATGGCTGCCATTGCTTCCACTTTGGGGAATGGAGCCAGCTTAAGTACTAGCCAACCCTTTGGTGGATCTCCTTAGGGTACTCATGTGGTTGTATCATGAGTCTTGGGTGCGATGTTTTTCCGCATTTCTCTAGGTCTGCGCAGTCTAGGATTAGGGTAGAGTTGTATCTTGGCCATGTTTTAAAGGTAACCTCTGAGCTAAGATATGTGCTTTGGATCTGGGCCATGTTTTAAAGTCAACCGCTGAGCCTAGATGTGTGCTTTGTATTTTGGCCATGTTTTAAAGGTAACCGCTGAGCTAAAATATATAAGTATATCCTACCTTGTGGTATAGACTCGAGTTACAGAAATCGACTATTGACTGTCCTAAGAACTTATGCCTGTTTCTAGACGTATTGGTCTTTCATGTTTGATGATTCTATGAATCTTAGAAGGTGAGATGCAAGCCGGCTAAGGTTGATAGAGTTTGGATTACCGGTTGTTAACTGATTCACATGATATTATGTTGGATTAGGGTTTGAGTGTATCAGGGCCATGTTTTAAATGTAACCGCTGAGCCAGCATACCAGCTTCCCTACCTCGTGTTATAGATTGTTAACAGATTCACATGATAGCTTTTATATGATAGGTTATATGTTAGTTAATTGTTTCATAACATGAAAAGCATATCGTATATGTTAAGGCTTTGTATTTTCCATATACATCTCTTTTATGTTATTCATGTTTTATTAAACGCGACATTTCGTGGCTGGGAGAACTCGGAGTTACTCCCCACTGACTGTGGCTTCCGTGTTTATATTTAATGCGGTTGGCAGGTTTGTGATGCATACTTTGGGTACATTGACGAGCTAGCGAGCGATGTATTTACCTTGGACCTATATTCGGTTCTTAGGATTGTATATTATTATACACTCTTTTATTTCTGTATTTATACGGGAGATATGTCTCCCGTTTCAGATACTTTTTATGTATAATATTATTTTCTTTTTGTTATGAACCTTTTTCTTTAAGACACCTTCGTTATGATGAATATATTTAATAGTAGGTTCCGGTTTTAAAATTTACCGATTTTCACTAAAGTGAACCTATTAGAAACGTATTCTCATCTTTTATTTATTTAAATTACTTGTTTTATTTTTCCGCAAATTTGAGGGTGTCACAAAATTGCTAAAAAAAAAATTATTCATGTATAATTTGTTCTATCAAAATATATTATTAGACTCAAAATTATTGAAAAACGCCGTTTGTAAAACTATATTAATAAATAAAATGCTCTTTAGCATTCTAAATAGATCTCTTTTTTCACGCAAAATATAAATGAATAAAGTATATTCAAAAATTAGAAAGAAAGAATAAATGAACTATAAATAACATATTGGGAAAATATGAAGAAAAAATATTACGTGTAATAAAAAAAATCAAATAAAATTGAAATCAAATGATTCGTAACGGTATAATTAAAAAAAATTAGATAAATGTTTTTTTCGAAAACATATATACACCGTATCATATTTTAAAAACTACAAAAATGTTCCAAGTTACAAAAACATGCATACAAATATTAGTCATGATTTAATTAGTTAATGTACGAAAGATTGAAGAAAAAAGTACTCTTACCACAAAAAAATAAACCTCAAATAATGATTTAATAAAGTTTTGATCTTAAAGGTAAGCGGAGCTTGATGTTTTTGATTTATGATAACGCACGTTAATACGGAGTATGGTTTAATGATTCCTATAGTAGTATTGTGGACAGTAGGTTTCACGTTCGATTCCCCATTCTCCTCTATTGTAATGCGATTAAGTGCGTTTTTCGTTATACCAAACAAAAAATAGTAGTATGAGTATCAATTAACGGTGAAGGAACGGAATTTAATAAAGATCGCTTTTATGGAGCAAGTTCAACATTACTCCCTCCATCCCAATTTATACTGTGTTCAAAAAAATTGATTAGTTACTCCTACATAAATATAAATATATAGCTTATAAAGAGTTCTACGATTGGAAAATTGGTACAAAAAGTAATATAATAGGTACGTTTTATATAAAATGAGGTATTGATAAAAATGGTTACAATATATGATAAAATATGTACGATTGGTATGCAAATTAGTACCAAACAAAAGTTTGCTTTGAGGCACGATCAATAACAAAAGGGATACAAAAAGGCCTAACAAGAAGTAATCTCCGTTTTAACGTTGTTTAAAGAGGGATATTAACTTCCAATTGTTTTTTATAGACTTAACGGGTCTATAAATATCTTTAGGGAAAAAATATTTTTGGATACTGAATATCGCTGAGAACCGCTGCTTTTCAAGGTTATTATCCACTTTTTTCGGGACAACTGGGCCTTGAAATAAAATATTTCTAAATTCGCACTGTAATATCTCTAAGAAATATAATAGTGACTCAAGATAACGAAATTGACATCTGATTTGAAATAAAGATAGTTTGGAAACCTTAAAACCACTTTTCGGAACCTTGTCTATATTAGAGGAAACAAGAAATATTCTCTGTTTTTACGTTGTTTAAAGAGGGATACTAACATCCAATAGCTATTTAAAGACGTAACGGGTCTATAAATACCTTTCGGAAAAAAATATTTTTGGTTTCCGAATATCGCTGAAAAGCGCTGATTTTCAAGGTTTTTATCCACGTTTTTCGGGACAACTGGGCCTTGAAATAAAATGTCTCTAAATTCGCATTGTAATATCCCGAAGACATATAATAATGACTCAGGATAACAAAATTGGCATCTGATTTGAAATAAAGATAGTTTGGAGACCTTAAGACCACTTTTTAGACCTTGTCTATATCGGAAGAAACAAGAAGTAATCTCCGTTTTTACGTTGTTTAAAGACGGATACTAACATCCAATTGTTATTTATAGACGTAACGGCTCTATAAATATCTTTAGGGAAAAAATATTTTTTGATTCCGAATATCGCTGAAAATCGCTGATTTTAAAGGTTATTATCCACGTTTTTCGGGACAATTGGGTCTTGAAATAAAATGTCTCTAAATTCGCACTGTAATATATCTAAAACATATAATAATGACTCAAGGTAACGAAATTGGCATATGATTTGAAATACGGATATTTTGGAGACATTAATACCACTTTTCAGACCTTGTCTGTATGACTGTATCAGAGGAAACAAGAAATATTCTCTGTTTTTACATTGTTTAAAGAGAAATACTAACATCCAATTTATATTTAAAGACCGTAACGGGTATATAAATTCTTTTAGGGAAAAAATATTTTTGATTTCCGAATATCGCTGAAAACCGCTGATTTTCAAAGTTATTATCCACGTTTTTCGGGACAACTGGGCCTTGAAATAAAATGTCTCTAAATTCGCACTTCAATATCTCTAAGACACATAATAATGACTAAGGATAATGAAATTGGCATATGATTTTAAATAAGATATTTTGAAAACCTTAAGACCACTTTTTAGACTTTGTCTATATCAGGGGGAACAAGAAGTAATCTATGTTATTACGTTGTTTAAAGAGGGATATTAAAATCCAATTGTAATTTGTAGACGTAACGGGTCAATAAATACCTTTACAGAAAAATTATTTTTGGTTTCCGAATATCGCTGAAAACCGCTGATTTTCAAGGTTATTATCCACGTTTTTCGGGACAACTGTGCCTTGAAATAAAATGTCCCAAAATTCGAACGGTAATATCTCTAAGACATATAATAATGACTCAGGATAACGTAATTGACATCTGATTTGAAATAAAAATAGTTTGGAGACCTTAAAACCACTTTTCAAACCTTGTCTATATCAGAGGAAACAAGAAATAATCTCCGTTTTAACGTTGTTTAAAGAGGAATACTAAATTCCAATTGTTTTTAATAGACATAACGGGTCTATAAATATCTTTAGGGAAAGAATATTTTTGAATTCCGAATATCGCTGTAAACCGCTGTTTTTCAAGGTTATTATCCACGTTTTTCGGTACAACTAATATTTCTAAATTTACACTGTAATATCTCTAAGACATATAATGGTGACTCAGGATAACGAAATTGGCATCTGATTTGAAATAAAGATAGTTTAGAGACCTTAAGACCACTTTTTAGACTTTGTCAATATCAGAGAAACAAGATGTATTATCAGTTTTTACGTTCTTTAAAGAGGAATACTAACATCTAATTTCTATTTAAAGACCGTAACGGGTCTATAAATATCTTTAGGGAAAAAATATTTTAGATTTCCGAATATCGCTGAAAACCGTTGATTTTCAAAGTTATTATCCACGCTTTTCGGGACAACTGGGCCTTGAAATAAAATGTTTCTAAATTCGCACTTCAATATCTCTAAGACACATAATAATGACTCAGGATAACGAAATTATCATCTGATTTGAAATAAAGATAGTTTGCAGACCTTAAAACCACTTTTCCGACCTTGTCTCTATTAAAGGAAACAAGAAGTATTATCTGTTTTTACGTTGTTTAAAGAGGGATACTAACATCTAATTGATATTTAAATACATAATGAGTCTATAAATACCTTTAGGGAAAAATTATTTTTGGATTCTGAATATCGCTGAAAAACGCTGATTTTCAAGGTTATTATCCACGTTTTTCGGGACAACTGGGCCATGAAATAAAATGTCTCCAAATTCGCACTGTAATATCTCTAAAACATATAAGAGTGACTCAGAATAACGAAATTAAAATCTGATTTGAAATAAAGATAGTTTGGAAACCTTAAAACCACTTTTCAAAGCCTTGTCTATATTAGAGAAAACAAGAAGTATTATCTGTTTTTACGTTGTTTGAATAGGGATACTAACATCCAATTACTATTTATAGAAGTAACGGGTCTATAAATACCTTTAGGAAAAGAATATTTTTGGTTTCCGAATATCGCTGAAAACCGCTGATTTTCAAGGTTTTTATCCACGTTTTTCAGGACAACTGGGCCTTGAAATAAAATGTCTCTAAATTCGCACTGTAATATCCCTAAGACATATAATAATGAATCAGGATAACAAAATTGGCATCTGATTTGAAATAATGATAGTTTGGAGACCTTAAGACCACTTATTTGACACTGTCTATATCGGAGGAAACAAGAAATAATCTTCGTTTTTACGTTATTTAAAGAGGGATACTAACATACAATCGTTATTTATGGACGTAACGGGTCTATAAATATATTTAGGGAAAAAATATTTTTGGATTTCGAATATCGTTGAAAACCGCTGATTTTAAAGGTTATTATCCACGTTTTTCGCGACAACTGGGCCTTTAAATAAAATGTCTCTAAATTTGCACTGTAATATCTCTAAAACATATAATAATGACTCAGGATAACAAAATTGGCATCTGATTTGAAATACGGATATTTTGGAGACATTAAGACCACTTTTCAGACCTTGTTTACATCAGAGAAAACAAGAAGTATTCTCCGTTTTTACGTTGTTTAAAGAAGAATATTAACATCCAATTTCTATTTATAGACCGTAAAGGTATATAAATATCTTTAGGGAAAAAATATTTTTGAATTTCGAATATCACTGAAAACCGCTGATTTTCAAAGATATTTATGCACGTTATTCGGGACAATTGGGCCTTGAAATAAAATGTCTCTAAAATCTCTCTGTAATAATTCTAAGACACATAATAATGACTCAGGATAATGAAATTGGCATCTGATTTATTCTATTAGAGGAAACAAGAATTATTCTATGTTTTTACGTTGTTTAAAGAGGGATACTAACATCCAATTATTTTTTATAGACGTAACGGGTCTATAAACACCTTTAGGGAAAAATTATTTTTGGTTTCCGAATATCGCTGAAAACCGCTGATTTTCAAGGTTATTATCCACGTTTTTCGGGACAACTGGGTCTTGAAATAAAACGTCTCTAAATTCGCACTGTAATATCTATAAGACATATAATAAGGACTCAGGTTAACGAAATTGTCATCTGATTTGAAATAAATATAGTTTGCAGACATTAAGACCACTTTTCCGACCTTTTCTCTATTAGAGGAAACAAGAAGTATTCTCTGTTTTTACATTGTTTAAAGAGGATACTAATAGACTAACATCTAATTAATATTTATATACGTAACAGGTCTATAAATACCTTTTGGGAAAAAACATTTTTAGTTTCAGAATATCGCTGAAAACCGCTGATTTTGAAGGTTATTATCCACGTTTTTCGGGACAACTCGGCCTTGAAATTAAATGTCTCTATATTCGCACTTTAATATCTCTAAGACATATAATAGTGACTTAGTATAACGAAATTGACATCTGATTTGAAATAAAAATAGTTTGGAGACCTTATGACCACTTTTCAGACTTTGTCTATATTAGGGGAAACAAGAATTAATCTCCGTTTTAACGTTGTTTAAAGAGGGATATTAACTTCCAATTGTTTTTTATAAACGTAACGGGTCTATAAATATCTTTAGGGAAAAAATATTTTTGGATTCTGAATATCGCTGAAAACTGCTGCTTTTCAAGGTTATTATTATCCACGTTTTTCGGAACAACTGGGCCTTGAAATAAAATATTTCTAAATTTGCACTGTAATATCTTTAAGACATATAACAGTGACTCATGATAACGAAATTGGCATCTGATTTGAAATAAAGATAGTTTTCAAACCTTAAAACCACTTTTCAGAACCTTGTCTATATTAGAGGAAACAAGAAGTATTTTCTGTTTTTATGTTGTTTAAAGAGGGATACTAACATCGAATTGCTATTTATAGACGTATCGAGTCTATAAATACCTTTAGGAAAAAAATAGTTTTGGTTACCGAATATCGCTGAAAACCGCTGATTTTGAAGGTTATTATCCACGTTTTTCGGGACAACTGGGCCTTGAAATAAAATGTCTCTAAATTCGCACTGTAATATTCCTAAGACATATAATAATGACTCAGGATAACGAAATTGACATCTGATTTGAAATAAAGATAGTTTGGAGAACTTAAGACCACTTTTCAAACCTTCTCTATATCGGAGGAAACAAGAAGTAATCTCCGTTTTTACGTTGTTTAAAGAGGGATACTAACATCAAATTGTTTTTTATAGACGTAACGGATCTATAAATATCTTTAGGGAAAAAATATTTTGGGATTCCGAATATCGCGGAAAATCGATGATTTTAAAGGTTATTATCCACGTTTTTCGGGACAACTGGGTCTTGAAATAAAATGTCTCTAAATTCGCACTGTAATATCTCTAAGACATATAATAGTGACTCAGGATAACGAATTTGACATCTGATTTGAAATAAAGATAGTTTAGAGACCTTAAGACCACTTTTTAGACTTTGTCAATATCAGAGAAACAAGATGTATTCTCAGTTTTTACGTTCTTTAAAGAGGAATACTAACATCCAATTTCTATTTAAAGACCGTAACGGGTCTTTAAATATCTTTAGGGAAAAAATATTTTAGATTTCCGGATATCGCTGAAAACCGCTGATTTTCAAAGTTATTATCTACGTTTTTCGGGATAACTGGGCCTTGAAATAAAATGTCTCTAAATTCGCATTGTAATATCTGTAAGACACATAATAATGACTCAGGATAACGAAATAGGCATCTGATTTGAAATAAAGATAGTTTGGAGATCTTAAGACCACTTTTCAGACCTTGTCTATATTAGAGGAAACAAGAAGTATTCCCTGTTTTTACGTTGTTTAAAGAGGGATATTAACATCCAATTGTTATTTATAGGCGTAACTGGTCTATAAATATCTTTAGGAAAAAAATATTTTTGGTTTCCAAAAATCGCTGAAAACCGCTGATTTTCAAGGTTATTATCTACGTTTTTCGGGACAACTGGGCCTTGAAATAAAATGTCTCTAAATTTACACTGTAATATCTCTAAGACATATAATAATGACTCAGGATAACGAAATTGGCATCTGATTTGAAATACGGATATTTTGGAGACCTTAAGACCATTTTTCATACCTTGTCTATATCGGAGGAAACAAGAAGTAATCTCCGTTTTTACGTTGTTTAAAGAGGGATACTACCATCCAATTGTTATTTATAGACATAACAGGTCTATAAATATCTTTAGGGAAAAAATATTTTTGGATTCCGAATATCGCTGAAAACCGATGATTTTAAAGATTATTATCCACGTTTTTCGGTACAACTGGGCCTTGAAATAAAATGTCTCTAAATTCGCACTGTAATATCTCTAAGACATATAATAATGACTCAGGATAACGAAATTGCCATCTGATTTGAAATACGGATATTTTGGAGACATTAAGACTGTGGGAAATAACAGTTTACATCCCCTTAAAATTTAGGATTATAACAAAATTATATAATATGAATGCAAGTCATAAATATGAAAACGATATAAAATAAAGAGAAAACGAATTAAACCTTCGGTCCTTAGCAAATTAGGCCTAAGAACAGATATCAAAATAGATATCCTCCTAATCGTAACACCCAAGACTGATTGAGATATGCCCTTGTAATTGCTAGAAAAGAATTAAAAGTTACAGTTAACTTTTATTATTTTTTTGGTTTTTGTGTGATGGAGGCACAAGTGAGAGAGAGTAGAAAATTAGGTTAGAAAATTTCTCTTCTTCCCCTTTGCTTTTGACGGCACTAGTAGTTTATAATGAGGAGATTTAGTCTCCTCAAATAACTACCCATTGACTGGAAA
Source organism: Heliosperma pusillum (assembly GCA_022085475.1). Classification (NCBI taxonomy): domain Eukaryota; kingdom Viridiplantae; phylum Streptophyta; class Magnoliopsida; order Caryophyllales; family Caryophyllaceae; genus Heliosperma; species Heliosperma pusillum. The sequence continues at coordinate 277,308 of JAIUZE010045456.1, read as the reverse complement.
AACCCGAGTGTATCTGGACACCTTTTTTTCAGTCATTTTAGCTTCTAATATAATGTAATACATTATAATCCTCATTAGTCAAAGACCGACATTATAATACATCATTAATTATAAATATCCGTATATTTATAATTTTCCAATTAATTATAACGGTTTATGTTTAATTAGCTTACATTATATACAACAATTAAATATAACCTTTTATATTCAATTTACGAATTACAGTTAATTCGTCTCAGCTAAATTTATTTAATCATTATTAAATAATTATATCATCATCACATTGACTAACCTTTTAGTCAAAACACCGACTAACCTTTTAGTCATTTAATAAGGCATCAATATGATTATTTTCTCAAATAATCACATCTCTCAATCACATCTTTTAGGTGTGACTTTTAGGGACCAGTTGATCACCGCCATCTGTATGACGATAACGTCAAACTTATCTAGCAAGCCAACCGTTATCGATAAACGTTAATCAACTGATTACAATACAAAGTATACCCTGTGAACCTACAGAGATTTATTTATGTTATTGCACTAACTGTGGAGGACACTGACTCCAACAAAGACCACTTTTCAGACCTTGTCTGTATTAGAGGAAACAAGAAGTATTCTCTGTTTTTACGTTGTTTAAAGAGGAATACTATCATCCAATTTCTATTTATAGACGTTATGGGGGTACTATATAAGTGGTCTTTAATTATCTCTCAATAACTTAGTGATAAATGGTCTCCCAAAGTTTATGTGTTATACGATTGTTGAATATTTGTCTGCGTACAATTTTGTACGTGTTTACGAGTAGTTGGTAAATGGGTCAATGCAAATGAGTTAATATGTAAAGGATTTAATATTAATTTTTTAGTGTATACCATTCGATTTAGTTTGGGTTCAAGTAAATAGTCAATATTAATAGTATTATTATATTAATGGATAGTGTAATTGAGTTGTGTATCAGTAATTTGGTAAATATTAGATCAACTAATTAGTTGGAAATACGTACCTTTACATATTATTTGCACTTTAAAATATTTTTTTTTAATCATAAATCCTTAATATTATAAATTCAAAAGTTCAATACTTTTTTTATGTTAATAATTTTTTATACTCTATCAAATCATGAAAACAAAATAAAACGTTATGGTTACTTTTTTTTCATTAAATTGTCACCCATTATATGTGTAATCTCTATAAATTGCTATTTTTTTCACTGTATCTGAGTCCACGTCAATTACTTCTGCCACTAATGCATATATAAAAAGTCATGTATTAAAAATAAAATATTTTGTATAATGAGTACATGTTTTAAATTCTAATCTATATAGCTCATTTATCAAATAATAGCGCAATAACATCTGCTAATACGATAATACAACCCGTGCATTGTTTGCACGGGTATAAAACTAGTAACGGGATAAAGTTTAGCACATGATGTTAATAGGATAATTTTTTTTGATCTTTTTAGGCACCTTGTCATGTGATTTGGTAGGTACTTGAACGGTCGTTAATTTAACGGGTATTATCTGCCTTAAACAAGAATTTACGCAAAACAAGATACGAGTATTAACACGAGACTACTAGACTGCCATAGTGCCATGTGGTGATATAAGAGATAGACACGTGGCGTCATGTTAGTAGAAGCTGTATTTTAGACTTTTAGTTTGTTGATTTTTAGGTGAAATTATTTGTTGGTAGTTTAATCATGTTTGACTTTTATTTACAAAAAAAATGAGGTTGACTTGGAGATAGTGATGGATGGTGTCCACGCCTCCTGAGTAGCACCGAATTGGATACGGACATGAAACTGACACAAAACGGACACGTGATATGATATTTCATAAATTTGGAATTCGGGACACATTATTTGAATTTAATAAAATTTATGTTTTATAGTTATGAACGTATATTATAAATTTTAAGTAAGTGAAGATAAAACGCAACCTTACTATAACTCATTCTTATTTTTCACTCAAACCCCTCTTTTAATCAATCTCTTTCAATATCTTATTTCTCGTATAGAAAATGTCATTACCCCCAACTCAACTCATTTATTCGCCAAATTCTACCATAAAACAGCACACGTTGTTCACCTTAAATTCAACTTGATTCCATTTGAAGGGGTGTTCAAAATGTGTCGAAATACCATGGACACATATCCGAGACGTGTTCAAATACCGTGGACACGTGTGGGATATGTGTCCAAATAAATGTAGACAATCAGACACGACTTTACATGTGTCTGACACGCTTTGGCGCGTGTCTAACAAGTGTCGATGTCGACACGGTCTCCCACACTAGTACGTTAATTAAGAGGAGTGTATGTTCTATTTAGATGGTGTCATGGTGAGACTTTGTTTGCACCCGAAATAAGGTTGATTACTTGACTGATATATTATGGAACCTCCATTTGTTATGAATGGTCCAAATAAAATTTGACGACAATTAAATTATTGTAGTTGTTTCATAAAAGTTATCTTTTAATGAATGAAGAGAGAAAATCCTATTAAAATATGATTGTTTTGGAGAGGAAATGGAGAAAATCTAACAATAGTATCAATGAACGGAATTTGGTATGTACCAAAAAAAAAAATTAAACTGAATTCGGACATTGTTCAAATTCAAGTAAATTGTTGCCTTTTTTATGTCTATTCTAATATCTTTTCACCATTTTTGTTAAACATATGGTTTATTTGCTAAATAAAATCAACAAGATATAAGCGGTTTAACTAAAAAAGAAGGTGAAGTGACTTGAATTGAGACATGAAACGAGACATAGGAGTCGGATAGGCTATTTGATAACACACGAGTAGATGTAGAAGTCACTCAATGAAAGTCATGACTCATCGGGGTGTCTAAACTTAAATCGAAAATTTAGGTGATTGGATTAGGTACGCAATAGATCAAGTTACAAAGGAAAAAAAAAAAAAAAACTTCCAATAAAGAAACCTTGTAGCATATTAATTGCATAGGAAGAAGCGATAACCCCTACTAGCCCGTCACTACGCACGTGGACGCGCGCAGGCGTGCAGCCCCCATTGCATTGTTGTTTAACTTTCAATTCATGGAGTACAAGAGCTGCAAATGTTTATATAGCCTTCTGAATATCATAACAAATTAAGGAGTGTATAATAGTGACTTCCAATTACCTTTCCTGTATATAAGCCTATCTTAGAATGCCAGAAATATGTATACAAAATTCGAATAAGGACCAGTATACTGTAAGGTGCAGTGATTTTCTCAAATAATACCATTGAGAATTGAGTAGCCCATAAAACCCACTACAAATACTATAAATGGTCGGGCGACATTACTGAACTCGGAGGAAGAAGGAAGAGCAGGACTATTATTGTTCTTGGATGTTCTTGGAAGTAAAGCAGAAGCAGGTCCAGGTGCTGCTATTGGTGCCCCGACTGGTGCAGCGGTCGAGTTTGGTTCGACATGGACATGAAGCTTCATTCCTCCCAGACAGTAGAGTCGATTACAACAAGCAAAGTACATTTCTCCGGGTTTGTTCAAAGCAAAGGTGGTGTTCCCTGATGTACTTCTTAATAAAGCATTGCTTGTGTCACACTTTTGGAATTCTCCCTCTGTTAGCTGACATACACTGTTGGATGTTGCCGAGTACTGAAACACTGAAGAAAATAACAGTTGCAACTTGCAAGTAAATTGATTGAGCTGCATATTTACAGTTTGACAAAAATTAATGGGACTCAAGAAACCCAAATCGGATTGAAACCCGATTTCACTTGATATGGGGGCAAACCTAATAACCTACGGGGACTACAGCCTATGGGGCCCAATCTACCAACGTGAACTGAGTTGATCCAAACTTGTCATGTACTGTCACAAGAAATAAGTTAGCTTAATAACTATCTAAATTAGATTGCTTATATTAAACAAAAATGACGCTACTAGATCATAGTACTGTAGAGCCATGAAATTATCCCACATATTTCAAATGACTTGATAAAATGATAGACTATAACTTGACTCCATATGACATACCAGTTCCGACTAGAGTCCAACATGACTATATCGTCGTCATCTTTATGCATATTTTGAGCGATAATGCGGGTAATTACCAAATTATGATTCAAATAGACTGGTTTTATTTTCATATGAATTGGAAAGGAACGGGAAATGAGAAGCAAAGATAAAAAAAAAATACTTACTCAGAACATCCCCGACGGTAAAGCTCTTGCCCGTCGGCCATGAATCAAGATCAGAGCTAATATCCCAACCGGAGGTATCGCCAACTATGTACATGGTGGCAGTGCATGCAACTGTAAGACAAATGAGTACCCCAAGAAAACCAAGCAAAGGTAGCTTCATCATTTTTAGCAAGCACTATAGTTGATAACCTCAGCAATTTACCCAAAATGTATATTAGAGCATATTTATATAATGCTTTGTTATTAATTAGATCACCAAACTCAAAGCTTCACCAATTACTTAGATTACGTAGACTTACACATAAGTTGGCTATCAAATCCAACCACCCACCCACCTGAAATCAGATGACCAGCACACTGACTATAATTAAATGAGAGGTAAATATTTGGACCATTCTCACTTCTCACATATAAGAACATCTCATACAGAACTCATTGTATAAGTTAATTATGTACGTTATTACTCGTTTTTAAGTTGTCCGTCTTACTCAATATTGAAATGAGGTAACTTGAAAGTCACGAGTAAAAATAGAACATCAGTAAAAATTAATGGCTCAATAGAAGTATGCATGCAGATGATACTATAATAGGCCAATTGAAACAAACATGTTTTGGATTTTATGCTTTGGTCAATTAGTCTACCGTTACCGTGTGATGATTTCTTAGGCTACTCTCATTTCAGTTACATCAAGGCATAGTTTCATGATAACTTGACGTGTATACGTTCTAATGAGAGTTCGTGCTATGAGCGAAACAGTGAAACCTGTAACATGGTGGAACCTGGGTGGCTGGGGGTGGGGAGGGGGTATTGCTGTCATTTAACATATTCACTACTTAACACATCTGCGGACGTAACTATTGACTCCATCAACACATTTGCGGACGTAACTATTGATTCCATCAACATGTTGGCACGAAAACGACAGACAATCATAGTAACCCACATACATGCCCTAGTCGGGAGGAAAGAGTTGCGAATTTGAGCAGACCTAGTCACTTTTTTACTTTTGATTAAAAAACCTCTCACAAAATAATTAAAAAGGTAAACAAATGATTGGGACGAATGAATATGTTAGTTTTAAATTGGCTTTATATGAAAGCACGTGCAAGTGTGCTAGGAAATCCTACACTCGTTCTCAACCATACACAACTGCCTCGAAAGAAAATGTACCCTGCTGGCTGGAAAAAACCAAATTGGAATACTTAAGACTACTGTCTGACTGTCTGAGACAGAGGTAGAAAATTACATGATCCAGAAGAGGTAAGAACCACTGATAAATAATTACTTCGTATTAGATAAATATCTCCATTCTCCCTGTTCAATTTTTGTAAATGCTCAAGGCAATAAGCTTCTCCATGTTAGAAACTCAAGAAGTAATTTAACAGCATCATTAGTCGTGCCAATTACCTATAGTTTTACAAAGACATAAACACGGAGTGTACCTAGCATATATACTGCCCGTCTTCCCCGTCCATGAATAAACTTCCTAATTTCTTTGCAAATTGAGAAAATACATGAGATCAATTACAATAATGACCTCAAATAATGCACAAAAGAAAAAATAATTCAAGTCACAAGTTTATTCATGTTCAACCCAAACAAAAAGCCGGGATGTTTATTCATTGACAAAGGTAGTACGAAGATATGAACAAAAACCGATCATACGACAACACTCCAATGATCGTCACAACATGGAAAAAAAGGGAAAAATACCTCCAGTTTGTAATTTGTCTGGGATGTGCATGTTTTCTTTTCCCTGAACAAAAGGCTAATAACCTGAAATTCTCCTCTTTCCTTCAACAGAACTCCAGGCAGACGGCTTTTGCACAAATTTTTCCTCCATTAAGACTCTAAAATTGGTAGCCGAATCCCATTTTCCGGCACCAGCATAGGTGTCTGACAGAAGTACATAGTTACCACTGTTACCAGCATCTGCCTCAAGAAGCTTGCTAGAGACGGTTTCAGCCAAGGTAACGTTTCCATGAAGCTTGCACGCGCTCAACAAGATCCTCCACAATACAACATCTGGAGGAATAGGCATCTTGAGTATAAAGTCATACGCCCTCTCCAATTTACCAGAACGACTCAAGAGATCAACCACGCATCCATAATGTTTCATTTGAGGCTTTAATCCATAAACTTTTTGCATACTTTCAAAGTATTCAAGCCCCTTATCGACCAACCCAGCGTGTGAACAAGCAAGTAATATCCCGACAAACGTTCCATTACTTGGCATCACATTACAGCTTAACATCTTCTCAAAGAGTTGAATAGAAGAATCTGCAAAGCCATTTACAGCCAAACCAGAGATGGCTGCAGTCCAGGAGACGGTATCTTTCACTTTCATATCTTCAAAAACTTGCAACGCCATTTGAACATCGCCACATTTGCAGTACATGTCGATTAAGGCATTACCAACATAAATGTCAACTCTAATGTTATGCTCAGCAATGAATTTATGTATATCCTTTCCCAGGTCGAGCATTCCCAAATGAGCGCAAGCAGAAAGCATACTGGCTATTGTGATTTCGTCAGGTTTGACATCACTCACCTTCATATCTTGGAACACTTCCACGGCATCAGAATACTTTCCAGCCTGCGTGTACCCAGTAATCAACGACGTCCAAGAAATCACGTCTTTCTTAGGCATATCATCAAAAACCCTCTTTGCTGAAACCAAATCTCCGCTTTTCACATACACCATCATCAAAGCATTCCAAGACACTAAATTCTTCTCACTCATTCGATCAAACATTCCCCGTGCCAAATCCAACAAACCCCGCTTTCCACACATATCAATAACCGTATTCCCCAAATAAACATCTACCTCAACACAATTCCTATCAATGTACTCCATCATTGTATCAGCAACATCCCACTTAGACAACATATTACAAGCCATAACCGCCTTCAACATCGTCACAGCATCCGCTCTCACATTCGCCACCAGCATTTTCTCAAACAAACCCAAAACCTCTTTATACCTATTACACCTACTATACCCACAAATCAAAGAGTTCCATGAAACCAAATCTCTCTCAAACATTTCATCAAACACCTTCTGTGCATACCCCATTTCCCCACAAAAACCATACATTCCAATCAAAGCATTCGACACGAATAAATAATCCTTATACCCAAGTTTAACCACAGTAACATGAATCCTTCTACCCTGCAAAACATCAGAAACCCTAGAACACGCCTTAAGCGCGAAAATCGCAGTCAAATCATTACCAATTAACCCAGAAATTCTCATATCATTATATAAATAAATAGTTTGAATTGGATCATTACTTTTAGACAATGCCCTCAACATAAAATACCAAAGTAAAAAAGTGGGTTCTTCAACTTGATTAAATACGAACTGAGCTTTGTTAATGGTGGTTGGAGAAAGTGAATAAGAGCGTAAAACATGAGAAATTATATGTGGATCTGTGTGTCTTTGAGTTCTTACGAGGTGTCCATGAAGCTCTTTAATGGCGTTGTTTGAGAAGGTTGAATTTGAGCGTAATTGTTGCGATTTTGATATTATGGAGGAAATGTAGCGTAAATGGCGCGAAAATTGATTCATGATTTTTTGTTGATTAATTTGGGAAGGAATGAAAATTGTCTACTTGAGGTTGGAAGGGAAGTTCTTGAAGTGAGTTTTTGGGGGTCGAATCATTAGGGCTGAGCAAAAATATATGATATAGTTTTATTATATGTATCCGATACGATATACGGTTTCAATTATATGCATTTCCGTATATCCGATACGAATTTCTGTATATACGATACGGTTTATAAAAAACCGCATCGGATACGTATCGGCAAAATTTGAAACCGGATATACGGTTTCCGATACGGTTCCTATTTTTAATATAAAGTATAAAAATAAAATCATAAAACCACTAAACGTCAAGTATATCCGTGACTCAATCTTATTACTTTTATACATTTTTAAGTTATTTATTCTTATAATATGTGATACTCTTTTAACTTATTAAGAAAAATCATAAAATCACAAAAAAAAATAAAAATAAGACATAAAATTTTACATAATTAAATGAAAAACCGGATACCGGATATACGGAAAATTCGTATCGGATAAGGATACTCAAAATTGAGATTTTAAAAACCGTATATCCGATACGGTTTTGAAAACCGTATCGGATATCCGGTTTTGCTCACCCCTACGAATCATGGGCATATGCTCTAGACCGGTTAAAACATGACCTGATCTGAAAACCCAACACGATATTTGGTTTTCGGGTTAAACACTCGTAAGTCTTGACCTGGTATTCGAAATGACCCGAACCCAAAATTACCTATTATTTTAATATTAATGTTATTTATATTATATCAAAATAATGAATAGAAAAATTATGATTTTAATTTTTCGATTCAACAAATTAATTTAAAAATCTAATGTATGTAAATTTTATATGATTAATAATAAAATAATTATTAGAACTTTTTTTATAAAGCCCTTATCATAAGTACGATCAGAAATGAGTACTCCCTCCTAGTTTACTTGTTCTTCCCTTTTCTTTTGTGCACAAAGATTAAGAAAGTGAATTTGGACCACACAAAATACACTACCCCACAAGCAATTGAATTTAGACCACACAAAAGCTTCCAAATAAGGAAAGAGGGAAGAACACCAAACTAAGCTCAAATAAGAAAGAGGGAAGAACAATCAAACTAGGAGGGAGTATATCTATATTATTAATATTAAAAATTACTCTGTATTTAATTTTAAAAACTACCATGTTGTTGAATGAGCATCAATTTGATGTGATCATGTGATCATCATCTCCCATTGCTTAATCTAACATATTTGCAAATGAGGTATCATGTTATTGAATGGGCATCCATTTGATGTAGAAGTGAGTAGAACCTATCAAAATGGGCATTTGATTGATAAACACTAGCTCACAATTTAGGGGTGAGCAAAACCGGGTACCCGATACGGTTTAAATAATCGTATCGGGTACCCGGTTTTTTTAAGGCCAAAAATTAATACCCGGATACGACCCGGTTTAACCATATACCCGGTTAAACCGGGTACCCGAAAACTGTATACCCGGATCCCGTTTTATTAATAATGGTCAAAAATCAAAATTTGATTTCACAAAATTAGTAACGACTCATTACTAGGATGCCTATATAATCTATTAGGCCTATTATTACGAAACAGAACTACTTGCAAAAATAGTTTTAAGATGCCAAAATGCCAACTTTCATCGCTTCACATATAACTTTGACACCCACAAAGTAGATACATACATTGCAAGTTTCACATCCAAAGATTGACCCACAAAATTTCTCACAAATAGTCCATATCAAATCCAAAGTTTCACATACAACTTTTTTTCTGTTATTTTTAATTAAACCGTGTCAAAAACCGTATACCCGGTTTTGATTTTCCCCGACCCGGACCCGAAACGGTTTTTAAAAACCGTATCGTATACCCGGAAATTCGTATCGTGTACCCGAAAATTCGTGTAATTAAAACCGTATACCGTATCGTATCGTATCTGTATATTAAAACCGTATCGTATATTTTTGCTCAGCCCTAGCTCACATAGATTTAAAAGCTCGAGACTCCGATATCTTTTCACCCATATATAGTAAATTGGTAATTGGTGAAAGTTCCTTTAGCGAAGGTAATAAAGTAAATTGATGCATGATTTTATTACAATAGCAATAGTGGAAAATTGTTTTAACATAAAAGAAAATATTATTGTAGGAGTTTTTGGGCCACTTTTTTTTACTAGTATACCTTGTTGGGCCTTCTCATCTTGTCATAGTTTGTGCAATACACTTCAGTAGTTAACTTGAGATCCATTTGTCAACTCCGAGCTGCAAACTGGCCTGAAATCCATCACAAACGAGTAAAATAGTTGGGCGTTGTATGCATCTTTAGTTTCTTTATTACTTCCTCCGTTCCATTTGATTCTTTACGTTTGCTTTATACACGTACATCAATACACGTTTTCGTTTGTTCATATATTTAGTTACATATTATTAAAAAATATAAAAGTTTGATATTCATAATGCACTCGGTTAGACGTATTAAACAAGATCTCGCATGAGACTGTCTTTTATGTTATATATTAGAAGTTGTATTAAAGATTCTCCTCACTTGTGAATAGTTATATATTAGAACTAAATTGAAAATTAAACTTTATTAAGAAAAATAATTAAAGATCCGCCCAAAAAGAGCAAAAAATTAAAGAACATAACCTCCAAAACGATGATCAAAATAAAACTTGTCGGGTGGCATGTTTTCCTGACCGAAATTGTAATTACATACACGAGTGAAGTAATTCTACATTTCAAATTAATATTCTGTAGTATATTGTCACACAATTAATTACGTGACATATCAGATACTAATAAAGTGACTTTGAATGATCTTGAAGTTGAAGTGGTTTTTGAGTGATTCTAAATTTAAAATGCATCATTTTCCAACACGATTTAAAAATAGCCTATATTATTTAGAAATTAGAGTGTTATTGGTGTAGATACCCGTATTTGTTGATACTGAAATATATAAGACTAGTCAAGAGGTTATCGATCATAGCTCTTCAAATTAGCCTATTTGTTAGACTTGGAAATAATGCTTTTATAGTTGTTTTGTCCATTACCTCCTACACTACTACACTCCTACACTCCTACCCCCAAACAAATACAGTTAGACCCGGTGCAATAATGTTTAGTCTTGAACCCGTTTCAAACCCGCTAATTATGAAAACATATAATTTCCATTATTAGACCAATAGACGCGTTGCGTGTTCGAATCTATTCAGACTCATAAATCACAAATATTCACTTTTGAATGAATTCTTCAATCAACTAAACAAGAAGATTGTACTCTTAAAGGGACTATTAAATGTTTTAATAACTCTCCTATGCGACGGTCTCATTCCCCACTTTTTTTCAAAATGTGACAACTTTTTGTTAAATAGTGACTACCTTGATAATAAATGTCATTTTCAAGTCATAAAAGATGGTTACTGTATATTAATAAATGGTCACTATTTATCAAAAAGTGGTTACACTTAACCCGTCGCATATGCGACGGTCTTAAATGAGAAATTGTGGTGAACAAAGTATTATTACAAAATTACATGAGAAATATAAAGAGTAATAATAAGTGTTAAGATAGTAAATAATATTGGATAGAGTAATTGTGGAAACAATGAAACATGTGGTGACCAAAGTATTATTACAAAATTACAATTGTCTACTTCCTCCCTTCATACTATGTCTATGGCGGCATTTATTGTAATTCTCACCGCCATACCATTGAGTAGTTGAGCTTTAATTAGACATATTATATAATATAATATATATATACAACAAAAGCATATCATTTTTCATATCAATAATAATTATTGTCCAACTTCTTTTGGGCCTCATAGTTGGAAAAATTGGTATATACGTGCTAAATGCATGTGATCAAATTAATGTGAGATGTTTATAAATTTAACAAGTTACTCCGATATATAAGCATAAATAGGATTATACCTACAGTGATATAATAATATCGTATAATCAACCTATATATAATCGATGAGTTTATGTATATATTTTTTTTTATTCCGAGCTTGTTTAAACTAAAATTTAGTGTTTTTGATGTTAAGCTCATGAGCTCATAAAATTTACAATAAAACTCATAATCTTTACAACAAAGTTCGAAATATTCACTACAAGAATCAGGTCTAGTACCGACCGTTTTTAGCGGTCGCTAAAAGTGAAAATCGGTCGGTAATACTTCTTACCGACCGTTTTTCCTTCCTTGGCGTCCGAGTAAAATCGGTCGGTAATTGTGGTGGTAAATGTTTCTTACCGACCGATTTCAAATCGGTCGGAAACATACCGACCGATCAATCAGTCGGTGGAGAGAAAATCCGTCGGTACTAAAACACATTGACTTGGTCAATGTAAATGTCCAGTCGGTCGGTAACAAGCAAATCGGTCGGTAATTACCGACCGACAGTCGGTCGGTATTAGGACCATTTCGGTCGGTGCCAGTTTTAGACAAAAAAAAATCAGGAACTATTCAGACGGCAATCGGTCGGTATTTGTATGTATTCGGTCGGTAAATTGTTTAGTCGGTCGGTAAATTGTATGAGTCGGTCGGTAATTATTGTGAACGATTTGGGTGATTTTGCTTCTTATTTTCCCCCATTTGCTATATTTCCTGCAAATTTTTCAAAATATATACAAATGCGTTCGTACACAATTTTTTGAAATCAGAAACCGTCTTTCAAATTAGAAAATTTTCAACAAACTACTAAAGTTACATTACAAGTCTTACAACTACTAAAGTTTACATTACAAGTCTTACAACTACTAAAGTTTACATTACAAACTACTAAGGTTTACATTAACTAGCATAACCATGTCTTATACAACAAACTACTAAAGTTTACATTACAATTAACCATGTCTTACACAACCAACTACCTTACACTTGAAAACCATTTCCGCCTCCACCGGGGTTATCGTTATTTGGGTTATAAGGTGAAGAGTCAAGGGCGAGATCACCTAAGAGGGGGAGGGGGTGAATTAGGTGTCTATTTAAAATTTTAAGCTTAATTAAAGCTTCTTTAAAAACTCTATGATCACTAAGACACTATTTAGAAGAAAGGAGAAGTTGACACTTCGAACTAGAAAGTTAGAAGTATTCAACAACGATTCAGCCAGTAAATGTCACAGTGGAATCAACAGTGAAATCTGAGTGCAGCGGAAATATTAAAAACGAAATAGACAAAACTCAAAGATGTTTTTTAAATTGGTTCGGTCACTACTCCGCGACCTACATCCAACGTTATCTTATTAAACATCTTTGAAGTAAACTCATACAAACAAAGACCCCGAATAATAAAACAACTCCCCAACCTACTCCGGTTGCTATTTGCTCAATGCTACTCCGCACCAAGACTTATGCTCAAAGCTACTCCGCTAAGAGACTTCCCCAACTCTTTCGAGTTGCTATTGCTCAAGACTACTCCGCCAAGAGACTTCCCCAACTCTTTCGAGTTGCTAGTTGCTCAAGATAACTCTATCTTAAGACTTGTTCTACTCGTTTGTTACAAGACTTGTGTTTCTCAAAATGTTCACAAAATGAACGGTGGAGAAAACGATTAAGTACTAACACGAGATCATCGAACACAATACATGCTTTGTTGCAACGAACTAGCTCTTTAAAAGACTTAAGAAAATATTTTGCAAAACAATTAAATATGAAATGTTAAATGATTTTTGTAAAGATAATTTACTCAATAAAACTCAAAGTCTTTTAAGCTTGAAAATATTTTGTTGTTGCACACTTGTTCAAATGAAATAAGTGTGGTATTTATAATGTAAAGTAGAGTATACTACACATTAAAATAACACACTACAATGAAGCACAAGTGTTAGAAAATATTAAATAATTGAAGCTTGTACAACAATAAAGTGCCAACCAAGAGGCAGCCAAAACCATGGCTCCTTATGCAAGAAAGATAAATTCTTGCATAAGTAACCAAGTTTACTTGGGACTCTAATTTTTCAGCCAAATCTTTAGACAAAAATAGGTTAGGTTTTCTTACAAGAAAGACTATAAATGGTGATGTTTATGGGGACCAGAAACATTACCAATTATAGTAAAAGTAAGCAACCATATTTAGCAAGTGTCTTCTTTTCCAAGACAACAAAAACTTCCTTTCAATTATAAGGATCAAACCAGAAATTTCAGCAAGGCAAAACTGTTGATCAAAGATTTTGAAAGCAATTTTCAAGAGTTAAGTAATTTCGAAATACTTAAGAGCCAGAAACCACAGTGACATGTCACTGTCAGTTTTGAAGTACTTAGCATGAATCGAGTTTAATGATCTCTTATACAACACTATGACTATAACAATGACGATCTTCATCTCTTGATCTTCTTGTGCAACCTTGAACGATTAGTTAAGCTTCCATAGCTATAAGATTAAAACTTAAGAGGTACACATTATATTAACAATAAGATTAATTTGTCTTAAGGCATCATCAACCAATCTAATCTAGAAATGGTCTCAACATAAGGTAAATCAAATATGTTATTGTTGCATCGGTATTGGGTTTGGGATTCAAGCAGTTTGGCTAAGGCCTCAATTTGGCGCCTTGTTTCTTCCCGTTCACGCATACTAGCGGCTTGACTTGCCGTGATTTGTTGCCTTAGTTCTTCTTGATTTTTCATGTAAAGTTCATCCCTTTGTTGCATCTCCTCTCTATACTTCCTAAACTCTTCGACTTCCCTCTCACGTGCTTCAATTGATTGAGTTAGAACACCCGGGATATATTGTTGGGAGGCGGAAGATTTACCTGTCGACGATGATGACGCCGGGGGAGTGTAATATAGTGAGGCGGCGGTCCCTAAACCAAAGACTTGGCCCTTCTTGTATCCATCCACCGAATCGTACCAAACCTTGTTAACGTCAATCGGAAGTCCTTGCTCCGTAAGCTCGGCTATCATCCTTTGAAAATTTTGCTACATTGTCAAAAAGAAAGTTGTAAATAACTCATCTATCGTCCTTAGAAAATAAAAAAGCGTCTATCGGAAGTCCTAACACAAATGTAAAAATGAAATTTCGAATGTAGTAATACTTACATATCTAGCTCGGGCAGTTGGATGACTCCATTGCTCCTCACCATCAACCATTCTCATATGGCTATCAAGAAATAGCTCCACTGCATTAGGGGCTATACCCCCCTTATCTTGCGCCTTTAATAAAACCAAATCAAACATTAACTTCAAATTACAAATACTAGCATTACACTAACAAAGTAAATTATCAACTTCAAATACTTAAATAAGTCATTGATTGTCCATAAAAGAGCGGCTTTGAGTTAAAAATTTTGTTTCTTGGACACATCGAAAGCGGGTACACCAACCTCCCACAACTCTTTCAACTCTTCGATAAGAGGTTGTAAGAAGACATCTATGTGACTTTTAGGATTATCCGGCCCCGGAACAATCAATGAAAGGAACATGAATGGTTTTTTCATGCACAACCATGGTGGTAGATTGTAAGGAGTGAGAATTACAGGCCAACATGAATACTTTTTCCCAAATTGGCCGTACGGTGTAAAACCATCTGTGCACAACCCAAGTCTGACATTTCGAGGCTCACTAGCAAATTCCGGGAACATTTTGTCCAAATGCTTCCAAGCCTCACTATCGCTTGGGTGGGCAAATGTCCCTTGTACACGAGGGTTTTCTTCATGCCATCTCATAGCCTCCGCAATATTTCTAGTAGCATAAAGTCGTTGTAATCTTGGACCTATAGGAAGGTAGAATAGGACTTTTTCAGGTATTTTCCTCCCACTTGATGGTGTTGGCTTGTACCTATCTTTGCCACATTTCTTACATTTATCAAGCGACACATCTTCTTTCCAAAAGAGCATACACCCGTCCTTACAACAATGAATTTTTTGATAGGGTAGTTGAAAAGCTTTGAGCAATTTTTTGGTGTTATAATAGGTGCGGGTCATCACATTTCCCCGAGGTATAACATCCTCAATCAAGGAAGCAATCTTATCTACACATTTGTGCGATAAGTTGTGCTCACATTTTATGTTAACAACCCTTGCAGCTGCTTGTAACACCGACACATCGCTCCCCTCATATAAAGGTCTCTCCGCCGCATCTAACATATCAAAAAAACTCTTCAACTGAGGGTGTGGAGTTTCCTCTTCACCGATAGGGGGTTCCTCCATATGTTCTAATGCACGGTCACCTAAGGCATCTATTACCATCTCTCGATATGGTCCTCTTATGGGAGATTGAGTAGTGTTTGGTACATTGTTTGGTATTTTCAAGGAGTAAGGCTCACCATGACACACCCAATCATAATAATTTCCCGTAAAACCTTTACTAATAAGGTGTTCTTGTACCACGAATTCACTCAAGTATTTCAAATTTTTGCACTTTACACATGGACATCTAATTAGTTGTGAATTCCTAAATTCATCTCGACTTTTAACATATTCAAGAAAACTATTCACCCCACATACAAACTCATACTTAACCATCTTCCTAGCATCAACCCTTTCATACATCCATTCTCGTTCAACCCTCTTCATTACAAATCTATATAAATACATAAATATAACATAATTAGGCAATCCAACAACTAATTGAGACAATCTACATTCTTACTAAATAGGCAATCTAAATACTAATTCGTATTACGAATTTTAACCAACTAATCAAATTATACTACCAACATAAAATTTCTAACTACAAAAATTTAACCAACATTCAATTTCACAACCAAAGTCCAACATATATCTACTACTAACAACATGAATACTATCTACTACTAACCACATATTTCTACTACTAACATCTTGAACATACTAACAATTACATATACTAACATATAAACAATTACATACTAACAATTACATACACTAACATATTAACAAACCCCCAATTTAACCCCCAATACACTAACAATTACATACTAACAATTACATATACTAACATACACTAACAATTACATACTAACAATTACATATACTAACAACACTAACACTAACCATTATCAAAAACCCCCAATTAACACTAACCATATACTAACACTAACACTAACATACACTAACAATTACATACTAACAATTACATATACTAACATAATTGCAAATAATTAAAAAAACCCCAATTCAACCAAATCTTAACCCTAACTTAAACAACTCTAAATTATATTCAAATAACAACAAATAATCAAATCTTAACATAAAATTAAGGGTAAAAACAAACATAAACACAATTAAAACAACTATAAACACAAAAATTAAGAGAAAATCATACCTTTATTAAATAACTAGAAGAGAGAAGGTGGTTGTTGAGAAAGGAAGGGATGGCGGCGTCGGCGGTGGTCGGACGACAGGTGAGCGGCGGTGGTCGGCGGGGGGAAGGAGGTGGTCGTCGGGTATAGGCGTGTCGTCTTTGGGGTCGTCGGGTTAGAGTGAGAATGGGTAAGTGATAATAGAATGAATTGTGGTCGGATTTGTTTTTTACATATCAGTGCTTATACCGACCGATTGGCCAGTCGGTCGGTAATTTCGGCCAATCGGTCGGTATTTTTTACCTTCACCGACCGTTTTCTCTTTTTAGCGACCGATTGTAATTCGGTCGGTATTTTTAGCGACCGATATTTACTTTACCGACCGTTATCGGTCGCTATATCTTATTACCGACCGTTTTGAATAGCGGTCGGAATGTGCGGTCGGAGCAAGGGCTGATTCTTGTAGTGATTTATTATACAGCTCTGAAACTATACCGGCATTTGTTCTACAAGTCTACAACTTGTTCTATAGCTAGTCTACTACTATTTGACCTAAAGGAGTTGTTTTTTCTTCTTACTTTAAGTAGGAACACATTATATTATGTTCGTATACGTTAAGAAAAATTGTTAGAATAGTTGAAAGACGATAAGATATATAAAGAACCGTAAAAAAGTTTCAAATGATACCTAGTTTTACTAAGACTATACAAATAAATAAACAAACACTTAGAGAGTGACCTATCATAAGATCATAAATTCATTTTTGTAAGATTTACTATTATAAGATCATAAATTTTAATTTGTGACGAACACTTTTTGTTATAAACTTGTAATCTTGCACAAGCTGCACCTGGAAGAAGAGTTATAATCGAGAGGTCACAAATTTGTGACGGTCAAAAGCGATACTTTCTCCTATAAGATGGGGAGCAGTGAGAGCAGCATGTGTATACTCTATCCTTTCATTTACTTGAGTACACCCACTTAGACAGTGACCTATCTTTGTACGTAAACTTTTACTTAAATAAATCTGTACATTCTCATCTTTGAGAACCAATATTTACAAACCGTCCAAATTAGAGTAAATTGTTGATGAATTAAGAAAAAACTTCAAAAATGTTGTAGGAATGATTAAAAAGCAAGATTATTAATTGTCTTAAAGACCCTTAACTATGATGGAACACGGTTGAGAATTAAGAACACATAATATAATAAATATATACCTCCTTAGAAGGTCATAAATGAAAATAGTCAAGAAAAAGATTAGTTGGTCTAGTGACAATATGCTAAAAGTACAACCAAATAAGTCTTAATCACATACTAATGGTACCTGTTAGAATAGAATATATTTCGTATATAACGACTATATATTATGTACGTAAATCATTTGGTTATTGTGTATCGTTTGTATTGAGTAAATATTTCCTTGTAACTAGGCTAGTATATTTCTCAGTAGCTTGTATTTATAACGATTTATAAAATTGAATGAAAGCCAAGCATTAATACTTTCCTATTTTATCGACCGATAGAGGTTCGATCTGTAGATGCTAGAACACAATTACACTAGTTTAATCCCCGTCTTTAATATGTTGTGTACTCAGTGGGGAGCTAGGTTTTGCAGTTGGGGGGCGAGAAAGTTCAACATGGGCGAACCAATTTCATCAACGAAATTTCAAAAAGTTCGAAAATTTAACTAAAAATTTTCAAGTTTTTTTGGTCATGGACATCCTAAATTTTTAATAGGTCTTAAGCTAATTGTGAAACCGAAGAAGTCTGAGAATAATGGTAGGAACGGATTCTGGTAAATAATACTCGTCACAGGTTTAAATCCCCGTTCCTTACCCACAATAAAAATCCACACGCTCTACTAGTGCACACGATTAAACCAACTTTATTACATGTTTTACAAAGTCACGAGATAGTAAATCTCCAACTAAGTAAATTTAATTTTTTTTCTTCAAAAAACAGTAGTACGGATATAGTAGTTATTATTAGCTCATTGATTGTGTGTGTAGGAGTTTTTCTAAATTTTTGTGGGACTCTTTGATCATAAATGTGCTTAGATTAGGTCAGAAATAAAAATAAAAATTAATATAAATATAAATATAAAAATAAAAATAAAAATAAAAATAAATATAAATATAAATATAAAAATGAAAATAAATGCTGTAATTTAAATGTCAACAAAAACAACTAGGACAAGAGACAGCTTGTATATTAGTTTGTCTAGAAGGAATATGAATGTACATCAGACTACAAAGCCCAATCAATCTACGTGCATTGTGATTACATGATCAACTGTCTGAATTCACATTTCACAACTATTTTTTTAATTTTGTAACATAATTTAATTTAATGTTTTTAAGGCCAACAAAGTTACTAAGACAATGCTGCAAAAATCAGGTCTTTGGAACTAGAATTACATAAATTTATTGTAATATTGCATGATTACAATATCATAGAGGTATTCGGTTTATGTAACAAGTCGATGGTACGTGGATGATAGGTTGCATGTTCAAATCATCTGATATAACGAGTCTTATTAGTTCTTATAAGCGACCATTTTCTTTGGACGGTATTTTCATGCTTTCTATTAGTCAGTCAATTTTGCTTCATTCCATCACAGCTCAAAGACAAAGAGTAGCAAATCACTACGCCCTCCAAAAGGCACGAAATTAACACTCCTTTTAACGTACAAAGTACAATGTATATATATCGGTTGTGTTACTTTAACACTTCGATCACTTTGATAGCGTGTCTGACACTTGGATTGTCCAACACGACTCTTCAACACTTCATATAAGACCAAAAATTGGAAATTTTATGGATAGTAACGGTATGACACTTACAGCCGAGTATGAGTAACATAGTAGACCGAATCACCGATATATATGAGTAAATAATCATAAAAACTCAATAGAGATGTGGTCACAGTCACACCAGCATCAGGCCTCAGCTCAGAGAGCAGGAGGAGGTCTTACTTAGCTAGTCAGCCATGTACTTAATACACTCACTACAACAACAACTAAACAAGGACAAAATCACATGTAGAAAGACTTGAGAGTCAATGATTCAAAGACTTATTACTAGAAATAAATATAGAAAGAACCACTGGTCTGGCTAAAGACGGGTCACATTTCATCACATGCTGAAAACAAAGTGAATGTGACTCATTTAAGACGAAATATAATCAGAACAGTTTTCTAAGTTGTAACAGGTTGTTGTTCTAATGGTCACATTTGTCCCGTCTTCAGGCTTGTGACAAAAAATGTCCGTCTTAAATTAGAATTTGGGTAGAACAATAGAAAGAAAACCTAAAAAAAAGAGACAAAGGTGAATAGATACACTCATACACATACACAACTTCCCAACTACAAAAGCTAAGTTATGTGCTTGAATGATTTTCTTCCAAGTTCCAACCATTAACAACCCACAATTATGAGTTCCCTCCACTTTTTTTTATTTTGCTGTAATAAACGGCTAATTATTGTCTTTTATTGCGCCACATAGGTAGGGACACTGTATGTATATATACACACACTACTGTGAGCTTGAGACTTAAAAGAGTAGCTCTTAGTTTAGTAAAACATTTTTTTATCAACACTCTTGTTGATACTTACATATATGACTTGAAGTTTTTGTACCTGAATTTCATAGAGTTTCGGGTTGATTTACGCTTGAGTTATTTAGTCGTTTCGACTCGAGCAGCTGAGATAAGTAGGCCATGGAATTTGAGCATTGGAGGATTATCTTGGCTTATGTTCTTGGGTTTTCAATCTTTTATACTTCTTGTTCAGCTGATAAAGGTACCCTTTTGAGTTTTTTACTGTATTTTTTCGGCATTATTATAACTGTTGCATTCATATACAAGGTAATTAAGCACCAACATAGTCAGAGCAAATGTTGTGTGTGACCCATCATTTCATTAATACTCCGTACATAATAGTCGCAGAGGACAATTAGCTTAGTTGGTAAAGTCATAAGCGGTGGCACTCATGACCTTGGTTCAAACCTCGTCCCAAAGTGGAAAATAACTCAAATCTCGGGTCATCAAAGTAGAATTAGCCTAAATATCAGGGCAACAAATTGCGAGTTTTAAAATAATGAATTTTTTGTTTTGCCTATGTTTATTGCAGCCCCATACTACTCCTTTGTTAAACCGGCAACATCGGCTCCACCAGTCGACTACT
The DNA here is from genome assembly GCA_022085475.1 of Heliosperma pusillum. Taxonomy (NCBI): domain Eukaryota; kingdom Viridiplantae; phylum Streptophyta; class Magnoliopsida; order Caryophyllales; family Caryophyllaceae; genus Heliosperma; species Heliosperma pusillum. The sequence goes on along the minus strand of JAIUZE010045456.1, from coordinate 256,139 downwards.
TCGATTACATAGTTGTAGGAGGAGGAACAGCCGGGTGTTCGCTAACCGCCACTCTTTCAAGCGGTGCAACCGTCTTGCTCCTTGAAAGAGGAGGATCCCCTTACGGAAACAAGGACATAGAAGACATTGGCTCATTTGATACAAACATAGCTAATACCTCACCATCTTCACCTGCACAAAGATTTATCTCTGAAGATGGAGTCATCAATGCACGTGCCCGTGTCCTAGGTGGAGGATCCGCCATCAATGCCGGGTTTTACACAAGAGCCCAACCCGAATATGTCGCGAGAGTAGGATGGGATTATGGGTTGGTGAATCAGTCATACCAATGGGTTGAAACTAAGGTGGCTCATGAACCACCAATGCTGCAGTACCAAACAGCTGTTAAAAATGGATTACTTGAGGCCGGGATCCGGCCGTATAACGGTTTTACCTATGATCATATTCATGGGACAAAGTTCGGTGGGACCATCTTCGACAAAAATGGACGCCGCCATACTGCTGCTGACTTACTAGAGTATGCAGATCCTCGCAGCGCTACTGTCTATCTCTATGCCACTGCTCAAAAAATCTTGTTCAGCAAGAAAGGTGAGATTCTGTTACCGCATAAATAGTTTCCACCTTACAGTTTTCTTGCCCTGGTTTCGAAACAGAGAGACTGCTTTCAGATAATCAAAACGTGTGGGCGGGAGGGAGCCTAATCGAGGGCCACTCTAAATTGAAAATCGCAGTTCCAATACTGTTGGAACAAAAATTGTGTCGAAAATTACATAGACTAACTGCTAAAACACAAGATTATAAAAAAACATATTGATTTAAGAGGAAATCACAAGGCATCAGCAAGTCTTCCTTAAGACGGGCCTTTTCCGTCTGAAATTAAGAACATTTACGATAAAATGTGGCCAATTTTTATGATAAAAAGTTACCAAAACAATATTCTAATAAAATGTGATCAGTTTTAGCCGTAACTTTAGCTGCAACATTTTGTGATTGGTCACACTTTTTTTTATTACAAATGGCGACATTTTCTCTGTTTTAATATCATACCAAAAAGGCCCATCTGAAATGAGAATTTGCCACAAGTCATAACTGATAACTGCATATCTTGACATTCTCTAATGATGCTGAAACAGGAAAACCAAGAGCCTACGGTGTCCTGTACAAGGACTCAAACGGAGGAGTCCACCAAGCGCTGCTACGACCAGGACAGAAAAACGAGGTGATCGTATCAGCCGGTGCACTTGGAAGCCCACAGTTGCTGATGCTGAGTGGGATCGGGCCGGCTAATGAGCTAAAGGCACATGGCATTGAGGTTTTGGTTGACCAGCCACAGGTTGGACAAGGAATGTCAGATAATCCAATGAATGCACTCTTCATTCCTTCTCCTATAGGTGTAGAGACATCCCTGATCCAAGCTGTTGGAATTACTGAATTTGATAGTTTCATTGAAGCTGCTAGTGGGTCTAACTCTATTGGTGCTTTCACTCAGAATCTTCCATCTTCTCCTCAAACCGCAGTTTTTCAGGTTCGACTCACCAGAATTCCGATCCATTTTGTTTTAATATATTCACTCACTAGTGATTTGCATATCACCATATTTCTAACGGGAGCAAAGACTCTTTACTCTTTGGTTACGAATTACCATGGAATACATCATAAGTAGCGATCCTTCAATGCAGTTCTCAACGCAATTTTTATCTTGAGTCATTTGGAAACAGCTTATTTGTGTTGCTAACACAAGGATAAGTCTGCGTAAATTTGACCCTACCCCACAATTTGTGGAACCCATTGAGGTACTGAGGGAACGTTGTTGTTCTAAAGTGATTTCCATCTCCAATTTGTGAAAATCCAATTATCGAACGGCTTAGATATGCGGGGATAAACCAAAATGATTCACTGCAAATACGGCCAAACTCAAAATTTACTTGACCTAACCTAAGCCGAGTTTTAATTGAACCGATTTTGAGGACTTATTTACACTCTTGGGAGTGAGCATTTGTTGCATCATCCATTATGTTATATTCCATCATTGAGAGAAAAAAATACATGAATTCATAAACCAGAGTTTTGACATGTGTAGGGTGGCCAAGCACAAACAGAAGATCAAGTGTTAGGTTTAGCAGACGACTTCCTGAGAACAGTTGAATACGTAAATTCTCTCATAAATGGAACTTTCAACGGTGGCATTATTCTAGAGAAGATTGCAGGTCCCAAGTCTACAGGGTACCTTCGTTTGACAACATTAGATCCAGACGACAACCCGAGTGTCCGATTCAACTACTTCGAGGATCCGGAGGACTTACAAAAGTGTGTCATGGGAATGAAAACTATAATCAGTGTCATAGAATCTGAACCTTACCAAAGTTTCCGCGTCCCAGGAATGTCGGTTCAGGCACTTCTTACCATGGCAGTTAGCTTACCTCTTAATTATAGGGCAAGACATCTTGACAGTGCATTTTCCTTGGAACAATTTTGCTTAGACACTGTATTGACTATATGGCATTATCATGGAGGTTGTCAAGTTAATAAGGTGGTTGATACGGAGTATAAGGTTTTAGGAACCAAAGGTTTAAGGGTTATCGATGGATCTACGTTTTACGACTCACCCGGGACTAATCCTCAGGCCACTGTAATGATGCTTGGAAGGTACATTCTTAATCAACCTGAAAACTTTCTTTTTAAATTCTTCATGTAATTTCCAACGCAATTATTTTAGGTCATAATCTTAGGCAAACTGCGCCTAAGAATGTCCGAACCTGAGACCTAGAGGCTAGAGCCAACCTGCAGTCCTGCAGATGTCTACTAGTTTAGTTAGTATATCATGAGACGTGGAACTCATGACCTGAGTTCGAACCCCCATCAACATCAAATATCCCTTGTGGCTCCCTTTGCTTATATATATATCGGCCTCTAACCAGGCCATAAGCGCGAGTCTTTGAAATAGATAGGTAATATCGTTATATTATACATTCTTACGAGAAAAATGCTTGTGACGGTGTGCAGATATATGGGACAGATGATCTTAGCTCAAAGGCGATGAGGCTTAGCCAGAAGAAGCCAGCTACAAGAACATATATGTCATGTTCAGGAAGAGGTCCATCCACAGGAACTATAAGCATTCAATTATTATTATTATTATTATTATATTATATTAAGCTACCAATGTATACATATTTCTTGAATTATTATTACTTGTATGCCTCAATGTAACTTGAGGAGATAAGTCATTAAAATTGTACTCTCCCTCTCTGACACTAAACTTTCCATTTGATTTTTTTGGATCAAAGTTATAAAACTTTGACCATTAATAATGATAGTATGATATTAGTAAAATATTAAAAAAAATTGAAACTTTATTTTTTGCGACATCATTATTTTAAAATAAAAAGTTATTAATATATAAACATATAAAGTAATGATCAAAGTAAAATTTGGGTGCTCAAGTCAAAAGAGAAATATATACTCCGTATTCTAATAATAACTTGAGAGTAGAGCTGTCGTATGGGATTGTTGCGTTGTGAATTGTTATATACTTAATGGATGATAAGTGAATAATAATCTTATTGGGTGATCAAATTATTGATCATTGCATATCTTCTAAATATAGAAAGGACAACAAATGTCCGAGACACTCTAGAAAGAAATAGGACAACAATTGACCGGAACAGATGGAGTAGTGATTACTGGCTACATTGGTTTGTTATTTTTGGGGGTTGTACAAGTGATTTGTGTAGTTGGGATGAAATGGTGATTGATGATGAAATAATGGGACGATTGGATGATGAGTTTAATGAGATGATGTTAACATGCTTTTGTTTTGCACTTGACTTTCTTTGTGTACCCCTCTTTCCACCATAAACTTAATAAATTCTATTTTATGTCCGTTTTAAGGAAAAAAAAAACTGTCCTACCTTAACGTTCATTAGTTAACGGCCACAATCAACTTCACTAATTTCCCCTCAACCCTCGTTTTCAGTTCCATTACTTGACTAATTGACTTGCACAACTAAGCTAAAGTCCTACCCCTATCTCCATGTAAGATCTTCCTCCATTATTCTAAGTGAGGACACAATCACCTTAGTCACATCACTAATTCTTTTCTCTAATTTTGAACCACTCACGCCGTCACGCGTCACCATGTCTTCAAGTGCTAAGTGCGAATATTATGTCTAAGATCATCTCCAATAGTAAGCAATAACCGTACTAGCTTAACTTTCTACATTAGCTTTTTGAACTGTAACACTTTTAAGCTACCAATTCTCCCAATGGGTAAATTAGTTTAGTTGTTGCTTAAATTGAGCCACTACGTTTATTTAATTGGTATATATAGCTTTCTTTGTGGGTCCATTTGAACTACTAACTCCATGAAACTAGTTGCTCAAACTAAGCTTGTACATGTAGAGCTGTTCAATGGTTAAGCAACTAACTTCGAAACTTTTAAATTTGCAAGCAAGTTCTTTTGTTCAACCATTTGAGATGCTATAACATACTCGGCAATTTCTCTAAAATATCTATGGGAATTTTGTTAGGTGTCAATAACATACAAGATTGATGACTTTTTTGAAAACAAAAAATGAAAGTAACAGTAACAACAAGTTAAACAAAGTAATGGGTACCAAGCATAAGTGCAGTAGCAAACAAATGACAGGGTACAAGAAACAATTATTATAACTGGTTGAAAATAAGGACATATCTTATACAGAAGCGATTAGATTGTTGTGTTTGCTAGCTGTCTACTACCGTCTATCGTGCCTCTGGTGGCTAGTAGTCCTGAAATATGTCCACTCTCCAAATCCCAAGTCCCATGCATGGGATTATTCTATTACTCTATTTTACAATTCATGGGATTTTAAATTTCCCATGAATTGAAAGGGCAATCAAACGAGGCCTTAATCTATTACTCTCCCCTATTCAATCTAAACTTCGCTATTTCATTCCTTTTTCGGATTATTCGTGTCTTATTCCCTATTTCCTTATTTGGAAGATTTGTACGGTATGAATTCAATTGCATGTGAGGTTTTGTGTGGTCCAAATTCACTTTATTAACCCAAAAGCTCGAATGAAAGTAAAAATTTACCTTGTGTAAAAGGAGTATTTAAACATGACAATGGTAAAAATGAGTTTACCCCTCAATTTCTCACACGAAACTCTTGTAAATGTTTCCACATATATATAGGAGTAAAAATAATTAAATGGATGATTGAAAAAGGAAAGTGCAATACGGAGAATAATACTTCGTACTAAATAAGATAATAAGATCTCAAAATCTATTTACTCTTTGCTTTTAGGGAACTTACATCCATATCAAATTTTATGTGTATTTACTTACCTTTGTAACAATGATCTTCTCTGATTTTTCTTGCCTGATGTCTCGATTATTTCCTACAATCAAAATTTTTACTTCAAATATTACGTAGTGAATAAAAATAAAAATAAAAATAAAAATGCATTCGATTAACTTCTTAGAATTCCTATATTAAAGAATTTGAACATAATAAAAAGGTGAAAGCATACAAGAAATTTGTGCAAGATGATGTTCAAATTTTTAGTTGTTTGTCTAACATTGTTTGCATATTGTGGAGAATGGTGCAAGGTCGATGCAAGGTTGCAACTCTCACAAGAAGAATTGGAACTTAGATCACAACTTAAGGCTTTGAACAAGCCACCTATCAAGAGTTATAAGGTACTTCTTACATAAAAAAAATAATGTTCGATATACTTTAAGTCGACTCTCTTTTTATTGATATATTGTTCGATTTTAAGGGGAGTTTATTTCATAAACAATATCAATTCAAACGGTAACTTTCTACATTCGAATATTTATGTGAACTGGTTTATTTTATTTTTTTCGTTCAATATATAAGAATTTATTTACGAGAATTTGTAATGTCTATAAACGAGTATATATAGCTAGATTCCTTGTTTTAAAGGAATTGAGAAATCGTGTAATAGGTCGACAATTCTCTCGTCTTTACTAAATATGGCAAATTGTGCATTAACATAACCCTTGGGCCTTATGTTGGCAATTCTATGTCCAATCCCCGCAATCCCTTTGATACAATATAGTTACTCCCTCCGTCTCAGTCAACTATTCACTGAGACGGAGAGACTATATGAGTATATGTTACTCTTGTATGTTTTTTAAAAAATTTCAACTTACTTGCAGAAAGATGATGATAATATCATAGACTGCATTGATATACATAAACAACCAGCATTTGATCACCCACTCCTCAAAGATCACAAAATTCAGGTAAACCAATAAAATGCAAATTTTGTTTTTATTATTATTAATGAATTGATCTTGTCAGTAAAAAAGACTCGGAATGTGCAGATGCGACCTAGCTCTGCGCTACAAAACTTGGCAAAATCGTCACTTGTACAAGAAGGCGAAACAATACTTGAACCAAAATCCGAAATGCAATATGATTGTCCTTCAGGAACTGTACCAATTGGAAGAACTCGACGAGGGGATCTTATCAACTCCAAATCGGCTTTAAACCACTATCGTACCATGATTAGTGGACCACCGTTCTCTCCTCAACAGGGTTTTAGTGTATGTACCACCCTATGCCTCAAAATAAATTTAACGTAGTTCACCAATTTGACTACGCATCATAACAGTTGTACTAAAATTATACTTAATCAATTACTCGTATTTTTAATTAGTTTGCAGGGGCTACTACTCAAACTGGAAAAGCGAATCAATATCTCGGAGCAAAAACGTTTAATAGTCTTTACAATTTGTCATTAATCCCTACTCAAACTAGTACGGCTTCTTTACGAATTGGTAATGGTGTCGATGGTTCATTTACAAGCATCGAATATGGATGGACAGTAAGTAAATTTTTTCATAATTTTTAGTTACATACGGAGTATATACAATAAATATTAATTTTGATTGTGCATCGTCATCTAACAGTACAACCATGAGTTATATGGAGATACAAAACCGCGCACCTTTAGTTTGTGGACGGTAAGTATACCACTCTCGACATTAACTTATTGTAAAACCGTCTTAAACAAATAATACGGTTAATAGAAAATGGATGACTGTGTTACATAGGCTGATGGGTTTCAAAAAACTGGTTGCTTCAACACACTTTGCCCTGGATTTGTTCAAGTTCACCCGCGTCGTCCTATGGGAGATGAAATTACTTATTTCTCGGAGTATGACAAGAGCAAGCTATTTATGATGTATGCAATTATCAAGGTAAATCTCGCACTCTTGCTTAATAATACTTACGGTCCTGATTGTTGGACAATAGGTCGCATGTTTGAATCCCCTTTTTAAATTTTTATTTTTTTGTTCTGCTTTGGGTTTTATTTGACATCAGAAGGTAAATATTTTTCCAGGACCCTAAAACAAAGGATTGGTGGATAGTCGAGAGTATTCCGGACAGGGCCAATCAATATATAGGGTATTGGCCACAAGCATTGTTCCCAAACATGGTCGAATATGCGACTAACGTACAAGCCGGAGGGAAGGTGTTCAACCCGTCCCTTGAACCCTCAAAAACACCAATGGGTTCTGGCCATTATAAGTCGAAGGACTTCCTTAAAACCGCAGATATGCTTGTAGAAGTTCTCGATTCCACATTTTCTTTCATCGATGATCCTCAAATGTTGGCTGTGGCTAATAGACCTGATTTATACAAAGCTGAATTCCTAGATCAAGGCGAAGTTCTCTACGGTGGACCCGATTTCCCCGCTTAATAAGTCCTAGTACTTGACCACTTAATTATATTTTGGTAGAGCTTTAGTGGATCTTAAGAGAAAGTACAACAATTCAATTATGTTCATACATTGCATAATCGTCCACTAATTTGGCTTATAAGGGTTTCGAGAATCGGTTTCTCAGTCTCACATCATCGAGCTCACATATCATTTCACCATGGAGTAACGACCTTATAAATTGTGGAGAAATATTGATTCGAAAATTGTCTGAGATATTACTCTTTGCATACAAAACTTGGCTTCTAATGAAATTAAGCAAAACAGATAAACAAGCCAACATAAAAATAAAAGTAGGCATTGTTTTGCAAGCCAATCTTAGGAGCTACACGTATAATTTCCAGGATTACTGCTTTGTATTTCAAAAAAACTTGCCTTAGAAATCATCTTTTTCAAGTGTAGTTGGCTAATTCATCAAAAACTACGGTTATTTTTACAAAAGCACCATTACCAAAATAACTGAACTGAACTTAATAGACTTGAACTGAATTTATAAGAACTGAAAATAAGTTTGAAAGAACTTGGCCTTCATTGCAAAACGATGCACTTAAAATAAGGGCCGTTACTTGACATTTTACACGATGACAAACGTACTTGACATTTTGCACAAAGGGTCATATCAAGCGGAGTTATCGTGTGATAAAGCAAAACAAAATACCCTCAAGTTGTACTCCCACCTTTCCATGATGTAAGTCATTTTAGATTATTTCACAAAAATTAAGAACGTATTGAGATATATTGTGTTATTAGTTATGTGTATATATTAACCAGTCTACAATAGTTGTATAGCATTAAAAATCAAAGTAGTGATGTTGATATCATGACTTTTTTTAGTTATTTGCTATAAGTGCTCTTTGAAAATAGGAAACTAAACTATTTTCACCATTAAAATCACTTAAATTACCTTTTTAAACTAATTTTTTAGTGCTTTGAAAAATGTAAATAACATGTAATACATCAAAAAATGCAAAATGACATGTAAAAAGAAAATTTTAATTTTTACTAACACGGCTTATATTATGGAACGAAGTGAGTAAATGTAGATGTTAAGAAATAAATTTTAATGGAGAAAAAAAAAAATAAGACTTGAGGAATATGTACTCCAGGTCTCACCATTCAACAACTGTATATCGACATATCTAACATGAAATTTCAGTCTTAACCAACAGTCAAACATTAGTAACATTTAATTCCTAAGTTAGTAGTTTTAAATTTTAGAACATACATAGTAGTATTTCTCATATGATTACATGAACATAAGTGCTTAAAGCAATGTGTAGTTTAGGTGTTTTACAAGTAAAAGCAAGCAACTTTAAACATCGGATATTTCTTCAAAACTACTACTTCATCCGTCTCAGTTAATAGTTAATATTTGTTTTATTTTTCCTTCAGAAAATACAGCAAACATAGATAATTCAGCGACACAGAGGGATTACTACTTCATTACATCAAGGATTAAAGCACACATAAGTAATAATCTTATTAATCAAGAATATCTAGATAACATTAAGAGTGGTTTTCAAGAGTGCTATAGGTAACATTGTAACAACATTGAAATTCAAATCAACTAAGTTTCAAAAAGAGTGATCAATTTTACATTGGCAAATATAAAAAAATTCGCAAATCCTTTAGACAACATTGAGAGAAGTAATGGATGTCATAAAGTCACCTACAAGACAATTCTTAAGTCAACGAGTATACTTGATAAAGCCACGAGATAATACTCATGACCTAGGTTCAAACCCCATCAGCATCCAGAAGACTAGAATGAATGGAATTTTACTATGTAACTAAGAATTTCTCGACGGGTAAAATACTTCAGCTTTTGCCAAAATTAAACATCATCTATATTCTTGTAACATAAATCACCCATTTTTTTTATAGAAAATGTCATATAATCTTACAATATAAGCTTAATTAGCTTAATGAAATGACATTATACTTTTATCTTAAAGCACACTAAGGACAGGTAGCAGTTTCTAGTACTCCTTAAACTCAATGAGTAACTTCAAAGATGAGACCTTTATTCCATCAATTAACTATAAATAGTGTCTACCAATTCATTACATTTCAAAACATCTTTCACAGCACAAAAATGTCTGCTCAAGCTACCAAAACCATATTTTTCACATCTCTTTTCATCCTCTCCATTTCGGTTTTACGCTCTCAAGGAGCGTTGGATGGTCACTATTATGATCAAACATGTCCACAGGCTGAGAGCATTATAGCACAGGCAGTCCGGAATGCTACTATTTACGATTCTAAAGTCCCTGCCCGCCTCCTTCGCATGTTCTTCCACGATTGTTTCATCAGGGTAAGCCACTCCACTTGTTATAAATATGGAAACTAGGATTCGCTAGTTGGTTGATTAACTAGAACATTGTATTATGTTAGGGTTGTGATGCTTCAATTTTATTGGACTCAACACCTGAGAACAAAGCAGAGAAAGACGGGCCTCCTAACGTTTCAGTCCGCGCGTTCTATGTCATTGATGATGCAAAAGCTAAACTCGAGAAAGCTTGTCCTAACACAGTTTCTTGTGCTGACATAGTTGCAGTCGCTGCTAGAGATGTCGTTACTATGGTAAGTTCTCATCCATTATTCTGTGCGTAGCAAGTCTTAGGTAAGCCCATCCTATGGTATTAGGATCGGGTATGAATTTTATTGTTTTGGATATGAATAGGTGATCTAATAAGTTAGTGTATCGGGTTTGGATATTGCAAAACCCGATCTAACCTGATTAATTGCCATCCCTACGTCTCAAGTTTTTTATCTGTCTCATATAGAATGCTCCCTCATTATTATTGTTTCCTGATTGCTTCGCAGAGCGGAGGGCCATTCTGGAACGTGCTAAAAGGAAGAAAAGACGGAAGGGTATCTAATGCTAACGACACAGTGAATCTTCCAGCACCGTTCTTGAATGTGACGGGACTCATCCAAAGTTTCGCTAAAAGAGGATTGGAGATCAAAGACCTGGTCACTCTCTCTGGTGGCCACACACTAGGCTTCTCACAATGCGCTTCCTTTCTACCTCGTCTCCATAACTTCAGTGCAGTACACGACACTGATCCTAGCATGAATCCCAACTTCGCCACCATGCTTAAAACTAAATGTCCTAACCCCAACACGAACGGAATTGCAGGGCAAGTCCTAGACTCAACTGCAGCACAATTTGATAATGACTATTACAAACAGCTTGTTGCAGGAAAAGGAGTGTTTCTGTCAGATCAATCGTTATATATTGATGAAAGGACTAGAGCGATAGTTGAGTCATACGCTAATGATCAGAAATTATTCTTCAGTGAATTTGCGAGTTCAATGATTAAACTCGGTAATGTGGGTGTTATTGAAGCCGGGGAAGTGCGACTGAACTGCCGCAGAGCAAACTGAGTAAAAAGACGTGAATGAGGCGAGCGAGATACAAAGGAATTGAGAATAAGCCTTGTGAATTTACAGAGGCATTCTTCAGAGTTATTGTAAAGTCTAAATTTTATGTTTGTGCATATTCTGACAAAAATAATGCAGAATTTATCATTCTTGTATATTCTTAAATAAAATCAATATTTATCTTACTTTCAGCCATTAGAATTTCGAATTAACAGAAAACATAACCATATACAACAAAGTAGGTTAATTCCTAGTAACGCGTCCACAAAGCAACATATACGAGTAGCTTAAGCATCGTCTTATAACCGTAAGAAGTAATTTGCTCGATCGATATATCTCTACCCTACAATAAGAGTTTAAGACCATTCATACACGTCTCGGCCTAGGTTGGGAGGTGGGAGATCCAAGTCCGACCCCTTTTTCTCTTAAATAATTCGATTAGTTTAATATTGTTTCGATTAGTAATTCGTTGTTTTGATTGAGGTAACAGTAATTTGATCTTGTTAGTTTCGATTAGTTTAACTCTATTAGTAATAATTTGTTTTTTCAATTTCGTTTATATTAATTCAATCTTAATTGTTAGTTTAGATTAGTTTAATTCAATTATTATTTTGTTGTTTCGATTTACTTGTTAGTAATTCAATCTTAATTGTTACTTTCGCTTTGTCGATTAAATGGTTTGTTGATTAGTTTAGTTGAAATGTTTGCCCGTTTAGGTGGGAGGGGTAGTTAAATAAAATCTACTACGATTTGAAGTAATTCGTCGACGACGAATATCAATTGGGTTAGGTAGTATGGCTGAGATGAAGATGAATGATTATGGGCCAAAGAAGGTTGTAATAAGTTTGGGCCTTATTTATGATTGGGCTCGTCTTATAAACAGATTGGTTTTAGAGAACAATTGTTATAAAACAATCTTTTGTAATAGTTGTTGAATATCACAAGAGCCCAAATTTTCTGTAATGCAAATACTACCCGTAAGACCCATTGGTTCAGACTGACCACACTCATAAAAAGAAGCCCAAAAATATTTTCATGAAAAATGGTTTTTTTTTTGGTACAAATGAAAAATGATGGCAAGATAAATAACTCATTATTCAGAATATAAAGTAGTGAACTCTTTCGTCATTTTATCAATGTGAAACATGTTAGGGTGTAAACTCATATCTCATATTGTTAGAATAACGGTGAAAGAAATTTTTTTATAAGTGTCCACAAAATATAATAGTATGGGTAAATATGTGAGGTTTGGTCCAAAGCGGACAATACCGTAATATTATGGTCTGTGAACACAGGTGTAGGAGAGGCCCAACAAAAGGTAATATCAAATGTCATTTGTTTGACTTACAAATAATATAAAGACAAATAAATGAATGGGACAAATGAAGTATAAGAATGAATTGCATTCTCAAATACTCTTGTTTCCCCAAATCATGCCATTGTATGATCTAAAATCCCTTATATTCGAAAAAATATTGATAAAATAAAGGGTTCTTTCACATGCAATTTGTCCATATCACATGTCTCACTTGTGTAAATCATATCAAAATTAAAAATAGATAACAATTAAGCAATACACCCAAAATGAAAATACATGATAACGATCAGAACGGAGGGAGTATAGTGTAACACAAATCTCTATTTAACATTGGTAATTGGTTTTAAATTTAAAACGGTTATGTATTCATATATTACTAGTTTTAAGCCCGTGCAAAAAAAGCACGGGTCTACATTTGAAAATTCTAATGTTCTAATCATGGCATGTGAATATACGTTAAATCATTAGTGTTGAAAAATTAACATTGTAAAAATTTACCACATGATCAACTCAACGCCTCAAAATTAATTGTATATGGAGTACATTTATACAATAATGTGGAATATATAAATATAAATATGTTATATAGTTTACACTTCACGGGTTACGGAAATTGTTGAGTTTTATAATATAACACACTCTCTTGGCCCCAGTGTTTTTATATATAAATATAAAAACGTTATATAGTTTATTTAATTTTAATAACTTTAATCGAAAATAGAATTATTGTTGATTATAATTAATAACAAAATATAAACATTCTATTGCATTATGATACGTTTTTTTTTTTCAATTTTTATACATATCAAAACTCAAAATGTTTGAAATAAAAAGAAATTAATTCATTGTTTTTAAACCATGGTTAATGTCACATTAATACACTTTTTATTGTTATTGATTATAAAACTATTGAAAAATTGAAAAGAAAAGGCAGATGGGAATCATAATAAAATTGCCAAATATGGAGTGAGATTTTTTAATTAGTTTGATGTTTTTATTTAATGTATTTATTTTTTAGCATAAGATCATATGTAAATAATTTTTTTACCATAAGCTTAAATATGAAAATTGAAATAGTGGGAATGTGAAATGCAAAGGAAATAAATTTCCTTAAAATTAGGAACCCCAATTTTGGCTTTGAATTGTCAATTTTTTCTCCTGAAAAAGGGGAGCCAATAAAATGCCTCTAAAAGACTCCTCTTTTATATATAGAGGAGATGGATGAGGGAATAAAACATTTTTAGGAACTAGTGAACTACCCATAATAAAATTTCTGTCTCACCTACCTGGCAAAAACAACCCGACCCGAAAAAGTTGACCACAGACCCAAAACTAACCCGAGTTGCAAAACTCGAATATAACCCAAAACCCAAAACCCGAATTAACCAGACCCGAAGTTCGTCCACCCGAAGCTGACCCGACGACCCGATCTGAAACCACTAACCCGAAAATGACCCGAAAAAATATAACTCTAATTGAACGAAAAAGACTTGAAATGACTAAATCCACCTTTTTATTTACTTAATTTGTGACCCGAAAATGACCCGGACCCGAAATAACCCGACCCGTTGACCCAAAACTGACCCGATCAACTTACCCAAAAATCACCTGAAACCCGAAACAACCCGCCCCAACCTGAACTAACCCGATAATATGATAGACCCGAACTGGCCAGACCCGAACCCGATCTCATTGACCCGTTTGCCTGGTCTAGTCCACATACAAATGCATCATTTTTCTTTTACACGTTTGTCACTGACTCACTGTACAAATTGTAAACTAAATATCTTAAATTTTACATTATAAAAAATATAAAAATTTGATATTTTTACTGTACTTATGAATAAGGCGATTAAAAAAATTTCAGATAACTATGTTTTCACTTATACATATACTTATGTTAATTATAAATTCTCATATGTTTCAGATAACTATGCTTTTGACGTGAGAGATCTTTTACTTGTGACCGTCATAAGGAAACGAGCTCTTATAACTGATTAACACGGTAACAAACTAAAGAGGCAGTAACAGCCAAAGATTAGCCTTCATTATCAACATTGCATGAGTTTTCAGAATGGCGAATGATAATCTTGAATGAAAATATAACATAAAAGATGATTGTCGTAGACAACTGACAACATTGTTTCATTCTTTTATTTATTTTTACTGCTTATTATTAATACTCCCTCCTAGTCGGTCATTTATTCCCTCTTTTCTTATTGGGTAAGTCGGGTTTTCTTCCCTCTTTTTCTTTTTGGATGTGGGGTTGTGCGTTTTGTGTGGTCTAAATTCATTTGTATGTGGGGTAGTGTGTTTAGTGTGATCCAAATTCATTTTCTTAATTTTTGTGTAAAAGGGAAAGGGGAAGAAATGAGTGACTAGGAGGGAGTATTATTATTACTATTTCCATTTATTTTTAATTTCTACAGCCTAATAATGACGACTTGGATTTCCATTTGTTTATCAAGTAGAATATTGACCAGAAAGTTTCTGACTATTTTAAACAGCCTAAACTCCAACAGACGCTCCAAATTGTTGTCTTCTTGCATAGACTACCACTCATCTGTTGTATGTGTTGGAGAAAGGATGACATTTGTTACTTAGTGAAAATATAAATAAATAATAATGCCAATTTCAGACAAACTGAAACCGAAAAACCGATTGAATACATCTGAATTGATAACTAATCGATTGAACACCCGATTATGGTAAGCTAAATACTACCCGAAACCCGACTCAATCTGAATCGAACTGAAATTGAATTGAAATCAATAATAATCAATTGATACCTTAAACCGATAAGAACTGAATCGGTTTGACCTGAATCAAAAGTATTTATTTTCTCATAAATAAGCTTAATTATGTTACATTAAAAATGAAATGAATAAGATATATGTAAACTAATGTTTTGACCATTAACTCAAAAGAATTATAATTCGAAACCGAACCGAACTGAAAATGACCTACCCGAAACATACCCAACTCAAACTATAACAAAACTATGAAAGTGACTAACTGAAATGAATCCGGTCGAAATCGAATTAAAACCTAAACTAAGTTTAACCCGATTTAGATCGAACAAATCTAACCCGTTATAAAACTCAATCAAATGACCCGTTTACCCGGTCTTTTAACTACTAAAATAGATTAATAAATTAAGACATCATCAATTTAGAAGGAGAAAGTTGTAATGTCTATTATATTGGAGAATTGAATAGGATCCAAAATCAAACTAACACAAAAGTTTGACATTATCCCTAATCTCATAGGAGCTAATTAATGTGCCACTTATTATTAAATCTAATATTCTAATAATAATAATAATAATAATAGTTTAGAAATTGCATCTTTCACTTCAAAATTTGAAACAGTTGTTCATATGTCTCCTCAACATGTGTGTGTGTGTGTGTTTGTCAGGGTTGATGGGTCCTTGATTTTAGTGAAGTAAGTCAGGAATATTATTCATTTAGACAAGAATCTTCAAAGTATTTAGCACTATTTTTGTACTGTATGATGTCATGTAGCCGTTGCACCAAATAAATCTGTTACTAGAACATGTAACCTCGATCGATCACCTTTTGCTTTTGGTTTAACTGATGATGCATCATCATCATCTTTGCATGAATGAATGAAAAAGTGTTTCCTACGTCAAATAGTTATAACATAAGTAATGCTACTCCGTACAAGCTAATTAAGTAATCTTTTTTTAAAACCATCTTGCATGTTCTTAACTTTGTTCCTTGCATTTGTATGGACTATGGTTGCTCAATTAATTTAGTATGATTCTCGTTAAACCTAAAAAAAGGAGAAATACAACGGAATGTTATAATAATTTTGGTGTAACAAGTATTGTCTCCTGAAGGATACAAGAATTACTCATAGGTCATAACATTATGATAAATTATGGATTGGAGGTAGCATTAGCCCTTTAATTTGCAAATCCTTTTGTTTATAATATGAGTAAAAGAAATACATATTTCTCATACTTTCTCGTATCCACACCAAAGATAACACTTACTTTTGATCTTCGAGGTGATACTTTAATTGTATCTTTCTTCATCTATACGAGACTTTGGTTGTTCTTATATAATGAAGGATGTTTGTGGTAATTAAGAGATGGAGTAATATTAGCTGCAATTCCTTTTTGCGCCGGAAGGGGAAATATAGCATTACTGTGCCAAAGAGAAAGTATAAAAGAATTATGTCTCGTGATAATTATCCCTAGGAGAATAGGAGATAGAGGAAATGAAAATCGATGAACAAACCACCTGATTTCCCGAATTAGAAAAAAAGGAATGGCGAAATAGTTCACATCAGTCTAAAATAAAACCTCGCTTAAGTTGTAAATACGTACTTTGTCGTTCTTAGTTCAATGACGAGACTATAGATGAATGTGGCACGTGACCATGACTTATATTAGCACAACACATGATTGGCACGGTCTAACACGATGCGACATGCCATGGGTCTTGCATTGGCCGATGTTTGAGAAATTAAAGAAAGTCGATCGTGCCTGGCACGACCCACTTTACCACAACACGTTAGGCACACCCAAAATACAAAGAAATAAAGCTGAAGTACGTGGATGAATTATTTGGTCATGCCCAGCACGACACGCCATGATCCGTGAGCCTTATCTGGGCCTTCATTTCCATTTCACCAGCACGACACGACATAACGCCCATCTACCTTCTCGTGTCTAAACCGCACCATTCAATCCTCCAGTCACGGTGGACCAGCTTAAGGCACAACGCGACACGACCCACTTCCCTCTCTTGACTGGACTCATCAACAATTGGCAGGACAAATAAAGATGAATTGAAGTTGACATAAACTTAGTACCATAAGTACGTGCATGTGGTAACTCATATGCTCTTCGTACACCTGATTAGTACCTCGTGCCCTCCTCAAACTCCAAGAAGAATTGTGAATATAAACTTCTTGTTATAACGTCACTACTTTTAATTTATTAACTAACGGATATAATTTTGGTTTAATCAATGTATTAGTACAAACACAAATCTAATCGTTACTATCAATATTGTTTATTAAATCATGGATTAACTACACTACTAGTAAATATAGTTTAATTATAAATGTACGTAACGGATATATAAGTAAAAGTACGAGTAATAAACTAGTAAATGGCTGACTTAATTATATTCGCAGATCCCTAGCAATAGCTCCCTCTACAGAACGTATTATAATTTTATACTTATTATTAATTTAATATGATTGCTCAAATTTGAATTAAACCTGTGTTAACAGACTAATAATAATCATTCCATATAGAGTATTTGAAAATCGACTAACGACTTGGACTTAAGAGTAGTCGTCAATTAGAGATCAAATTATGTTACGACTTACGAGTAATTTTTAAACTTACATTTCATTATATAAGGAGTATTTTGATGGCCTCAAATATCGAATATTTCAAATCTCTAGCTAAATAATGTACACCCTTGCATCATAGTGTTTAAAATCAAGGCAATAATCTTTCTAATGTATAGTGGACAACAAATAAAAAAGTTCGAATTCTCGTATGTATTTCCGATATTGTACTGCCCTAGTAGCTCATTTAAAAAGAGAGGTTGCATTGTTATCATGAACAACATGATTACATGACCATGCATGCATGCATAACCTTTGATTTTGGACGTAGATTGACAATGATATAAAGCATAAAATGATGTACTTTTTTTTGTTGTAAAATTGTACGTGCTTTTACTAGAAAATTTCGCCAACAGTATGTGACAAATTTGCTTTTCCAAGAAGATTTTTGTATGTGTTTTATTTCTCCTAAGAATCCTCCTACTTTCTTAACTTTTTGCTACCGTAAAACCGTATGAAGTTTACGTTACCTATTACGGTGTACAATTTGGAAAAAAAGATTACGCATGTATTACCTTCCACTATTATTAATTTTTGAGTTTATATGTAATTTATTTGAGTATTTAAAATTTATAAGTCTGTTAGAATAATGTTGTTTTGATAATGGTTTGAATTGCTTGATTCTTCCATTCCTCTAATAAGAGTATTTATACAAGATAATTTCATAACTCAGGGCATCTTAAAGATCTCTTATTTAATACGGAGTACTATGCATTGTAAACTAAATACTACGGAGTAATAATTTTTTGATTAGGAAAAATCAAAATTAATGAGACAAAATCGTTTTCAGTTTGTGACGGACATTGCTCGTCTTTAATGAGACAGTTCAATTATTTTGACCAAACTATATACTCAAAATTAGACTAGATTTAAGATACTTTCAAAACAAAAATACAAGCACTAAATTGATCTCACTCGTACACTTAGGAAATAGCACATTTCGAGGCTAGCTAATTAATTAATTAATGCATTAAAAAGCCTAAGAGAAAATCCTAGACTATATAGCTATAGAAATTTCCATACTCTTGCCAAATACTCAATAATCATTGTAGAGCATAGTGTGGTCCATCATACACCAGTTTAACAATCTTAATCACTTTACTATTCAAAGGACAAAATTAAATCACAAATTCTCATTTGTGACGGACACTATCCGTCGCAAGCTTAAGACGGATACCATATTCTCTCACAAAATACCCATCAAAGTGAGTGGAGAAGCACATGGGGGGTGCCCACCTTGTCCCCTCTACCCATTTCCTCTCACAAAATACCCGTCGCAAGATCCGATCCGTCGCAAGCAAGACCTACTGAAATTAAATAGTCAGTCTCATTTTACCCTTCATCTTTTCACATATAGAAACATAAAATATGAACATTAACATCATAAAAATTGAGAAAACTGTAAAAATATACCATTACAATGAAAATATTTTCCGATCTCATTGCGATCAAACAATTCTAATTAATTTTTGATATAGCAATACTCTTATAAACAAAACTTAAATGATTTACCCTAAAGAAAAAACAAAGGAATTAATAAGTGTAAGCTAATAGAACTTTACCATGCGATAGCAAGTATCAACACCGATTAGTGATCACCCTCAATTTAACTATTAGATTAATTATATTTTTAACCTCTTTTATATATTTACAAATATTGAATTATAATTATAAGAAATTCAGTACTGCCTAATATAATAGACTGATGAGTCGACGATACAATGTCATTTTTCCTTGAACAAGTGACACATTGTTTCGTTTTTAAGACAACGGTCTAATATACAACAAGCTTATAAATTATAATACGTTCCACAACTTAATTTACGATATTAATAAACGATGTCCATAAGCATTATAAATTTACAATTAATGTCAAATTGTCAATATAGACTATACAACAATTTTATGATAATTAATTATATTTCAACAAAAAAGGATAGTAGTGTGTACTTGATACCCATCTCACCTTATTAAATGGAAAAACTTGCTACTTGTCAGCAAAGTTGTGAAATTATCACCATATATAATAACAATAAGTAGTGACGGGGCGATCCGTCGCAAACTTAAGACGAGTCAAACTCCTTTTACAAAGAGGGTTTGACAAGACAAGTGGGTGGAATCATTTGTCTCCCACTTAACCCTTGCCTTGCTCTTTGTAAGGGACACTTGACCCGTCTTAAGTTTACGATGACTCCTCCAGTCACAAATTCTCATTTGTGATATAATAATTCAATCTCATTCAAATTCTCAACAATACAAAGTAAGGTTGGTCTTTGCTGCAATAAGCACACTTGGGAGTGAGTGCCATTCATATAAATACAAAATAATTAATATACAAAGCATTGCTGACCCAAATAAACTCACTATGTTAACTTCATTTCCTTTTCATTTGTAGTCCTTCACCCAATATAATTACCTCAATATCCAACTATTTTTGGCTCTCTATTTTTGTAAGTCACATTTTGAAATAATTATATTTTAAGGACCATACTAAGTGAGATATGGGTAGGGAATGGTACTTTAACTGGGGTAGTAAGTCCTCCTCCTCCAAGAAAGGAGGAGCAACAAAAGGTGGCGGCGGTGGCAGTGGCAGTGGCGGTCGAGAAGGAATCGATAAAAGGTCTGGTAAGCCGCAAGTGGTGGCGACAGCGGCCGCTGCTGTGGCTGCATCAGGAGGATGCATGAATGCTGTAATGCATATGTTTGATTTTCATCCCTTTCATTTATGCTTACACCCAAACAATAACTCCTATGTTCATGATGATCCAATCCCTCTAAAAGGTAAGTAATATATAAACATTACTCACATTGCTCAATCTTATAGTTTCAATAATGGGGATGATGTTTCATGTTTTATATTTTATGTTTTAGGTGTTGAAGCACCAAGAAACAGCTTGGAGTCTATTACAGAAGATGAAAAAGATAATTCCCTACAAATTCCGGTAATTAATTTGCATTTCGACTAAAATTTAATACCTCGTTAATAGCGACCAGTACTACCACTGTTTGGTTTAATTTGTTGAATTAGATGGATATTCAGATAAAAACGAATCGGAGAGACACAAGGCTGAAGTTGGTCCAGGCGCCACGAGGAAAAGTAGAGGACACTTTATCACAGAGCAGTTGTTCTCCCACAAGTGCAAGGACACCTACCCTTGTTGCTAGACTCATGGGCCTTGACATACTCCCTGAATCAAACAACACTACACCAAGATCATCATCTTCCTACTCTCATATCACATCCTCAACACCACCAAGCAGAGCTACAAAAACTCGACCGAATAAAAGCTCATACAACAATGACATCCCGACTTCCCGGCCTAAAATCCAGAATTCATCACCACCATCACCATCACCGTCTTCATCGTCGTCACGAAGGAGACGATCAACGGATGTTGTTGATCAACATCGGTTGTCGCTCCAGATTAACAAGGAGAACAACATTGTCAAGGAAATGGAGTTGTCAAGGCCATCATGTTCCGCCATAAACACGAAAAGACGAGAAGGAAGAAAGTATGAGGATGAGAATAAGAGTCCAGGGTATTATGCAAGACAAATTATGAAGCAAGTTAAGGAGACTGTAAGTAGAAGAGTTGGTGCTGATATAACAAACACAATTGAACAAAGAGAGGTTGCTAGAAGAGATGAACATCTTTTAAGCAAAACTCCATTAAAGTCTAAGAAGTTAAGAAAAGAGGCTTCTTTATTAAAAACTTCAGAAACTATTAGCAATAAAGTTTCAGGAAAACAATCAAATTTTGTTCTTCAAGAAATGGGTATTACCAATATGGACGATAAGGTGCATTTGAAGCCATTGCGACGAGAAAATGAGAAATTTGACATGGATTTGAAGAAGGTAGGAGGTACTTTTAATAAACCAAGCTCAAAGATTCCTCCAAAGTCATGTGATTATCCAATCAAGAACAAGAAAGACGAGCAATTCGTTCGTCCTATAACTCGAGTTCATAGTTCAAACACTGACAAGATATGTAAGAAGACGCCGTTGTCAAGTGACCTTGTTCATGCCTCTGTCCCTTCAATTATCCCTCTGAAGAAGGATTCTTCTTCTCAGGTAACTTTTTTTTTAATTGTTCTACATAATATACTTCTAATTACTCTAGTTAAGCTCCAAAAGTTACCATTTAGAATATGTTTTATCTTAAATATTCAATTGAGTTTTTTTTTCGATTTTTCTAATGTGTGCCCTTAGTGCACACGTTACTAAGCTTAATGTGGAAGGATTTACAAGATATTAAGCTTAGTAACGTGTGCCCTAAGAGCACACGTTAGAAAAACCGTTTTTATAACCAAAAGAATCTAAGGGGAAAATGATTAATACAGGAGAGCGCGTTAAGGGCTCAAGTCTTAAAGCTCATCAACAACATTACCACCATGAACACCACCACACGGTTATTTCGAAGTCCGAGCCAGCAAATAGACCGAAAAACAACCAAAGAAGCGACAAATATACCCGCCATCCATCACAACAAGGATAATAATACTAGCACTACTAGTACTATTACTAGTACTACTACATCCTTATTAGCTGAATGCCAGTACATCAGTAAAATACTGAAATGTACTGGAATTGACAGAGATACCCCTGTTTCTTTTACCAGATGGTTTTCATCCTCACACCCTTTAGACCCAACAATTTACCATACTTTAGAAGGTGCACATTATCTTTCCACAACAAATCCAAACCGTTCATCCCCCGATGCTAATCTAAGCCTTTTGATTAACAGAAAGTTAATTTTTCACCTGGTTGATGAAATGTTAGCTGACATACTGAAGCCATACAATAAATTCAAGCCTTTTCATAATCGGTATCATCATCGAAAGCAAGAAAAGATTAATGGGTTTCAATTAGTGAAGCTATTATGCAATAAACTACAAAGTTTTCCTAGTAAAGATTGTCAAGCTCTCCAAGATATAGATGCACTTGTTGAGAAAGACATGCCAAGATACGGAGAAGCGAGTGATTTTGTCGCGTTTGAAGACGAAGGTGAAGCCATAGTAGTAGAGATTGAGGGTGACATTATAAACTCATTAGTCCAAGAAATGGCTATACTATGTCTTCCATGCAAAGATAATGATAGTTGGTAATGCTAATGTAATTAAATTAGTTAAATAATTAAATAGTTTAATTTCTTGTTACATTCAAATTAAGGTTTAGGAAATGATGTAAGGGTGTGTAAATAGTCAAAAGTGGAAGAAATCAATGATTTGTTGGTTAGTAATTTGTTTGTTTATTGTTAACATTGTTTGAAGCTACTCCTATGTAAAAGGGAAGCCTAATCTTTCTTGCTTAAGGCAAAGAACATTCAAATGGATCTTTTTATGTAACCATTATTATCCATGTAGTATATGTATAACTTCATGTACTTGTAGAATGATTTGAACAAAGGATAAAGAAAGATGCTTAAATCTTTAACCTTGGAATTAGGGTTGGACCACAGAATTGTTTAGAATAGTTTTAAGAAATCAATGTGCATTAAAACATGAATATCAAAATTTTAGTAAGTAATTCTGGATTAATATGGTCCCTTCTTTGGTTTCTTAACCTCTTTTGGCAAGTTAGAACTAGCTAGATGCTAAAGGGTATGCATGAATAAGTTGTTTTACTCTGTTTTCCAAGATGTGTGATGTCATATTATGGTCAAAATATCATCTAGGAAGCTTAACTTTCAATACCAATCAAAATATAACCACCACTAAGCTGAATAATCGGTCTTGCTGAAGACGGGTCACATTTCGTCACAAGCTAAAAATGGGTAAATGTGACCAATTTAAAATGAAATGTAACTAGATTAAATTTCGAAGCTATAACAACTTGTCATGACAAATGGTCACATACTCACATCTATCCTTAAAATGACGATATTTAGCCCGTTTTCAGGTTGTGAGGAAAATTGCATGTCTTCAATGAGAATTGGTGTAAGCCCGAAAACAATTGAGATTTTGAAGACACTATGCAAAACAAAGGTATCCCATCACAAATTCACAATATATTCATTTTAAACAATAATCTCAATTGAAAACTTAAAACTATCAGTTAGTCTTACTTATGATGGACATATCTGTCACAAGCTTGTAACAGGTCAGATCGTCTCTCATAAGAAGACAAGTTGTAGGAATTCCCACTTACCCTCCCACGCACGCGGTATTAATTAACTAGTTAACTACCAAGCACTTGACAAATGACAATTATATTGGTGATAGTTATGTTCACACTCAATAGCTTCATCTCTAAACAACAAGACATAGAGAATTTTGTGTTGATTTAATGAAAGTGAAGAATTATGTAATCTAGTAGTGGCAACACCTGACTCAAGTCCAGCATATGTTTGGCTCATCAAATAGTCACGTGATTAAGCTAATCTGGTCTTCAACCAAACTTTGAACCTCTGCTCTAAAAGTCACACGTGGGATGTTTTCGAAATTTCCTTTTTTTTTTTTCTTTTTTTTTTTGTAAATGTGTTGGGTGCAATAAGCTTTGGAGACATTAACTGTAGCTAACCAACAATAACTGTTGTGATAGGCAAAGAAAAGGACAATAAATGGCAGCCAAGGAAAGATTATTCTTTTTCTTTTGGTAGTTTGTTGATACGTATTTTAAGGTAGAAAAAGAATCTTACAAAAATTAATCCAACTATTAATAGCTTATTTTAAAAAAAAAAAAAAAAAAAAAAAAAAGTAAGAAGACAACAATTGACCGGGACGGTGGGAGCATAAAGTTTAGTTCTAATCGGTTTAATGCACTTCGAGTAATTCAATTTATACTAACATGGCTTTAGATATATACCCCATATATACTCAAGTTTCATTGACTATATACTGATATGCACTCTGAAATTTCCACTATTTACCCTTTTCTATTAGTCGTATGCAGATATCGCAACAAATTCTTAATGATAATATATTGAATCATCATTTTAGTGTAAGTCTATAATGTACTTACCCTTTGATTCTCTGAGCTAAATCTATTTTTCACCAAATAATTTCGAGAAAATTACCTCGGTAGAAATTTTCTTTTGACCAAATTGTTACCCAAATGTGTGAAAGTAAATAATTTTAACTGATATCTAGATTTGACCACATAAGTACAATGTTAAAATGTGTAATTTCTAGGCCAGACAAAAATCAATTTACAACACTCAGAAAATTGAATTCCCACAAGTTTTACGGGAGTTATGGGCCATTATTGGTTGATAAGGAGTAGTTTATCATGATGACTATGTTAAGAAGACCAAGTCTGGAAACACTACCATGTATTGTCATTCTCATAGAACTCAAGAAAACAAAACTAAACAGTATTACATTAAAATGATAAAGACACTTGAGAACTGCAAAGATTCCTATGTGTCCCCATATTTATGTTGGATAATTGCATGCCATGTTTGGCAATGGAGGACTCGTGGTCATATAACAATTTTTTTAACGTGAGTCTTAAGTGCATGTATTAAGCGTTGAAATAAAGAAAGAATCGGAAAGATGAATCATGAGAAATATAAGTTTTTATAGATTTATGATGAATGTTGATTTAAGTAAATTGCAAGACGGAGTAATATGTTTGATCGTGGCAATGAATTAGCAAAATTACAAAAAATAAAATAACACATTAATTGAATGGGCAGATTCATAAATAATAAGGTTAGTTTCATTAATTATATACCACTATTATATGTTATTTCAATACGTTGCTTTTTATATTGGAAAAAAATTAAGATTTTTCGCCATTATCAATCAAAATCTGTTACTCGCCATACATGTTCTTTATACAAATTACTTTTACATTTTGACACTTTTCTCTGTTATATCACTCAAAATATATGAATAAATAATACGAAAATTTGATGCTCTACTTTCTATAAATTTTAGATGGACATCTTTTTGTAAAAGTTATAGTCAAACATTTAACTTGAAGATCGAAAAAAGTTCCATATGTAAAGGAGAGAATATTACCAAAAAACATGAATTGGTCAAGCTATCTTGTGAGTAGACCTGATAAAAGGGACCTAACCTAAATAGGCGACCCTTATACAGCCCGATATCCGAACTGTAGATTCGAATTTGACCAGTGTTTTGAATTGACCGATCAATATAACCCAAATGTGGAACATTGACGATTATCCTTAAGAAACTTAATAATAACATATACCCCAAATTGATTGACACGTTTGCAGGTCTGTTTGTGACACAATGCATTTTTGCCTACCTATTTTATTTAACTTGATTGTTTCAAGCCAATTCAATATAATTTGAACTTTGGAGAAGTATTCAATATTTCATAGTTCCTACTCTGCAATTGATTACTTCACTTTCCTATTATTGAGACAATATCAATCCAAAAAAAAACAACTTGAATGAAGTAGGGATTAACCCTCCCCATTTGTAGACGTCAGGAGAAAATCAGAGGTAATAATAGTAATAAGACTATAAAGTGGAGTACTTTGACAAAGCACTGTGTATACAAACTGCAATAAAATGAAGCAAGAAACAGAAAGGCAGGCAATACCAAATTACCAATAGCAAAGAGAAAAGAGTTAAAAGGGTGACAAAGCAGATTCACCTCTTTTTGGTTTTTTCTTTAATGAGCTGTATTGACACCTGTCAGTAACAGTTACTTGAAAGTCGAAAGTGATACTTACTGACCTGTCAGAGAGAGGTGCCTTATTTAATTAGTTTATATATTCCGCATTTATACATGAATAACATGATATATTTGTCATTAGCTTGTAATACATCAAGTATTCTCAGATAGTTACATAAGTAGATATGACAAGTATAGATAATTAAAAACAGGTTGTCTTGACGTATCTATGTGAGTAATATTTAATCCGTCACAAACTTGTGACGGATAGGTCCGTCAAATGAGAATATGTGTAAATAAATTAAGTTAAAGACAATCTCCTCTCATGTTTAGAGGAAGATGATATGCAAATGTAGTGGTAGTCTCAACGTGTTTACTAAGTTTAAGCGATGTAATTCAAATTAGAGGTAAAATATTTCAATGGATTAAACAATTAGTAGGATTTTTTTCACTTCTTTTCAGCCGGACCGATGCACTCTTTAAACAATTTATTAAAATTTGAAATAATGGAATATAGGTTAGAGGTAAAACAATATACGGAGTATTACATAAATCAATTAGAAGAAAGGGAGAAAAATTAAATAAAGAGGATCATGACTCGATTGAAGGACCATCACTTTGCATTACATGGTGGCATGTGAATTTTGTCTAAAAAAATAAAACAAAAACAACATAATTTAGGTATATGGTACTATAGTAAGCACTTCGAGGGATAATATAGGTTTAAGGTCGAGTTTTAGTGAGCTAGGACTATAGTAAGTCGCTAACTCAGGCACCTTATTTCCACCCTTACAAGGAACGTACAACACAAAATAAAGAACACTAAAAACAAAAATAAAGAGTAAGTGTTGGACACACCACAAGTAGACCTAACAAAATTAACTCGATCTGAATGATCTGAAACCCGAAAGTGTGATCCAATCTGACTCAACTCGAGAGTGACCCGACCCAAAATGTCTTACTTGAAGTGAGCCGAAGTGATCCAACCGACGCAAAATGATCCCGAATGACTTATTTTAAGCAAAATCCTAATCCGAAATGACCCAAAAGATCCAGAGTGACTTGACCCATAAATGACCCTGCCCAAAAATAACAAGGCCTGAAATTGACCCGATAATAGACCCAAACCCGTTCCGAATGGCCTATTTGGGAGGTCTAACCACAAGTCTATATCAAAGCTCAAGCGCTCCACTATAATCTTACGCAAGTTTCTTAGACTAAAAGCATATTTTGCCAACATAATCGTTATTTCACGCCGCCACTAAGGTTACAACTGAGTATGGCTTAAATTAAAAGTTAAAAATGAACACTGAGTGTACCAGTGTTATGTACTCTTAAGACCATATTTTGGGATTACCACTTTCAAATTAATGCGTGTAAGCACTAATTACTTGGTAAGTTGGAAATGTTACCCACTATGCAGATCAAATTTAAAAGAAACTATATAAAACCCTTAATCCCATAAACTTAGTTAATGTCTTAATGATAGAGTTACAAGTCAATTATTTGTTTAAAACTCCCAACGTCTTGGCCATTTCGCCCCATTGAGGAACAAAAGAGGCAGACCGGGAGAGACGTCACTAGTCACTAGCTATAACCCACGCTACGGCTACCAAAGTTCGTAGGTGTCGTGTCATAGTGTGAGTGGTAACTAGTAAGAGTTCTCATCTGTTACAAACAAATTATACTTAAGAGTAATACCCGGTAAATTGAGTAAGTAACCTGAAATAGACTACACAAACTATCGATAAGGAATACTCTTATACAACACCGAATCAAAATCAACAAAAGTGACACTTACGAAAATGTCAGGTTTCGTAAGTATGAAGTTCAATCTCACTATAGACCATTTCCAAGCGTGGAAATGTCACAAAAGTACTAAGGAGTACAAAAGTACAAATATGTCACACCAGTTGTTAAAACTAAATTATCATACACCTAACTGATGTGCTCATGTAGATACTGAAGATAAAAATAGGGGAGCCAACATCTTAAAGTCTATTGTCAATTGCTCGTAAACAGAGTTCAGCATAAATTAGTTTCCTTCGCACCAAAAACAAAAATATGGTCATATGGAATGAACTATGTCGGATTTGGACCATATATTCCGAGTCAATATAATCATTAAAGTTGGCTTATTCTAGCTCAAATCAATTTCTAACCCATGTCGTGCGCCTAGTTTATTTTTGTAGTACATTTTTTTACTCGTTTTAGTACTTTTTGCACCTTACTTTTTATTTACATAACCGTCATCCAAAATACGGAAAACCTTAATTCTCTCAATTGCTAACCTTCATTGAATAGACAAATTTTTCTTTTCAATATGGATGATAACTTAAGTTGAAGTAAATGTTTAATCTACTAATTGCATGATTAGAAATCAAATTAATGTTAAGAGTCACTCCCTCTGTCCCGGTCAATTGTTATCCTTTTATTTTGGCACAAAGAACAAAGAAAGATGAGGGGACCATTTGTGGTTATACTTAGCATTGAATGTCAAATTACTCATAGAAAATCTTACTCATGTAGAAAGAACACCGATTGACTAAGACACCCAAAAAGGGACAACAATTGACCGGGATGAAGGGAGTATCTTTTTTTTGGTAATTTTTTTTCAATATAGGGTTTATGTTTATCAAAAACAATTTTTGTATGACCTTTAGTTGTTTAGTGGTGGTAAGATGGCGGCTTTGGTGGAACATGGAAGAGAGAGGGCGTTGGCACTTGGCATTATAGATGGTCATAGGATGGCCTCTGAGTTAGTAGAAAGGGGTCGGGGAAGGAGTGGGGCAGATTGATTGAGGAGGGGTAAGGAGTGTCACCAGGGGTGAGAGGGGGACGATGCGGTGCTGTCGTCGGGGAGGAGGCTGGGTACAGAACGGTGGGGGGGGGGGGGGTGCAAGTGAGGGGGCATTTTCGAATGATGAGGGAAAAGGGGCCTTGGCTTGGCTTGGTGGTCGGCCGGCGAAGATCTGACGGTGGGGTCAGGGGGTGCATGGTGGTTGGACATGGTGTACTGTACATCAAAGGTGTATATTGGTCACAACTCACAAGTACTCTAACGAGCAAAGTACATACTGCGAAAATGTACACCCTTGTATTTTATATATTATTCTAATTCATAGAATTTGTAGATCAAATTTTACAAGTCAAAATTTGCCACTCAAGACCGAAAAAATTGCAAACCTTAAGAGTTCATTTTTAAAATAATGCTGAAAAAATAAGTATTTTTTGTTTTGGGTCGGATTTAAAACTATTTATCAAAATGGTGTCCACGTAGGCTCGGGTTTTCGAAACCTGAAATACGGAAAAAACACGCCATTCCCAATGGCGTGTCTTTAAATTTTTTTTTTTTTTTTCTAAAAAAAAAAAAAATTGTACTGTTCATAGACACGCCATTCCCAATGGCGTGTCTCCATAAGAAAACCCGCCATTCCCAATGGCGTGTTTACTTTTAGTCAATTTTTGTAAGTTTTCATTTTCCTACTCACTAGAAACACGTCATTGCCCATGGCGTGTTTCCTCCGTGTTTTTGGTTCGCGAAATCCGAGCCTACGTGGACACCATTTTGATAAATAGTTTTAAACCCGACCCAAAACGACAAATATTTATTTTTTGAGCATTATTTTAAAAAGGCTTTCAATCTTAATGAAGATTATATTCAAATCCAGTCAGCAAATGTGTTCCTTAACCTCATCCCATCCAAAAGTATAATAATGGTAGCAATTGGGATCTACTCTTGACTAGATTAGTTTGGACCCCCACAAGGTAATAAAGGTGAATGATCTACTCTTCAGTCTTCAGCAATAATATTGTAAAATGATTGGGAGAAGAGGAAGGCAAAACAAGTACAATAACATTTTAGTGTAAGACATTACGTCATTACTTACCAGTTCTATAATGTGGGGTAAATAATCAGAAGTCTCCACACACTCTAAGGCAGAGATTGCAGAATGCAGACCATATGAAGAAGATTTTACCCTGCAAGGCAACCACAAACTTCTCATGGCACAAAAATGAATGAAGTCTTATTATTTTGGCTAATATATATCATCATTTCATCTTTTCAGCTCTACGACACTCGTCTACTAGTTCAGCAGATTTTAGACTATATAATGCATGATATTAATGCATCATTTACTCAGTTAGCAGAGGAACATGCTTGCCTTTTGGCATTACTTGGTCTAGTCTCATCCATATTGATAAATTGGTTGGTCTTACATGTAAAGTTACGTACCTGTGTCCGACACGAGACATATCACACTCGGACATAGGTTTGACACTTGCACATATCATTTTGAGCCAAATTATACAAATTTTTCATAAAAATAAGTGAGCCCGACACTTGAACATGCCCTCTTGTAGAATACTTCTAAAAAATTGAGTGAGATCATTGTCTCATACAAAACTCACTGCAAAATGAAATACGGAATAAGCACAAATACTTCAATCGATTCCCGATCCGCAAGAAGAGGGATAATCAAATAAGAACAAATACTCCCTCTAATTCACATGGTTCTTTACTTTTTAGTAATTTGGTGAGAAATATTTTAATCAAATGTAAAGAATCAGATAAATAGAAGAAGTATTAACTATTAACTAGCTACAGGATTTGAAATTCAAAAAAGAGAGATCGTGGGGTATCAATGAATCAAGAAAAACAAAAACAACTATCACATTCACGTTTTCTGCTAGAAATTGTTAGCTCCTGTGAGTTTCATACAGTGGTGGACCTCTGAACTTCAACAAGATAATAAGCAGCCAAACACATTAATTCTGATGAACTTCCTTCCACAGACGGAGACAAAAATGTGCGTTCGTCATCTATAAACTCTAAACACGTATGTACTTTCGAGTCGACTCATCCTGCAGTAATCCAGACCTAATACAGTAATACTTATCACAAATCCTGGGACTTACGGGTACATCGGATATAATGCTTTACCAAAGAGTGATCATATCACCAACAGTTTTAAAGACACTTTAGTAACCACCCACATGAAATGTTGTACTCTAAAGGGCAATTTCACAGTCTTGATAATCAGCAAGTCAATAGTGTTGGCTACCGTAAACTTGTCAAACAGTTTTCTATAGCACTCAATGAACCAGACAGTATTCCGACTGTTTTCGAAATCACTTCATTTAACATAGATATATACAGAGTACATTCAAAGCAAAAAGGCAGGCAACGATATCAACTTTTCACCTTCAACTACTCACCTTACTTTCTCTTTATATCTTCCAATTTTCATTTAGAGTTGATCATGTGCTGCCAATACTAAGATAGTACGAGCAGTGCATGGTATTCAGAATTTGTGACAAATCAACATACCAAATAAAAGCAAACCAAGGACATGTACATGCTTTTATGAAGGACCATGATCCAAAATTAATGCATGCAACAACAGTATTAACTATGAAGGGGAAAATAAGTCAGGTTCTGCTAACAGACGATAATATTTGGTCCGAATTAGGTGAAGTGTCATTGTTAAGCTCCAGGATTAGCAATTTCTGCCCAACGGACGTTCGATTATTGATTCTCCTTTAAAAGCTAGGAGTTTAAGATCGTTAGGAGCCAGGAAGGTTTCAATAGTGACCATTGGCCAACGTCAAAGAAATACTAAACAACAACAATCAGAAATAAAAGTGAATTCCTAATCAAGTTCCGCTACTAACTCTCATTTAAGGAAACAAGACATACTCATGAAAACATCAAAGCTCTGTTGGCAATAGACTATGACGGTATGACCCTTAAAGATCCCACCAACTGGCTAACATTTTACTATTCCCTCCATTTTCAAGAAGGCAACAACAGTTCACTGGAAGGCATTGCAAGTTGCTGCATTAACTGCAGAAGCATCTAATACGCAATAAGAGCAAGAAAAACAAGCTCACAGAAGGCAAGTGCCAGAAAGAAATAACTTTGAATCAGACATACCAAAAAATTCCTGTAGCTACTACACCTACACCCAGCGTTACTAAGAAAAACGGCATGTTAATGTCGTATATAGAGCTACCATACCGATCTGCAGTAAAACAAGGTTTAAGAAAATTTTAACTTCAACTGCTAACAATTATGTTTTTGTCGTTGAAGGGCACTTGAGAAAAAGTATACTAGACATAAGAGTAATACACATCAGCATATGAGAACAGAGTGCAAATTTTCCTATTTTGAATGATCAACTCACCCCAACTAAATGCGATTAATGGAAAGTCACGTGTATCAAAGAGCTACCGCGTAATTGACTGTATTAACATCAATTAGAATCGACAATCATAATGCAGCAAATGTAGAATCTGATGAATTTAATTCATCACTACACAACGGGGACAAAACTAAGCTTATAGCATGACGCCATGAAGTATATATTTTGGACAAATCAAAGAATACCTTTCACTGAACTTTGTAGATAAGTTTAATATTATCTCAGCTGGGCCCACTCAGCTTCTAGTGTCCACATCAAAACCAGCACCAGTCCAGCCAGGTGCCGAAGGTCCTCCCTCTACCTTTTGGCATTGCTCCAATCCCCATTCCTCTTCCATGTATTAGGGTTTTCTTCTTTCCTCTTCCTTCTCCATCAACCACCGGTGGTTAATTCTCCACATAAGTAAGTCGTTGATTATCCACATTAGCAGTTATCAGGTTATCATCTTTACCCGACTGGGACTGGAAGCATCACTAGCTACTCCATTTACTCTGAGTGTCAAGAAAACAGGAATTGGACCTGATGTGCTATTCTGTGTGATTGCACTCATATATCAAAAATGGAACTTGAGAAATAGGAGTATTAATTATTTATTTTCCACGACATTAAACAGTTTTTACTCCATTTCAAACCTATAAAATTCCATGGGTAAATTAAGAAATATCATTAGACTGACCATCATGTACTTCGAACTACCAAATTACAGAATCTAAATTAATTGCACATGTTTGGATGTAAATCATGTCATCAGAACTACAGTGCATGGGATCCATTAAGTAGATATGAGTTGAGAAATGACAGATTAACAGGGGAGATAAGCACAGATGAGTAGGAGGGGAATAGAATACACTGATGTAATTGCAACTATTCGAGTTTAATCTATGCAAACATCACCACATCTTACATGACTATGTGTATTCTAGTGTGCGCCCTTGTATGATACAACATACCTCTACAGAATCATATACATCATTGTAATTGTGATTACACTTATCAAACATAATCTAAGTTCTAGAACAAGACTTATCAAACACAACCTAAGTTCTAGAACAAGACTACTTGGACAAATTACTTGTTCTACATTTTACTATGGCAAAATGTATTCGATAAGAAAAGCATTTGGTAACAAAAAAAAATAAAAATAAGATGCTGATAATAGCTACGTTAATTTTATTTTTCTTGATAATAAAAATAAATTATTTAATGCAATAGAGAACCAGGAATCCTCAGATGCAAACAAGTGAACAACCATAGTCAAAACTTTACTATTCTCCAAATGTTGTTAATTTAGTGGGGTTTCAGCTCCTTCTGACAACTAAAAATGTTATAACCTATTCGTCAACAGTCCTTTAGAATCTAGAAGCATTACGGAGGCATAAATATATCAGTCTACCTAGGGCCTCTTTTTGTAAACATTTGAATTGTATAACTGCCATCTAACAATAGTAGATGAGTCGCCAGACCCCGTTTCAGCAAGGGTGCAAGTCCCTTATAAGGTGACTGTTATTATTGTTATTTCATTATCAACAGATGCAGTTTTGCTCCATTCGTCGTTGCAAAAGGATTAGAATATTAGTTCACCGATTCTGATTAAGGGACTTGGATATTTTAAGCAATGCATCGTATCTTTACATGCAACTATGCAAGTGCAGAATCTTAGGCTTCTATTGATGTAACGTGCTGTTATTAAATGGAAAAACTAGGACAATGGTAACCCCTCAGAAGAAGTTAGTAAGAAACAGGAAATACCGCCATACTAGAAAGATCCCAAACTCCGCTAACAAATAATGCACCATAGATAAGCACTACAACGAGAGAAAATAGCATATTGGCATTGGACATGTAGATGCTCTCCCAGGGTTCAAAGCTTCCAATCGTATATTTAACTCTTCAAGTCTCATGAAATGAGAGTTGCTACTTTCTTGGACCTAATGTAGACAGCAGCAACAGAAGATGGCACCTTATTCTAAGCAACCAAGTCAACAGTACATGATGCTTAGTTGCTTACCAAAATGTTCAAGTAATCACATAGCTTTTGCTTGACGGCTTCCTCATCCTTCACAACCTTTGAAGCAGCCTCCCATGCCTGAAATACAATGAAAAGGTAGTCAACAGTCAGTTTAAGAACACACAATATTACACAGTGCACACACACACTAAAAAAAAGTGTGTTATGAATATATGAGAGCAACAACATTAACCAAGGGATACCGCCAACGACAAAGTAAAAGGGGAGGATCATAACATCTATGTTAATAGCAAATAGGTTGTTTCAGGATGACCAATAATAAAAATTGCATCATCGAGAATTGCATTAGATAATCACAACTTTGCGATAAAAACAAAGATAACCAATTTAATGGGCCATATACTTCATTCCATCATTATCCAAAACCAAAGAATAGCGAGTCTTTGGCTTCATCGGAAATTGATACTACTCAGAAGAAACGATTATAGAAAATGTATTTGCAAAAGTAAACTTTTGTTCAATGGATAAAAAGACTTACACCTCTTCTTACAGGAGTTACGGGCTTATAGCAATGTTTTAACATTATGTGATCAAACAACATACTACTCCGTATATAGAAAGCATAGTGTGGCTAAGGCAAAAGTTTACATAGATCAGCGTGCAACAACATTTCAGTTCATGTTTTTTCCTTTATATGGAACTTATGGAAGAGAGCTATTTGAGACTCCAAAAGAAACATGGAATGGAAACATTTTATTAAAATTACATTCGAGGAAAAAAAACGCATGGTGGTACCCTCGCCTTGCGTGGACGCCATCGTGCACCGGGCTGTTTTTTTACATTTGAAGAAAAAAACCATGACTATAGAATAGATGAAAGCATTTATGATCAACTATACATACAGAAATAATTCCAATAAATTTATAAACACAAGTCCCTGGAAGCTAGTGTTCATGCCGAATCATTTAGCATTACGGTTTTTCCTTTTCAATAAATCTACCCAAATTATTTTGGGATTACGCTTTGTTGTTCTTGTTTTTGGACAATTTCTTGTTCTTGATAGCTAAACAACACAACATACTAGTAGAACCATTTCCTCTAGTCCTCTTCAATTGAACGTGCAACAAAAAAGGTTCATATTCTCATATACTACTTGCATCCAAACTCCAATTATCTTACAACTTGATACCAATCAGAAATGAAAAGAAACTTTGATGACAGTGGATTTCCCTCTGATAAGGTTAGTGTCATAATACATAAGCTCGATACAAGATTACTAAATTCTCACAAGCAAGGAAAACAAAAGAGTTCCATTTACTACAAATGGAGCATGCCTTGTCACTTTGAGACATTTCAAATTTGAAAAGGGTGTAATAATAATTATTAAAATGAGGAATAACGCCGATTATCTCAATATCTACACTTCACACAAACAGAGCTTCTTCCTCCACGCCTCTAGGCTGAAATCAGAAGATATTATAACCAGTTTGACATGACTAAACCAACTACTTTCTCTTAGAATGGCTTAAATTTTAACCCGTAAATGTTTGAACCGGTGGATCTTCATAGAGAAGATAAGTTCACACTTATACATTAAACAACTGTAAAAATTTTGAACATGAAACTTTCTTCTTCCTCATACTACGACAAACAGGATGCAGTCATTAGATGTACTGTGCCACTAACTACAGTCTAAATAGATAGAACTTCAACATGTTGATATGCTTATTGAAATTTTCTTCTTCCTCATACTACGACAATCAGGATGCAGTCATTTGGTGTACTGCGCCACTAACTACAGTCTAAAACAGATAGAACTTCAACATGTTGATATGCTTATTTGCATGTGATGCAGATGATCACTGTGTTAGTAAGACATGTTCGGAGAGACATATTCAGCATTAACATTTGGCAAGTCTCAACTGCACCGATAAAAAGGCCTGGAAAGCCAACAGTATACCTATTTACCATGAAAATCTAGTCACTGCTCTTAAGACTCAAAGATAAGCTCAAGGTTGCATATACAACCTTCTAGGCGGCACTATCCTTAATCAATCCTACATAGAGACTAATCAATCATCACTACATAGTAAAAATAAGTTGATAGACATATAAGCAAATGTAGAACACATAAACTTCCACGTCTTCCAAATTCTTTAATAAAGCTAGCAAAGTCTAAAACCAATTTGTTCACAAATCTTAAGGCTCTAAGATAAACTGAGACTTGCATATACAGCCTTTCTAAACGGCACAATCTAATCAATCCTACTTATATGCTAATCAAAGATCACTGAACAGTAAAAACAAGTAGAACAGACAAAAACTCCGAGACTACCGAAACCTAAACAAATTAAAGCCACTAAAACATATTGTTCACTTCGGAGTAATATTTAGACTCTAAGATAAGCTCAAAGTTGCATATACCATGCACCTTCAGAACGGCACAATTCTTGATCAATCCTACTTAGGTGCTAATCAATAATCACTACACAGTAAAAAAAAAAAGTTTAACAAACGTATGAAACAAATGTAGAACAAAAGAAACTTCACATCTTCCGAAATCTACACAAATCTAAGACACAATTCTTGATCAATTCTACTTACACGCTAATCAATGATCACAATTCTTAAGACTATACAATAAGCTCAAAGTTGCATATAAAACTTTTTAATTTAGACGGTAAAATCTTAAATCAGTTGTACATGGATGCCAAATTGCCAATCAATGATCACTATACATTAAAACCAAGTAGAACAAACAAAACTTCCACATCTTCCAAAATCTACACAAATCAAAGCCAGTAAAATAAATTGTTCATTATTCTTACGACTCTATGATAAGCTCAAAGTTGCATATACAACCTTCTAAATGGCACAATCCGTAACCAATCCTACCTAGATGCTAATCAATTATCACTACACAGTAAATCAATCAAGTTTAATGAACATATGAAGCAAATATCCAAAATCTACACAAATAAACTGTTCACTATTTCTAAGGCTCTAATATTAGCAAAAGGTTCATATACAGCCTTCTAAACGACACAATCCGTAATTGATCCTACATTGATGCTAATCAATTATCATCACACAGTAAAATCAAACTTAGGAAACATATGAAGCAAATTTATACATAACTACACAAATTAAGGTTACTCAAACAAATTGTTCACAACTTTTAAGACTCTACGGTAACCTCGAAGATGCATATACAGCTTATCGAAACGACACAATCCTTAATCAATCCTATTTTAGATGCTAATCAAAGATCACTAAACAGTAGAAACAAGTTTAATAAACATACGAAGCAATTGTAGAACAAATAAACTTCCAAAATCTACATAAACTAAAGATAACTAAATTCAATTGCTTAGCGATTCGGAACGAAAAAACATTACAATGAAAATTGATAAACTTACTTCTTCAATCGAAGCTTCTCCACTACAATACACTGCATCACCAGAAAACAAAAATCAAAGAAAATATTCAATCAACTGAAGAAAATTGGAAAAAGATGCATAACAAAAAGTGTAGCGAAAGAGAGAGGAAAGGAAAGCGAACGTTTTCAGTGAACGCGATGACGGAAGCTTCGCGAAGAAGAACGTAAGGCGTCGGGGCTAATTTCCGGAATTAGCGACGAAATTGCAATGTTCGCCATTGTTATCGACCTTCGATTGTTAATCTATGTCAGTTGAAGTGCAGATTTGTGTTTGAATTTGTTAATGCTGCTAAGAAAGCGTAGAGAATTTTGAGTTTTTGTGCGATTTTTGCGACGATTTCCGGCATTTTGGCGTGCGAGGGATTTTCAGTTGGAGGTATCTATCTTTCACCTTCCACGGATAAAGTTAATAGCGATGTATCTTTCACGTCCCACGGATAAAGTTAATAGCGCCTTTACCCCGAGTATTATTCGGTCGGCCGCGAGCGAGAGCATAGTGTTAGAATTTGAGAAGATAATATTGTTTTGTGAATTGCTTAGGAATCGCTTCGTTAATCATTTATCCAACATAGGTACTTATACAAGCAATGGAGTAACTCAAAGGTCACCATTATTAGACTTAATTATGATATACATTGTATCATAATTTCGTCTTTAACTCTTAGTCTACTAATATTCCCAATACCCTCCCGCAATCGTAAAGACAGTAGTACGAACTTTACGATTGGAGAATACAAGAAAACTATAGTACAAGAAAAAACCATCTTCATCTCGTCATCTTGATCTTCCTTCAAAAAACTTCTCATCTTCACAAGGTAGTATGGTAAACGAGTATAAGACTCGCTAGAAAACGTTTATTCGAACAAGAACGTTGAGCTTTTCGGACTTGTCGAATATCAAAACATTTGTTAGGAACACTAATCGGACCTAAACAAATTTCGGTAACACGGAAAATTATCCGTCAATTTCATTTTTGGGAGAACGTTAAGTTTTTCGAACAAATTTTGGGACGTAACAACACGCCAGTCATTTAGCATACCACCATGATGAAAATGAAAGATGTTTTTTTTTTTTCATTCTTTGGATCAGAGATGACAACATTTGTGTATCATATATTCATATGATTCCTTTCCGTAGTATTTCTTCTTCATTAGAAAGCAAGTTCATTAAAATGAAAGCAAGTTCATTAGTCCATCATCAAGGAACCCAACAAAATCGTTTTAACTTCTAGCCTGCTACTTTTCGTTTGGCTACTGTTACAAACAAATCAAGGAGGGTAAATCTCTACTGCCATGAACTTTTTACTTGGATTTCATGCTCCTCTTGTCACGAACTATTTTATGAGGATCATTCACAATTATTTGTATGTAATTTCGGAAGACATATTTAAGCTTTTGATTGTCCTACCGGTGGGGGTAGATTTCTGGCCACCCACCGGTAAGAATGCGGAAACGGTTTCTAGAGTCCTCAAGAAAGAGGCTCTGATACCATGTTAGAATTTGAGAAGATAATATTGTTTTGTGAATTGCTTAGGAATCGCTTCGTTAATCATTTATCCAACATAGGTACTTATACAAGCAATGGAGTAACTCAAAGGTCACCATTATTAGACTTAATTATGATATACATTGTATCATAATTTCGTCTTTAACTCTTAGTCTACTAATATTCCCAATACATAGGAAGAGGAAGTGCCCTACAAAAACAAAGATTATCTCTTTCAATAGATAAAAGATTGAAACCCAAAGTTTTAGCGGCAATTATACTTTCTCTAAGAGCGAGAGTTTCCGACTTTCCGCTAAAAGAACACTAACTTGACAACAACTTGATCCGGGTGAAATATGTATGTAGTAATTTTTTTTTTAGAAAATGAAAGTAATAAGATTAAAATTTTAATATTATTATTAGTTGTAAATAAATAAATACTTCATATGAATTAATAATATCAATAAAAAAAATTAAATAAAAAAAGGAACTATTTGAAAAGTCTTAATTTAAAATTCGGTTAGTAATGGAATTGAAATGATTGTTTAATGATAGGGTAGGATTTTTAAGAGTCTCAAAATAAATTGAGTCAAATTCCAAATTTTGAATTCTACCGTCACTAAAATTATTGAAATATCTTAATTACTCCGTACGTATAAATATAAATCTTATTAGCATTTTAACCTTCATACTCTAAATTACAGAGTACATACGAGTATTTGTTTAAAATTCATATAATTTGGCACACATAATAAGGAGAAACATACAAGGACATATAAGTTGAGAATAAGTTTAGAGATAAGTCGAGGTGATCAATTTAGGAGTTGGGTTGGACGCATATGCCAAATTTGATTGGATTATTTTACCGCCGAACAAGCAGATTAAGTACATGGTTGAGCCTTGTCTCCCTTAAGACGGGTTGACCCTTGTTAAGCTTAAGACGAGTCAAACCGCTTTTATAAAGGGCAAGGAGGATAGGTGGAGGTTCTATTTGTCACCCACTTGCACTCTCACAGTCTCACTTGCCCTTTATGAGGAGGGTTTGACACTTTAACCCGTCTTAAGTTTAAAACGGATCGACCCGTCTTCAATCATAATTTCTGAGATTGGAAATGCATTATTCGTGTTCGTTTTCTCTCCGGACGAGACAAATAGACATGAATGAGTAGCATGTGTCATGCTTCAATAAGACAAAAAAAAGTCTATAAATCATGCAACACAAATACTCATTGTAGACGCGAAAATCCGTTTATAATCAGATTCCTCTCACGAAAATATAAGTTGGTTCCTCCCATTTGTATTTTTGTATGAGGAATTAGACCCGTCTACAATTATAGACGGATATGTCCGTTTACAATGAGACCAACTGATCATGTAAAAGCATTGGACGATGCAAAACAATGTAAAGACATTATGTTTTTCATTTTTAACTAAAAAATAGTTTTAAAACAAATCCCTTATACTATCCTCTCAAATAAAAGATACTCCCTCCGTCACGGTCAACTGTTTTTCTTTCATTTTGGCACAAAGACCAATAAAAGAGTGGGGACCATTTGTGGTTCAAATTAATGAATGACAAGTGAATAATAACCTATTGGGTGATCAAAATACTCATAGAAAACCTCTGAGTATAGAAAAGACAACAATTGACTAAGATAACCTACAAAAGAATAGGACAACAATTAACCGGGACATGGGGAGTTGCATAGAGAAAGTTAATGAGTTTCACAACATGTAGAGAATGAAAGAGTGACTTGTGAATGGAAAAATATAAAACTTCGTTTCAAATTCTATGATTTTCGTGTTTTTCATCCAAACATGTATTAATAGTGTCTCACTTTTTATTTTAAGAATTGTTTGGTTGCATCCTAAAAAATACAGGAACACTTATTCTGTTATTCACACGAAGTGTAAAAATGATGAGTACTGTTTTGTTGTCTCAATTCAAATTTCTCATGAATTCTTATTCCTCCAAAATGGAAGAAGTTACATAGTCCCTTCAGGTAAGCGAAATTCCCATTGATAGGGAGGGGGAGAAAGTGAAACTTGCGACATGGGAGTGTGCTTGGCTCGATGGACAAGTTTTGCTATTTCACACAAAATGAAAAAAATATGAGGTAAAATTTCCTATCGAAATGCATCTTCTACATGAATGTTTTTGTATGTTTTACAACGTCCTTATCGTACTTGTACACCTTATTTAATAACAATATAAACAAAATAAAAAAAACATATAGGAAATATAAACATTAAACTTAAATCTTATATCTTATATTGACAATCAAATCAAATAAAACCTTATACTCCTTGATTGGAAATAGGCCATAAATCAATCCCATGCTTTCTAAGCCAATTTGACAAACACATATAGGCTATAGCAAACTAATAACCTAATTATCTTTGCTAAAACACACTTCTAACAAATTCAAAGAACTCTTCAGCCACACCATAATCACTAACAAACACACCATGAAACTTCCCCTTACTAAAACTTCCCCTTACATTTACCCCTTGTGTCCTTAGCCACTCAACCAACTCAACTTGCCTATCAAAAAGCGGGTCTCCGTCACAACCCGCCACCACAACCCGCCAATCCAATTCTCGAATTCTCTTAACCCGATCTAACCCGTCCCCACTAACTGGGTTACAATACCAATAATTCCTATTTGTCCCAATTGGTAAAGACATGTGCCACATTAAATCAGTCACAACCAAAGGTAACCCCCCGGTTTTATCTAATCTTAACTCTGAGCCGGACCGGTCTATCCCACCAAAAAAAGGTTGGATTAAAACCATCCCTCTAATTATTAACGGATTGAAAACGTCGCCCATAGTCGACGCTTTCAATCCAACATTATAAGCGATATTTCCCCCAGCACTTTCACCCATTAAAACACATTTCGAAACATCCCCATAACTTTTCACCCAATCATCATTCCCGTCTTTTATCCAATACAAAGCGTCCAAAACATCCTCGTATGCAGCAGGGAGACGGTTTTCAGGCGCAAGCCGATACTCAACCGAGACAACTATCACGCCTAGGCGGTTTGCCATAAGCGCGCAAAACCTATCAAAATTTGGAGTCGCGGCACTTAGAAGGATAAACCCGCCTCCATGAACATACAATATAACTGGGAGTTTATTAACGGGTTGAGTGAATTTCAAGTTACAGGGTAAGTAGGTTCGAACCCACGTGTTTTTTATCGGGTTTAGTAGGGTGTCTTTCGAGTAAGATAGATCAAAAGAAGTGTTTGCCGGGACAACGGGGTAGTAATCTTTCATTCGAGTAATTGTACCATTAGGGTTTGGGATAATGTGAAGGAGTTTGAAAGGATCAAGAGGAGTAGATTCTAATGTGATTGAGAGTAATAAGATGAATACAAGTACAAGAAGCAAAAACACTTTGAAATGAGAATTTTTTGTTGTTTGAAGCATTGTTGTTTGTTTTAGCTTTAGATTATTATTGACAAATTTAGTGAAGTATTGGTTTGATATGTGATGAAGTTATAACGAACTAATGAACTATGCTTATATATGTAGCACGAACAAAGAGATTGATACGAGTAACAATCTGAGTGGAGTGGAGACGTGGAGTGTTGGAGTAGTGTGCTATAACGTTATTAACTTTTGGATAACAAAGGTGAGTGAAGATAACAAGAACGTAGCTATACATTAGTTGTGACAAACATTGTTGGTAAGAGATAACATTTAGAGAAAAAATATTTTTGGATTCCGAATATCGCTGAAAATCGCTGATTTTTAAGGTAATAATATCCACGGTTTTCGCGACAACTGGGCCTTGAAAAAAAAAGTCTCTAAATTCGCACTGTAATATCTCTAAGACATATAATAATGATTCAGGATAACGAAATTGTCATCTGATATGAAATAAAGATATTTTGGAGAGCTTAAGAACACTTTTTAGACCTTGTCTATATAAGAGGAAACTAGAAATATTCTCTGTTTTTACGTTGTTTAAAGAGGGATACTAACATCCAATTGCTATTTATAGACGTAACGGGTCTATAAATATACCTTTAGGGAAAAATTATTTTTGGTTTCCGAATATCGCTGAAAACCGCTGATTTTCAAAGTTATTATCAACGTTTTTCGGGACAACTGGGACTTGAAATAAAATGTCTCTAAATTCGCACTGTAATATCTCTAAGACATAATAATGACTCAGGATAACGAAATTGGCATTTGATTTGAAATAAATATAGTTTGGAGAACTTAAGACCACTTTTCAGACCTTGTCTGAATTAGAGGAAACAAGTAGTTATCTCCGTTTTTACGTTGTTTAAAGAGGGATACTAAAAATCAATTGCTATTTATAGACGTATTTGGTCTATAAACACCTTTAGGTAAAAAATATTTTTGGTTTCCGAATATCAATGAAAACCGCTGATTTTGAAGGTTATTATCCACGGTTTTCGGGACAATAGGGCATTGAAATAAAATGTCTTAAATTTGCACTATAATATCTCTAAAACATATAATAATGACTTAAGATAACGAAATTGGCATCTGATTTAAAATAGAGATATTTTGGAGACCTTAAGATCACTTTTCAGACCTTATCTATATTAGAAGAAACAAGTAGTAATCTCCGTTTTTACGTTGTTTAAAGAAGGATAGTAACATCCAATTGCTATTTATAGACGTAACGAGTCTATAAATACCTTAAGGGAAAAAATATTTTTGGATTCCGAATATCGCTGAAAACCGCTGATTTTTAA
Source organism: Heliosperma pusillum (assembly GCA_022085475.1). Lineage (NCBI taxonomy): Eukaryota > Viridiplantae > Streptophyta > Magnoliopsida > Caryophyllales > Caryophyllaceae > Heliosperma > Heliosperma pusillum. The sequence goes on along the minus strand of JAIUZE010045456.1, from coordinate 211,878 downwards.
AAGTAATATCCACGGATTTCGCGACAACTGGGCCTTGAAAAAAAAAATCTCTAAACTCGTACTGTAGTATCTCTAAGACATATAATAATAACTCAGGATAACAAAATTGGCATCTGATTTGAAATAAAGATATTTTAGAGACCTTAAGAACACTTTTCAGAGCTTGTGTGTATTAGAATAAACAAGTAGTAATCTTCGTTTTTACGGTGTTTAAAGAGGTATAGTAACATCTAATTGCTATTTATAGACGTGACGGGTCTATAAATACCTTAAGGGAAAAAATATTTTTGGATTCCGAATATCGCTGAAAACCGCTGATTTTCAAGGTTATTATCCACGTTTTTTGGGACAACAGGGCCTTGAAATAAACTGTCTTTAAATTCGCACTGTAATATCTATAAGACATATAATAATGACTCAGGATAACGAAATTGCCATCTCACTTGAAATAAAGATAATTTGGAGACCTTAAGATCATTTTTCAGACCTTGTCTGTATTAGAAGAAACAAGTAGTATTCTCCGATTTTACTTTGTTTAAAGAAGGATAGTATTCTCCAAACTATCACAACATGTAGATAATGAAACAGTGACTTGTGAATGGAAAAATATAAAACTTCTTTTCAGATTCTATGATTTTCGTGTTTTTCATCCTAAAAAATACAGGAACTCTTATTCACATGAAGTGTAAAAATGATGAGTATTGTTTTCTTGTTTCAATTCAAATTTCTCATTAATTCTTATTCCTCCAAAATGGAAGAAGTTACATAGTCCCTTCAGGTAAGCGAAATTCCCATTAAAAGGGAGGGAGAGAGAGTGAAACTTGTGACATGAGAGTGTGTTTGGCTTGACGTACAAGTTTTGCTATTTCACACGAAATGAAAAAAAGGTGAGGTAAAATTTCCTATCGAAATGCATCTTCTACATGAATGTTTTTGTATGTTTTACAACGTCCTTATTTAGACCTGGCAAACGGGTCAACCGGGTCGGGTTCGGGTCGGGCCAGTTTGGGACGGGTCAGTTCGGGTCTTTCGTTGTTTTCGGGTGAATTCGGGTCGGGTCGGGTTATTTCGGGTTTCGGATTTGTTTCGGGTTAGTTGTCGGGTCCGTTTCGGGTCAACCGGGTCGGGTTATTTCGGGTCGGGTCATTTTCAGGTCAAAAAATAAGAGACAAAAGGCCATTTTAAGTCTTTTTGGTTCAATTAAAGTTATGTTTTGTCGGGTCATTTTCGGGTTGAGTGGTTTTGGATCGGGTTATTTTCGGGTCGGGTCAGTTACGGGTCAAGAAAGATCGGGTCATGTTCGGATCGGGTCGGGTCTAATCGGGTTTCGGTTCACATTCGGGTGTTGTAGTTCGGGTCAATTTCGGGTCACGGGTCGGGTCATTAGGATCGGGTCAATCGGGTCGAGTTGCTTTTGGCAGATCTACCTTATTGTACTTCTACACCTCATTCAATAATAACATAAACGAAATAAAAAAAAACATTATAAAAATGTACATTATACAACACTCAGAAAGTCATAATAACATGTGTACATTAAACTTAATCTTATATTAACCAGTAGGTCTTGCTTAAGACGGGTCAGATCTTGCAACGGGTATTTTGTGAGAGGAAATGGGTAGGGGGGACAAGGTGGGGCACCCCCATGTGCTCTCCACTCACCCTTAATGGGTATTTTGTAAGAGAATATGGTATCCATGTTAAGCTTAAGACGGATACCTCCGTCTTAAATAAGAGTTTGTGTATATTAACATATGCCATGAATAAATCCCATGCTTTCTAAGCCAATTTGATGACAAGCACATATAGGCTATAGCTAACCAATAACCTAATTACCTTTGCTAAAACACACTTCTAACAAATTCAAAGAACTCCTCAGCCACACCATAATCACTAACAAACACACCATGAAACCTCCCCTTACTAAAACTCCCCCTTACATTTACCCCTTGTGTCCTTAGCCACTCAACCAACTCAACTTGCCTATCAAAAAGCGGGTCTCCATCACAACCCGCCACCGCAACCCGCCAATCCAATTCTCGAATTCTCTTAACCCGATCGACCCCGTCCCCACTAACCGGGTTACAATACCAATAATCCCTATTTGTCCCAATTGGTAAAGACATGTCCCAGATTAAGTCTGTCAAAACTAAAGGTAATCCCCCGGTTTTATCTAATCTTAACTCTGAACCGGTCCGGTTTATCCCACCAAAAAAAGGTTGGATTAAAACCATCCCTCTAATAATTAACGGATTAAAAACGTCGCCCATAGTCGACGCTTTCAATCCAACATTATAAGCGATATTTCCCCCAGCACTTTCACCCATTAAAACACATTTCGAAACATCCCCGTAATTACTCACCCAATCATCCTTCCCGTCTTTTATCCAATACAAAGCGTCCAAAACATCCTCGTATGCAGCAGGGAGACGGTTTTCAGGCGCAAGCCGATACTCAACCGAGACAACTATCACGCCTAGGCGATTTGCCATAAGCGCGGAAAACCTATCAACATTTGGAGTCGCGGCACTTTGAAGGATAAACCCGCCTCCATGAGCATATAATATAACCGGCAGTTTATCAACCGGTTGAGTGAAATTCAAGTTACAGGATAAGTAGGTTCGAACCCACGTGTTTTTTATCGGGTTTAGTAAGGTGTCTTTCGAGTAAGATAGATCAAAAGAAGTGTTTGCAGGGACAACGGGGTAGTAATCTTTCATTCGAGTAATTGTACCATTAGGGTTTGGTATAATGTGAAGGAATTTGAAAGGATCAATAGGAGTAGATTGTAATATGATTGAGGGTAATAAGATGAATACAAGTACAAGAAGCAAAAATACTTTGAAATGAGAATTTTTTGTTGTTTGAAGCATTGTTGTTTGTTTTAGCTTTAGATTATTATTGACAAATTTAGTGAAGTGTTGGTTTGAGATGTGAATCATGAGATGAAGTTTATAACGAACTAATGAACTATGTTTATATATATAGCACGAACAAAGAGATTGATACGAGTAACATATTGAGTGGAGTGGAGACGTGGAGTGTGCAATAACTTTAACTTTTGGATAACAAAGGTGAGTGAAGATAATAAGAACGTAGCTATACATTAGTTGTGACAAACATTGTTGAATGTTCGTGCTATCCTTCGTCAGTATAAACATTGGTCTATTAGTTTAGCCACAGGTGGATTAGTCTTACATTACTAGTAGTAGTTTTTTTGTATGTTTCATAAACGTTATTTTATATTAATATATCAGTAAACTTTTGTCAAAAAAAAAAACATTGTTGTTAAGAGATAACCTTAACATTTTTTTTAATGTTTAGTCAGTCGCTCTCAGGTGATCATTTATGATTGTAGTTAATAGATGGATAAGTGGATAATATTGTCGTTGGATGATCAAATTATTCGTAATAAATCTTTCAAAAATAGAAATATAAACAAATAAATGAGACATCATAAAATGTGGAGTAATTGATAAACAAATTAGTTGGACCGAAGAAGCAGATAATTATTTTAGGAATGATGGTACATTTGATAACCTTTAAGATAGGACTATATTGGATGCAGTAGGTCTTGCTTAAGACGGGTCGGATCTTACAACGGGTATTTTGTGAGAGGAAATGGGTAGAGGGGACAAGGTGGGCTCCCCCCATGTGCTCTCCACTCACCCTTGATGGGTATTTTGTGAGAGAATATGGTATCCGTCTTAAGCTTAAGACGGATACCTCCGTCTGAAATAAGAATTTGTGTATTGGATTATATTACATCAAGTCACACTTTCTTTTCCATCATATGGTTAGTTGATTGCTTAATTCATTGATTGCTAGCTAAAACAACATTGTTCAAAATCTTTTTTTTTTGGTATTCATGTATATATAAGGAAGTATAATTATGACTCATTTTCAATCATGAAACTATACAAGAATAATTTTTAATTTAGCGTAAGATCTTGAATATATTTTTAATAAAATCGAATAATAAAAACATATTCGACAATTCAAAATCTCTTTACAAACGCAAATTACATATCCTAGGGAAACCAACTTTCTCACAAGCACAAATTAGGGACAATATGCTATGACATCACCCATTGATAATGGGTTTTAGTATCATCATCCAAAAAATATATAAAAATGACAAACCATGAGACTCGATGGCAAAACACTATAATTATCGAATTCTCTTAAAGCTATATGCCCTTTATTTACAAAATCAAGAAATTCTATTCTTTTAGTTGGATCACCATCACAAACAAACATCCCATGATAACACCCTTCCCTAAACAAAGTGATAACAATAATACCCTGTTTTTCTAACAACTTAGCCAACTCCACATTCCTATCAATAAGCGGATCACCATCACAACCCACAACCGCGACCCACCAACCCATTTCCCGAACCTTATCAAGCAAACTCAAACCAACATCCATACTCGGGTTGCAATACTCGTGATTGGAAGTTGCTTAGTCTAAATTATTTTGATAGTTTCTTTGTGAAAATTCATTGAATGCCTAGGACTTCTTCAACAATACTTTGCAATTTGCAGTAGTTAACCTCGAGTTATTTGAAGACCAAACAATGGTGTTTGCATTGGATATAGTATTCATTATATTACGATGATGCATAAGATACAAGATCGTTTTAATTAGCTCAGTAGTATTTCGATTTCAAAATCATGTATACAAAGTAAATCAACATAGACACGGACTCTGTATTTACATTGCATCAAGTCTCATTAAAGACGGTCATATCCGTCTTCAATGAAAACGATCGAGTTGCCTCTCACCAAGAGGCAATTGAAAACCTGTCTTCAATGAAGACAGATACGTGTATTCAATGAGAATTTGTCTTTATTACACAGTACTACACTTTCCATTTCTCCAAATTAGTACATCTATGAACTATGAAGATAGAAATTGGGTAATAAAATCAAACAATTCTTTAATTTTAGTTGAATTAGACACAAACATTCCATGAAAACCACCTTGATCAAACACAGACTTCACACTCAACCCTCTATTCTCCAACATTTTAACAAACTCTAAATTCCTATCAAAAAGCGGGTCACCATCGCAACCAATCACACCAACCCGCCACCCCAAATTTCTAACCCGATCCAACAAACCCGACCCACCACCAACAAACGGATCACAATACACATGACTCCGGTTCACACCAACCGGCAAAGAAAGGTCCCACATTAAATCATTAGCTGATAATGGCAAAGTCGCATCATTAACCAATCTAATCTCTGAACCAGTCCGGTCCATCCCACCAAAATACGGCTGAACCAAAACCAACCCGAAAATAACCAAAGGCCTAAAATCATTAACCCGAACCGCAACCATTAATCCAACATTATACGCTATATTTCCTCCTGCACTCTCGCCCATAATAACACACCTCGAAAAATTACCGTACTTATTTACCCACTCATCTTTACCCTCTTTAACCCACGTCAAAGCCTCCAAAACATCGTCATACGCTGCAGGGAGACGATGCTCAGGAGCGAGTCTATACTCGACTGAGATAACCAACGCGGCGAGCTGGCTCGCCGCGTTGGCACAAAACTCGTGAACTACTGGAGTTCCTACACTACACAGAACAAACCCACCACCATGGATAAATACTATAATCGGTAACTTCTCATTTGGTTCGGGTTTACGTTTACCCGAGGGAAGGTAAACCCGAACGTAAGTATTTTTACTACGGTTAATCATAACGTCTTTCGAGTTTGTTACTGAGGGATTTACAGTTGGGTAAAACTGTGGTAAACGTGTGATTGTACCATCAGAATTTGGAAGTATGTGAAGAAATTGATAAGGGTTTATTATTATTGGAGTAATTTTAGAAGTTGACATTTTAGGAGAGTGATTTTGAAGTAGAGGGATTAGTTGGATTGAGATTAAGAAGATTAAAAGGAAGATTAGGAGAATGGATTTGTTAGTTGATATGTTAATTATCATTTTTGAAGTAGAGGGATTAATTAGATCTAGAATTCTAGATGCAACAAGTTCTTAACTTGGTGAGTTCTTTATCCTTTTAAGGTATGTTCGATCCGCACGATTTTTTAATAAAGAGAAAAAGTTTAAAGATTAAAGCTATACTAGTTTTTAACCTCGTGCAAAATTGCACGGGTATGATGTTAGGCACATTAATATCATAATATAAAATTAATATATATACACGATTATTTTACATTCCGTTCCTTTTATAATAATAGTCCATCTGTTTGTTTTTACATAATTTTTGATGCACTATTTTGACTGTGAATTGTTTGTTTTTTATACATTAACTTTCTAAATATGAAGATATCATTTTGTAAAAGTTTACATTTTTCTATAAAACTATAGATATTTAAATATCATGTCACCAGAATTCATAATTTTGTATCTATTAATGATTAAAGGTTAAAAACATAATTATTTATAAATTTAAGGCTATGTTACTTAAGCTTAAAAGATGGGTCAAACCCCACTCATACAGAGTGAGAGGATAATTTAAGTGAGAAGTAAATGGAGCGCCCCATTTGCTCTTTGGGAGCGGGTTTGACCCGTCTTAAACTTACGACAGGTTACCCGTCACAAATGAGAATTTGGGTAAAATGGGAGACAAAATAGAACGGGTATTTGCACCGCTTAAGTCGTTAAATACACCACAAAAGCACAAACTCAAAGAATAAAACCCTGGTACTTCCTTAACCAACTCACAATCTCACCTCAATCTCTTTTACAATAACTTGTGCGTATTACCAGAACAGTCATTTTTCATTCATTTTCAAATGAACCTACCTCCCATCTAGCCTATATGTTTGCACACACATCCGCCATCTCTCATACCCATCCATTAAATTATCACTTTCCTTATTGAAACCAAACAAATTGAATAATATAATTAACAAAAGACGGATTTTTGTTTGCATGTCTTAAAAGGGTTAATTTTTGGTTATTAATAATCATCTTTGTTTTAGTTTTACAATTTTTTAGTATAAATGTTATTGTTATAAGTTACATACCAAAATATTTGTATTCTATTATACACTTCAACATTTCTACCTAATTGATCTTTGATAAATCAAATTCCTCGGACAAAAAGTTGTGGGTTGTCCTTAATTTGGTATTTTGAGTTTGTTTGATTATATAGATTGAAGGGAGTAATAACTTTAGTAGTTAGAAACTGAAAATAATTTTAATTTTAATTTTGTTAATGTTAGTAAAATCCATTAAATGGACATTCGACTAATGATCGAGAGTTTAAATTTTTATTTTTTTTACTGTTGCTACAAAACATTATGGGAATTATTAAACTTATAATAAATTTTAATTTTTTATATTGTTCAATTTTAGTAGAAAAGAAATTTAGAAAAGAAATACAGTGTAAAAGTTGAGTACAAAGTACAATTAAATGGTGTGTAAATCTTGGTGGGTCCCACTTGAGAAAAAAAGAAAAAGTAAGTTGTATAATTGACGTGGCTTAATGAGAGATCAAGAAATGCTTGGGTTTTAATATATAGGGGATTTGACATGATATTTCGGGTACACGTCTTGCTTCAGAAATACCATTTTGGGCTGAAGCAATAAGACGGAAATTTGTAACCACTTTACAGTTAGATGTAACCATTATTTAAAACAAGTTGATATAAGCTGTGGTTATATTTTATCAAAAAGTGACAACATAATCCCGTCTTATTTTTCAAACGAAAATAGTCTGTCTGAAATAAGAATTTGCGTTTCGGGTATCATATTATAGTTGATTTATACATAACTTTAGTTACGTTAGTCTTTTTTAAGTGTTTAAAAAATTGTATATTTAATCAAATACTTAATCCCTTCAACTCCACTCTACCAAAAAACTTTTTCACATTTGCCGAGACGTATTTTACGCGGTAAATATCGTTAGCTACGTGTTTGCAAAAATTATAAAAGTTAGATATTAATAATGTACTCGTAAAGTCGAATCAAACAAGATCACACATGAATATATTTTTTACTTATATATTGAGAGAAAATTGCAATTATATGATCACTTGTGAATAGTGTACAAAAATGAAAGTGATAGATTGGAGTTGAAGGGAGGAAGTAATATACATGAAATGAGATGGGTTAACATTTCAGAAATTCTATTTTTTTTCTTTTTAATCAAATAATCTACCTGAAATTCTATTACCAAATATCAGCAAGTTTGCTAAACTGTTATATATAATCAGTTACCTTATTAGATACTTTTTTCATGTTTTAGATATCTTGTGAGGTTTGAGCTACCTTTTTAGCTAATTTTAACAAACTGAGCGTAAAACAGATTAAGGGGTCGTTTAATTACCACCATCAAAATGGGTGAATTGAAAATTCCATAATTTGTTAAAATGGGAGATATTTGGTTACTCTAAATCATGTGATTTTTTAGCTACACCGGTTGTTACTTTACTTTACTTAACTACAAGTGTAAGGTTGGTTAACAATTAACCCCCATGTAACTTAAGGTTAATAATAAAGAGCGAGTACAATAAATTCAATGTAATACGGAGTATCGTTTTACAAGAAAACTCCCCCTCACCAGTCACTATAAAATGCACGTTTTCAAAATAAAACCAACAAATTAGGAGATTATTTTTGGGTTTAATCGATAAAGGATTAGTCTTAAAATAAGACTTACAAAATAGTTTAATATCCAAGTAATTCCTTGAGATTAAACTACCTTCAATAAACAAACAACAAAATATAACAAGCATTATTTGATACAGTTTTGATATGTATCACCTAAAACTCAATGAAATTAAAACACATTTGCCAATACAACGATTAACTGGCCTAAATTATTTCATGATCTAGTTCGTCCTACACAACACAATCAGAATAAAAGTCGTCTTAAGGCCAAACCCCTTTTACATAATCAAGAAACTCTATTCTCTTAACACGATCACCCCCCACAAATATCCCATGTCGACCCCCTTCATTAAACATAGTTTTAACACTAATCCCTTTATTTTCCAATAACTTAGCCAATTCCACACTCCTATCGAAAAACGGATCACCGTCACAACTCACAAACATAACCCACCAACCTAAATCCCGAACCCGATCCACCAATCTCGAACCCCCATCTCGACACGGGTTACTATACTCATGATCCCGGTCCATCCCAACCGGCAAAGAAAGCTCCCACAAAAAATCACAAATCTCAAGCCGTACAACCGGGTCATTTTCTAATCGAATCTCGGCTTGGCTCCTATTCAAACCGCCAAAAAACGGTTGGATTAAAACCAAACCTTTAATTACCAACGGTTTAAAATTATCATTCTGAACCGCTGCTTTTAACCCAACATGGTACGTAATATTACCCCCCGCACTCTCACCCATTAAAACACAACTCGAAAAATCACCATATTTATTTACCCACTCAGCTTTACCGTCTTTGACCCAAGTCAACGTCTCCAAAACGTCGTCGTACGCAGCAGGGAGACGGTCCTCCGGAGCTAACCGGTACTTAACCGAGACCACCATCGCCCCAAGGCGATGTGCGACCACAGAGCAAAACTCATGGAAGGGCGGGAAGTCGGGACTCGCCACGATAAACCCGCCCCCATGTATGTAAACTAAGATTGGGAGCTTCTCATCGGTATTGAGAAGCTCACGGGGAAGGAAGATTCGAACCCATGTGTTCTTGTCAGGGTTGACAGGAACGTCTTTGGAGATTGCTGGTAAAGTCGGGTCGGTTAATGAGGGTGGGACCGTAGGAAAGTGTTCTGCTGAACGAGAAACAGTTTCGTTTAGGTTCGGAGTTATGTGGATTGCTTCGTATAATTCGGGTGTGTTAGGTAGTGACATAGTGTTTTGGTTAAGATATATTGTAATTGTAAATTAGTGAGTTGTGGTGGACAAGTGTAGGGAAGAATTTAAGTAGAGTTGAATAGAGTTAATGTGCCGTGCTCTCCAAGGGATTATTCAATGAACCATTTGAGTGACATGTTTCAAATAGCCAATTGAAATGTGTAAAATTTAGTTAATATGTGTTATAATATATATATTCATGTGAGGAGTCAAAGTAGACAATTTTGATTTTGTTTCTTATCTTCAATATAGTTCATGCACAGATAAGCTTATCAGTCATGAGCTTATCAAAGGTATTTTGAACAATTTTAATTTATGTTTTTTTATCTTCACAGTTAAGCATGTTTGGCTGAAAGTAATATTAGTAGTATTAAGATGAGGGACCTCTTGAGGAGGTTCCTGAAATGTGCATGAGTGAGGATAACATCAGTTGCAAAGGATCAAGTATTGATCTTTGAGCCATGTATAGAGTCTCGCGAGCTATTGTGAATGACGTATTACTACTCCCAACCACGACTTGTGCTGTGGTGTTACACAATCTTACCTTTTAGCTTGTCAAGTAGAGGTTGGGATTGCTCCTTTGTGAGCTTAGCATAATGTAAGTTAACACCAAGGTATTTGAGAGGGAAGACACCCTCAACAAAGCCAGTATGATGAATGCTCAAGTCCTTAATAGCCTAATCCATACTCCCAAACTAGATGTTTGTTTTAGCAAGGTTAAGATGAAGCCCAAAAAATCCTGTGAATTTGCTAAGAGCCCTCTTAACTGCCAAAACAGAGTCCAAATCTCCTAATTTAGTGAATACAATGCAAGTATTAGGAGATCGTCTGCAAAAATAAGTTAAGTAAGCTTAATCCTAGTGAACGTTAAATAGAATTAAGGCCTTTCTAAAGCCCTCACTTTTTTTGAAAGCACCTCCACGCAGAGGACAAAAAGAAGAGGAGATCGAAAGGGGATCTCCCAGTTCAACTCTGCAACCTTTAAAATAGACCATAGAGCTGCCATTGATATTTAAAGAGAAATAAGTAGAAGTAATACAAGTAACTCCCTCTGTCCCGGTCATTTGTTTACCTTTGGTTTGGCACAAATATTAAGAAAATGGTAGGGCATCATTTGTGGTTATGCTTAGTGAATGACAAGTAGACTATAGTCCCATTGAAAGATCAAATTACTCATATAAAGCTAACCTAATATAGAAAGGTAAACAAATGAATGAGACACACTAAAATGGAAATGGTAAACAAATGACCGGGACGGAGGGAGTACAATACAGGAGCATGACTTATATGGGAGTCCCATATATATGAAGAAGAACCTTACTAAAAAGTGCCAGAGCCAACAGAGTCGAAAGTTTTGCGAATGTCAACTTTTTTTTCGAGTTTGACGGTTTGGGTATTAAAATGTTCACGGGCCTTTTTAATCGGTTTTTCGTTACTTAATTACCCGTGTAATGTTGGTTACACTTACGTTTATGTAGCTATATATATAGGTTCATAAAATACAAGTACAATAATTTCTTATAAGAAAACTTCTTAATCTATACCCTTTTAAAAGGGGGGAGTTTCAAACACTGTGCTTATGAATAGTCTTTTCTATTCTTCCCTCAACCGTCCATCTCTCCTTCATCTCTGCCCTCCATTCTTCTTGAGTCTCCTCACCTATATGTCGTGCTCCAGTTAAACCCCCTTCCATGTAATCAGATGTCATCTCCCTCACCAAATTCTCGACGCTCTACTCACCAAATTCTTATTGCACTTCTTGCATCCATCTCACCAAATTCTCACTGCCCTTCTTACATGCATGTCTCCTACTCATATCTAGCGGTTTCTGGTTTACTCTTCGGTGCACACTTTGTTACTGTGGATGGTACTCGGTATAATTAGCGGTATCAATTCCCTTTATATATTATATATTATATATTTGGTAATGTTTGTATTCCTGGGGTTTGGTGGGTGATTGACCGATTTTTCTTTGTGTAATTACCCAGTATGAATGCAATCAATTTCTACTGTATTCAAATTCATGTTCATTAGACGGATTTACTGCTATGTTATGTACATTAGATTATGGGTTCTTACTCTAATTTGAAATGGGTTAATTTACAGGGTTTATTAGATTAATGGGTTTAATTTAATTGAAGGGTTTATTGTTTTTGAACCCACGTAATTAATTTTCCATGAATCTGGGAAATTTCGGAGTGAGTTGGGTTTTGAAAGTTGTGATCTTTGTAGCTTTTAGTTGAATTTCGATTGGAAGATTGTAGCTTTTATTTTAATAGGATCTTTGATCTTTGTTTGTTGGCTGACGGGAGGTGCATTCTATTCCGGTTGATGCTGTCTTTGTTTATCGTCCTATTATGTATTCGGTAGTGGTTGTATTCCTGGGGTTTGATGTGAGGTTGCTTGGGTTGGGATGTGTGATTGCTTGGGTTTGGCCGTGACTTTGTTTCTGTATTTTACCTCATCATTGTCGTATTCGGTAGTGGTTGTATTTACCTCATCATTGTCGTATTTTACCTCTTTTCATATATCTTGTAAGTGTTACGGGGCTTTCTTTTGCCCTTTTTCTTCCTCTTGTTTGCCTTTGTGGCCAGCTATCTAATTTTACTTATTCTTCGTTGTCATTCTCTAATTACCTTAACTCCTTTTATTATTGTTTTCCTGGGGTTCGATGATGTACTTGCAGCCTTGCAGGCTGTGGTTGGAGCGCCGCCTTAGTGCTTAGTATATTTGCCGCGTGTTCGCGGGTCATTACCGTGCTCTTGCTGATTGTTCTTGTAAGTGCTGGAGATCTTGTTTGTGCACTGCTGTCTTTCATCGCTTGCTTATTGTTTTGCGCTCATGTTTAGATTTGTTTGGTTCGGTTACTCTTTTTGGGTATTATAGTTGCCTCGCCAGCGGTGTCGGTTATTGAATTTAGGGCCTCGGATGGTTGGTTGTGAGTGAGAGCTATATCATTTTAGGGGGTATTCCTGGTTACTTATTCCAGTGGAGCGTACATATCTGAAATTGAAGTGGGGCTGGTTTGTTTATAGGGCTCCTTTCACTTATAATGTGTTGTTGAATGGCCTGCAAGTTAAAGTTATTGAGCCTGATGGTATTTCAAATTCTGTCAATTGCAATAGCCTATACCTGCACAATTTGATGATTTATTGAGCAGTTAAAGTTATATTTGATCTGTTGAGTTCTGAACGTCCTGCATCCCTTGTGTTTTATTCTTCTATCTTAAGGGCCATCACATTAGGCTATACTTTTGCAAGCCCCGGCTGTGAGGCCCATGTCACTTATTTACAGAAGATTTGTGCTGCCGAGGTGTGTGAGTTGACGGCCTAAGGTAGGACACAACGGAAAGTCGTGCATTTTTTCTTTATTCTAAAAAGCATAATCTTTTACTAAATTTCTATGTTTGTTTGTTAGATCCTTATGAGGTAAGATAATACTATAATGGCGTGAATAATACCGTCGGTGATTTAAAATGTACTTACATTGCAAGTGCTTCTTAAAATCTACATTTGCAGTTACAAGTTAGGGGGCTTGTAGAGGGCGAGGGGGGAGAGAGAGACGCTCTTAATGTGGTATTTTCTTGTCGATTTAGAGTTCCATCTTATTGTCTAAACTCTAAATGATCTTTTAAAAGGGGGGAGTTTCAAACACTGTGCTTATGAATAGTCTTTTCTATTCTTCCCTCAACCGTCCATCTCTCCTTCATCTCTGCCCTCCATTCTTCTTGAGTCTCCTCACCTATATGTCGTGCTCCAGTTAAACCCCCTTCCATGTAATCAGATGTCATCTCCCTCACCAAATTCTCGACGCTCTACTCACCAAATTCTTATTGCACTTCTTGCATCCATCTCACCAAATTCTCACTGCCCTTCTTACATGCATGTCTCCTACTCATATCTAGCGGTTTCTGGTTTACTCTTCGGTGCACACTTTGTTACTGTGGATGGTACTCGGTATAATTAGCGGTATCAATTCCCTTTATATATTATATATTATATATTTGGTAATGTTTGTATTCCTGGGGTTTGGTGGGTGATTGACCGATTTTTCTTTGTGTAATTACCCAGTATGAATGCAATCAATTTCTACTGTATTCAAATTCATGTTCATTAGACAGATTTACTGCTATGTTATGTACATTAGATTATGGGTTTTTACTCTAATTTGAAATGGGTTAATTTACAGGGTTTATTAGATTAATGGGTTTAATTTAATTGAAGGGTTTATTGTTTTTGAACCCACGTAATTAATTTTCCATGAATCTGGGAAATTTCGGAGTGAGTTGGGTTTTGAAAGTTGTGATCTTTGTAGCTTTTAGTTGAATTTCGATTGGAAGATTGTAGCTTTTATTTTAATAGGATCTTTGATCTTTGTTTGTTGGCTGACGGGAGGTGCATTCTATTCCGGTTGATGCTGTCTTTGTTTATCGTCCTATTATGTATTCGGTAGTGGTTGTATTCCTGGGGTTTGATGTGAGGTTGCTTGGGTTGGGATGTGTGATTGCTTGGGTTTGGCCGTGACTTTGTTTCTGTATTTTACCTCATCATTGTCGTATTCGGTAGTGGTTGTATTTACCTCATCATTGTCGTATTTTACCTCTTTTCATATATCTTGTAAGTGTTACGGGGCTTTCTTTTGCCCTTTTTCTTCCTCTTGTTTGCCTTTGTGGCCAGCTATCTAATTTTACTTATTCTTCGTTGTCATTCTCTAATTACCTTAACTCCTTTTATTATTGTTTTCCTGGGGTTCGATGATGTACTTGCAGCCTTGCAGGCTGTGGTTGGAGCGCCGCCTTAGTGCTTAGTATATTTGCCGCGTGTTCGCGGGTCATTACCGTGCTCTTGCTGATTGTTCTTGTAAGTGCTGGAGATCTTGTTTGTGCACTGCTGTCTTTCATCGCTTGCTTATTGTTTTGCGCTCATGTTTAGATTTGTTTGGTTCGGTTACTCTTTTTGGGTATTATAGTTGCCTCGCCAGCGGTGTCGGTTATTGAATTTAGGGCCTCGGATGGTTGGTTGTGAGTGAGAGCTATATCATTTTAGGGGGTATTCCTGGTTACTTATTCCAGTGGAGCGTACATATCTGAAATTGAAGTGGGGCTGGTTTGTTTATAGGGCTCCTTTCACTTATAATGTGTTGTTGAATGGCCTGCAAGTTAAAGTTATTGAGCCTGATGGTATTTCAAATTCTGTCAATTGCAATAGCCTATACCTGCACAATTTGATGATTTATTGAGCAGTTAAAGTTATATTTGATCTGTTGAGTTCTGAACGTCCTGCATCCCTTGTGTTTTATTCTTCTATCTTAAGGGCCATCACATTAGGCTATACTTTTGCAAGCCCCGGCTGTGAGGCCCATGTCACTTATTTACAGAAGATTTGTGCTGCCGAGGTGTGTGAGTTGACGGCCTAAGGTAGGACACAACGGAAAGTCGTGCATTTTTTCTTTATTCTAAAAAGCATAATCTTTTACTAAATTTCTATGTTTGTTTGTTAGATCCTTATGAGGTAAGATAATACTATAATGGCGTGAATAATACCGTCGGTGATTTAAAATGTACTTACATTGCAAGTGCTTCTTAAAATCTACATTTGCAGTTACAAGTTAGGGGGCTTGTAGAGGGCGAGGGGGGAGAGAGAGACGCTCTTAATGTGGTATTTTCTTGTCGATTTAGAGTTCCATCTTATTGTCTAAACTCTAAATGATATTTCTTAACTGTCATGGAAGCCAATACCTAGCACGATGGTAGTTCGTCAGTCGAAAGTTGCGCTTGGTTCTACCCTAAAGTCTGTTGGTTCTACCACGAAGTCTGAAGGATAATTTAATTTGCGTGGACTGTTATTATGGAACAAACAAGTTCTCATTATTTACTTGTCAACCAAGAGTTTACTTGTTTGTCAGCCCGATGGTTTGTCAACCAAGAGTTAAACATGCTTCTACTCTCAAATCTCGAAGTATAAGTTTACTTGTTTGGACATGTTCTTATGTTATAAACAAGTTTGTTAGCGATGGTTGATAGACGCGTTACCCGAAGTTCAATAGTTTGTAATATATATGCTAGATGGCGTGTTGGGTGGCAATTTCTAAAGAGCTTTTTGAGCTTCTTGTCTTCTACTGATCCTCATCATTAAAAGGCTAGGCAAAGTGACCTTACAGGTTGCAGTGAATTTGAAAAGATGGCATTGTATAGGCGGTTGCAGTCTTGGCAAGGTGTGACTTGACACACTATCTGGAGCAATGAAACCAATTTTTTAGGTATTGCACTTGAGCTTTTATTTTTTACAACTTATTTTAACTCAATTTCAAAGTGAAGCATGATCGACTTTTTTAGTTAGCCTGATGGTATATCAAATTCTGTCAATTGCAATAGCCTATCTATCTAATTGTTTCAGTTGCGTTATTATGTGTTGCATTGCAGTTTGTGTCCTTTTTAGTTGGGTTTACCCTTGTGACTTTTACAGTTGTTCCGTTGTTTTAGAAGTTGCGCCTGCCATGTTGGGTGACGTAGATCTAGGGTTTGGTGGGAGTGGGTTTGTGCCTTTTCTTGGCGGCCTGCTGCTTTTTTGTGTTTTATATTTTGTAAGTTATAGCCTGGCTCGGTGGTGTTTGATTGAGATTTTTTCTTTTTTGGGAGTTGTATTGATGTTTAATGGGATTTTATGTTTACTTGTCGTTTCTTTTGTGCTGACACAGGGGCACTGCTAATTTAATTAGCCTCATCTATTTGATTGTCTTTGAGGTATGAGTTTTTTTACTTGTTTTGACCTGTTCTTATGGTATAGTCAAGATTGTTAGCGATGGTTGCTAGGCGCGTTACCCAAGTTTAATAGTTTGTAATATATATGCTACATGGCGTGGTGGATGGCAATTTCTAAAGAGCCTTTGGGGCTTTTCTTTTGTTGATCCTTCAGGGAACGGGGACGAGGTTCTTGTAGTGATACGTGCAATAAGGTTTTCCGCAAATGTACCAGCCGACTGCACGGAATGGGAGAGGGCTGGAGGTTTTTTTTTTCAAGAGATGTTTGGCAATTTGGCAGACACGCAATAAAAAGTAATGCCTGAAATGACAGTAAGTGTTAAGGGAAAGGGAAAGGGACGAGGAGAAGATAATTAAGGAGCCAACAACAATGGCTCAAGAGAAGGATATAGAAAACTAAGGAGAAGAGGAAGTAAGGGAAGAGGGATGTGAGAGACGGAAAAAGAAAGTAGAGTGGAAAAGAGACAGAATGAGAAGAAGAATAGGGGCAGTGGTAACATATGATACTGGGGAGAAAAGAGGAGGACAAGAGATAAAGAAAAGAACGAAGAAGGAGGAGGAGGATGATTGGGGAGATGACAACACCGAAGAAGGGGAAGAGTAAAGATAAGGGGTAGGAGAAAGAGAAGGATGGGGATGAGCAAGAGGAGGAGGAGAGATATTGGAGAATAAGTGAAAGGAGAAGGATAATGATTGAAATCCAATTTCAACACAACATTGATCAGACGTTTAGTATTTCCTTTCATCGTTGAAAAAGGTTAGACTACTTCATATAAGGACGGTATCATTTTAAACTCACCTTGGATTTCAATATTAACAAAATTTTTATTATAATACAATAACATGACGCGGAGATTATACAAATAAACGGGCAACATGTATATCCTTTATCAACTTTTACTGCTTTTACAGACTTTACGTAAATAGGCGAAGATGTAGCTTAATATTGTACCCTCAAGGAAAATGCTTTAAGCGCTACTATAGATAGAATTCCATCGTGATTAAATTGTGTACGAAAAAAAAACATCATTTATAATAGCAACATTTATACAAAATCGAAGTTCCGCGCACAATGCTTTGTTGTTAACAAACGTGATCTCCTGCCTATGTTGGTAGTTATGCTCATTACGTGTTTACTGATCTGTATTGTGTTGTGTACCCTCTACGATGATATTAATCTCAATATATACATATCGTATTGTACATAATATATTCTTACTGTGTAATACACAAATTGTAGGAAATGGCATATGCAATTTCAAACTTCACTACGATACATGTTGACGAGCTTTTTTATACGATTAATCAAATTGGGGCACCGCGCCCGGTAGGGCGCGGAGCAACAACTAGTTACTACAAAATGCACATTAACAATATAAAACAAAGGTAAGAGATCATATTTGAGTTTTATTGATAAGGGATCACTCCTACTATAAGGCTATAACAAGACATTTTAATATCCAAATAGTTCGTACATTGAGAATGAACTACGTAAAACCAATAAACACGAAACAAAATTTAAGAAGCACTATTTAATCCACTTTCGAAATGTATGTATTATCCCAATTATAAGATCCTCTTCATTTACTAAAGAAATGGAGGGCTCATTTTCTTTCAAAAGTGTAGATTTCGTTTCGCGGCAATTTAACAATTCAACTTTCATCATGAAAAATAAATAGAAAAGAGCGTGAATGATAAAAACAATAAAAAGATATTTTCTGAGAAAAAAATGGATCTAACATCATTCAATCCAAAACTCGAAAATAGACACATTTGACCCATACAAAAATAAATTGACCTAAATTATTTCATAGTCAATTCATTTACAACAATATCAAATTGAAAGTCTATCTCAAGGCCAGACGCCTTTCACATGATCAAGAAACTCAATTCTCTTATCACAATCACCACCCACGAATATCCCATGTTGACCCCCTTTACTAAACATTGTTTTAACACTAACCCCTTTATTCTCCAATAACTTAGCCAATTCCACGCACCTATCAAATAACGGATCACCGTCACAACTCACAAACATAACCCACCAACCTAAATCCCGAACCCGGTCCACCAATCTCGAACCCCCAACTCTACACGGGTTACAATACTCGTGATCCCGGTCCGTCCCAACCGGCAAAGAAAGCTCCCACAAAAAATCACAAATCTCAAGCCCTACAACCGGGTCATTTTCTAATCGAATCTCGGCTTGGCTCCTATTCAAACCGCCAAAAAACGGTTGGATTAAAACCAAACCTTTAATTACCAACGGTTTAAAATTATCACTCTGAACCGCTGCTTTTAACCCAACATGGTAAGCAATATTACCCCCCGAACTCTCACCCATTAAAACACAACTCGAAAAATCACCATATTTATTTACCCACTCATCTTTACCGTCTTTGACCCAAGTCAACGTCTCCAAAACGTCATCGTACGCAGCAGGGAGACGGTCCTCCGGGGCTAAGCGGTACTTAACCGAGACCACCATCGCCCCAAGGCGATGTGCGGCCACATAGCAAAACTCATGGAAGGGCGGGAAGTTGGGACTCGTCACGACAAACCCGCCCCCGTTTATGTAAACTAAGATTGGGAGCTTCTCAACGGTATTGAGAAGCTCACGGGGAAGGAAGATTCGAACCCATGTGTTCTTGTCAGTGTTGACAGGAACGTCTTTTGAAAGAGTTGGTGAGGTCGGGTCGGTTATTGAGGGTGGGACCGTAGGAAAGTTTTCAGCTGAACGTGTAACGGTTCCGTTTATTAGGTTCGGAGTTATGTGGAATGCTTCGTATAATTCGGGTTTATTAGGTAGTGACATAGTGTTTTGGTTACTTTGGTGCAATTAAATGAGTGAAATAAGGGTGAGATAATGTATCTTATTGTAATTGTAAATTAGTGAGTTGTGGTGGACAAGAGTTCGGAGGAATTTAAATACAAAAATTCTCATTTGTGACGGATCGACCTGTTGCAAGTTCGCGATGGGTCAAATCCTTTTCACAAAGAGCAAGTGGAAGGGCAAATGAAGTGTAAATGGAGTCACTCACTTACCTTGCCACTTGCTCTTTGTAAGGGAGATTTGATCCATCGTAAACTTGCGACGGGTCCCCATCAAAAGCAAGACTTATTCATTTCAATAAGTAGAGTTGAATAAAGTTAATGTGCCGTGTTCTCCAAGGGATTCAATGAACCATTTGAGTGACATGTTTCAAATAGCCAATCGAAATAAATTCATTTGAGGAGTCAAAGTGGACAATTTTAATTTTGTTTCTTATCTTGAATATAGTTCATGGTATCTTGAACAATTTTGATTTGGTTTCTTATCTCCACAATTAAGCGTGTTTGGCTAAAAATAGTCTTAAGATGAGTGATTTTTTTAGAAGGTTCTTGAATTGTGCATGAGTGAGGACAACATCTACCGCCAAGGATCATGTATATATGGATCTGTGAGTCATGTATAGAGTCTGACGAGCTACCTTCCGTGATCGCTTCTAACCATGATTTGAGTTATGGTGTTACACAATCTTACCTTTTACCTTGTCAAGTAGAGGCTTGAATTGCTCCTTTGTGAGCTTAGCTTAATGTAAGTTAATTAACACCAAGGTATTTGAAAAAGAAGACACCCTCAACATAGCTATAGTATGATGAATGCTCAAGTCATTAATAGAGAAGAGCATGGAATAAGAAATATAATAAAAAATTATTTTGTGAGAGAAAAACGGGTTTGACATCACACAATCCAAAACTCGAAAATAGACACATTTGTCCATACAAAAATAAATTGACCTGAATTTTGTCATAGTCAATTATTTTACAACAATATCAAATTAAAATTCATCTCAAAGCCAAACACCTTTTACAAAATCAAGAAACTCAATTCTCTTAACGCGATCACCACTTACAAACATTCCATGTAGACCCCCTTCACTAAACATGGTTTTAACATCGACCCCTTTATTCTCCAATAACTTAGCCAATTCATTACACCTATCGAATAACGGATCACCGTCACAACTCACAAACATAACCCACCAACCTAAATCCCTAACCCGGTCCACCAATCTGGAACCCCCATCTCTACACGGGTTACAATACTCGTGATCCCGGTCCGTCCCAATCGGCAAAGAAAGCTCCCACATAAAATCACAAAGCTTAAGTTGTACAACTATGTGATTTTCTAATTGAGCCTCGGGTCTACTCCAATCCAAACCGCCCAAAAACGGTTGGATTAAAACCAAACCTTTTATTACCAACGGTGTAAAATTATTACTCTGAACCGCTGCTTTTAACCCAACATGGTACGTAATATTACCTCCCGCGCTCTCACCCATTAAAACACAACTCGAAAAATCACCGTATTTATTTACCCACTCATCTTTACCGTCTTTGACCCAAGTCAACGCTTCCAAAACGTCGTCGTACGCAGCAGGAAGACGGTGTTCCGGGGCTAACCGGTACTTAACCGAGACCACCATCGCCCCAAGGCGATGTGCGGCCACGGAGCAGAATTCATGGAAGGGCGGGAAGTCGGGACTCGCGACGACAAACCCGCCCCCGTGTATGTAAACTAGGATTGGGAGCTTCTCAACGGTATTGAGAAGCTCACGGGTAAGGAAGATTCGAACCCATGTGTTCTTGTCAGGGTTGACAGGAACGTCTTTGGAAAGAGTTGGTGAGGTCGGGTCGGTTGTTGAGGGTGGGACCGTAGGAAAGTGTTCAGCTGAACGAGAAACAGTTCCATTTAGGTTCGGAGTTATGTGGAGTGCTTCGTATAGCTCAGGTGCGTTAGGTAGTGACATACTTTTTTTAGGTTACTTTGGTGCAATGAAATGAGTGAACCAGGTGCGTGCTATATAGTGGAGTTGAGAAGTTGTGGTGGAGTCATGGAGTAGTGGTGGAGAAGTGTTGGTACTATTTAGTATTTACATGAACTATGCACTATGTTGACAGTAGGTCTTGCTTGTGACGGATCGGATCTTGCGACGGGTATTTTGTGAGAGGAAATGGGTAGAGGGGACAAGGTGGGCACCCCCCATGTGCTTCTCCACTCACCCTTAATGGGTATTTTGTGAGAGAATATGGTATCCGTCTTAAGCTTGCGACGGATATTGTCCGTCACAAATGAGAATTTGTGCTATGTTGAAGCACACCGCCAACTTTAGTCTGTATCCCTCCTAAGTGTTTTGGGCCAAGTACGGTACCCTTATTTCACCACAGTGTGCAGCCTACTACATTTGGGCCAAATACTAGTTTTAATCCCGAGCAGAATTTGCACGGGTTCGTTATTTAAACTATAATGTAATAATCACATGTTAATGCTATTTATACGGGTTCGCTATTTAAGAGACACATTCACTACTTTTATCGTTAACATTATTACTTTTACGTCATCACATGTTAAGGTTATTACGTTCATTTTTCATGCGCTTCGTGAAAAAAACCCATATAAATAACCACGTGTGAGTTGTAACATCCTACTTATCGGCAAGACCTTCCCGAGTAAGGTGGGTGCTACGGACTCAGTTTTCCACTATAGTACATATCACATGGTCAATCCCGAAACAAATTTAAATTACTTTAATAAATGTAATGTCAATTACAACCATAGACTCGAACAATACAAACTAAATACTAGCCAACATAAAATCTAATACTCGATCTAAAGGACTATGACTCGATTGTGATCTGCGTCCACGTTCATCAATGGGAAATTAATACTTTTTTTGTTGAATCATGAGAAATTAAAGATGACCATTGCTATCGGAAATTAATAACTTTTTTGTAAGACGGGTCTTGTAGGCATAATATGTAAAACACATTTTTTTTGGTAAATACCATTAATTCTTTTTTAATGAGTCACTAGTTTTAAACCCGTGCAGAAAAATGCACGGGCTTGCCATCCTAAAAGTAGAAAAAAAAATATATAAAATACATGTATAGATTTGTAATTTTAGCTTAGTTATACCATTGAACATTATGCTATTTCCTATTGCATGTTACTATTCTTACTTTTATCATTTTTTTTAATTAAAGTCTGTATAATGTTTTTTTTTCGTCTTTAAAGTTATATAATTTGACGTCTTTAAAAGTTACTTTAAAATCTTAAAAATTTAGCGCAGGATTTAAATCTACTTAATAAAAAAATACTCGTAAGACATACTATATGACTAAACACTGTTATTTTACGATTAAGTCATCTATAAAATAAGGTAATTATTTTTAGTTCTCTAATTTGTAATTAATTTGTGCAAACTAAAAATAGATGAAATATATAATATTATTTTAGCACTTTGTGATTCATTCTATGGTTACAGTGAACTTTATATATTTTGTATAGGTTATTAATTATGTCCTTTTATAAGCTATATATGAAATGTAATTGATATAGTTTTGAACTGGTAATCATGAGGTGGAAATAAAATGAAAGAAATTATAGCCTTTTACGTGGTGGGGTAGGGGTGAAAATTTTGTTTTTGATTTTTTTTAATTTAAGGGATCAATCAGAGCTCTAGAAATTTTTTTGCTTTATTATATATATAGTAGATTATAGTTTTTTTTCTTAAAAAAAGCATCTTGCATTATAATATCTTGCATTATAATAGCTGATCAGAAATAGATCCTTAATGCCATCCACTTCATATGAAATCATATACTCCCTCCGTCCCAGTCAATAGTTTACACTTGCTTTATTTCACCCTCACAAAATAAAGCAAGTGTAAACATCTCACTGGAACAGAGGGAGTACGAGGTATATATCAATATCACTTATTATTATTGTTATATTTGAAAAAGGACACTTAGTCATTTCCACTTACTCAACCAAAGCATATGTATTTCAGAAAGCTAATTATTGATCTTTCTAAGGTGGTTAGCAGCTTTGAATGTCTGTTCACATATGTTTTATTGTATTTTTATAGATTACACGTACAAAAAGGAGATCGAATCCCTTGATTTGCTAGCTAAGCTAATTGAACGAGTACAAATAACTTTGGAGCAATATCTATTATCTAAATGCCATAATTAGGTCTTTTGTCCTTGTTTTTAAGGATTAAAGAGATTTGAAGACACAAGCATCTACAACTAATGAAGTAATGATACGTATCAATGTACAAGTATGAAGTTTCATTTACTGGATCCATGCATGTATCTCTTCCCTATTTGTACACAAAATCACAAATAGATATTTATTTATCCACCATATATCAATCAATATTTCGTGCATGCTTGTAATTAAAAAAAAAAAAAAGGCTAGCTTTTCAGGTAATTTATCAAACATTGTTTATAAAATCATCATGTCATTTACCTTATTAGCTCTTAATTTTTATCTACCAGCTACCTTTTCAGGTTTCAGTTAGATTTTCAGTTTTTAGCTTTATTTTTTCAGGCTTCAGTTACCTTTTCAGATAGTTTTATCAAACATAGCCTTAGTGTGATAATCTATCTAAATCATTTGGCTCCCATCTCTAGTTAAGCTCAACATAGACTATACTTTTACCGTCCTTGTGAATCGACTTCTACTCACGACTACTCAAGTGTTAGAGTCTTAAAACTATTGTTTGATAAAGGTTATCATGGAATCCAACTTTAACCCATTGCAGTTTTTTTTTATCAATTCAAGCGCGACACGCCTATGAAAAATTGAGTTGAGTAATCAATTTTTATCCATGATTAGGGTCATGATGTAATATAAAATGATGGAAACTAGAATATAGAGTTTTTTTAATTGTCTACTTAAGCATTGAATTTAAAACGATTTCTTTTAAAAGTATTTTGATGCTTATAGGATACCAAATGGATCTCAAAAAAGAAAATGTGGTTTTACATACAATATAATCGAGAATAGGATTCGTTTACGACTAGGATGAGTAATATAACCAATACCTAGCTAGACATTAAAGTTTGTCTTTCGGTTTGTAAGAGAACATGCATCACAATCAAAAGTTTAAATTGATGGTTGAGAATTCAATAATCAATAAGACTATATCTTAATACACCAATTCACACAAAAGCTCGTGAACCTAAAGAGTGGATAATACAAGAATTTCATGCTACAGTTTTTCAAGATTCCATGGTTGATTTTCCATAATACATATTGTTAGGATGTAAACTCATGTCTCACATCGGTAGAATAAAGGTAAAATAAGATTTTTATAAGTGTCCACAAATATAATAGTATTAGGCCTGTTGGGAAGAAGCTCAAAGGTAAATCCGTGAGGGCTTGGCCCAAAACGGACAATATCGTACTATTATTGATAGTGGACATCAACGCAGCAGAGGCCCAACAGAAGGTATCAACGCTTCCACACAACAAGTGTTATCAGAGCCCAAGGTTCAACTTGGGCTAGGCACAAGAAAAAGCATCAGACCCAAGACTTGAAGGGTGCCTTACACTATAAGGCGTGTAACAACTCCTAATAGCTCGAGTGAGAATTAATATGATCGCGAAAGGGACATGGGTCTCACGGCGATGTGACGGGCTGTCCAAGAGAATATTTTCAACGACCCGACGAGATAGGCTGCGGCTTAATGGAGGCAACAAATGCGGTCCACGGTAAGTCCAAAAGGCGGTCGGGGGAGTTTGGTACGCAAGTGTAGCACAAGTCCCGTGGAAGGACCCATGACCCATAATGGGACACATGCTGTGTCGATTATGGGGAGGCTATCAAAACTTGGTGATGCAAGGTGTGTCTAGAAGTTGGGGTTGTACGGTGTGAGGAGGCCCTTTATAGAGGTTAAGGTCCGAGTCAAGATGATGGTCTTTGGTTTGAGGGGAGGATTGTTAGTGTAAAAACTCATGTCCCACATCAGTAAAATATAGGTGAAATAAGATTTTTATATATAACAAGTGTCTACAAATATAATACTCCCTCCAATTCTATCCAAACTAGAATCCAAACTACCCATTTACTTTTTAGAGGTCAAACTTTCAAAATTTGTCCGTTTATAGATCGGAATATATAGAACTTTGAAAGACGGAAGTAATATATTTGGTTTTGTCACGGAAATATCTTTAATAATATTATATTTTTCGTAAAATAATTCTAGATATAAAGGAAGAAAAACGCGGTCAAAGCGTTGCCTCGAAGATTACCCAAAAGCAAATGGGTAGTTTGGATTGAATTGGAGGGAGTAGTATGAGGCAGTTTGAGAAGTACCCAAGACTAAATCCGTGAGAGCTTGACCAAAAGCGAACAATATCGTATTATCATCGACAGTGAACACCGACTCAATAGAGGCCCAACAAAGGATATTAACGCTTCCGCACAACACAAACATTTTGGCATCCACAAATAAAAAAAATGTTGATATTATTTCAAGCTTCTATTAGCTACCGATATTTCAGTAGCAAATCACTAGTTTTCGGTAGCTAATTACAAATAGAGACGGAATTTGCGATGCTAGATGGTTCGTAGCTAAAAGCCTTGTCGCTAGCTACTTTTGCGACAGTAATAGAGACGAAAGTTTAAGTAGCTACATTACCTACCATAAATAGTATAGTAGCTAAACTAGTGACTGAATTAGAGACCAATTTAGTTGTTGCTAAATTAACGACTAACATGTTATTATCTAAATTGTCTAGGAAACAATAAATACGGTTACCATATTTGCCACGTCACCCTTGCTAGGCCTCCGCACTCATTGTGGGACATGGCACGTAAGACCACCGCCTGTTGTTAAGAGGAATCGAACCCATGACCTACAACTTCATAACTGACATTCTAACCATTGAGGCACATGAAGATTAATGACTATTTGGGTAATGAATATCTAGTTAAGGTAAAAGTCATTGTTACGTATGAGCATTACAAAGTACTTTTTAATAATAATTATAATAATATATATAAGTAGACTGATAATAATTCAAAAGTATATTTCACATTGATATTTATTTTGTATTTAAATGTACAATATACATGATAGTGAAAATTAACTTTAGCTACCAATGTATTTCCGTAGCAAACAACTAAAATTAGATACTAAGTTTGCTAATCACTTTGTGTTGTCTCTATATTAACTACGTACTTATACACTAATTTTTGTTGGTCTCATACGTAGCGGCCAAATAGATTGTTCTGTTATATTGTGTCGACGTATATAGAGACAACTCTAGCTACCGACAAACTTTCGTATCTAAACGCTTAAATTGGATACTAAATTTGCTACCTCCTTTATTTAGTCTCTAAAATAGAGACGTAATTAGCTACCATTATAGTTTGGTCTCCTATGTAGAGACTAAATATATTTTTTGTCTCAACATTAGTCGCTAAGTTATATATTTAGCTACTAAGTTTCACTCAGTTGCTAATTCAGTAGCTAAAGCATCATTCTCTTGTAGTGTTTGAATTAATAATCGCACGATTTTGGATCATTATTATTAGGAACAAGTAAGGAATTGAATCACAAATTTTAGAAAACAGGCACGTAAACACTTGCAATTTTAGATAACATGCATGTACCTTCATTATTCTCCATTTTCACCAAAACAAACTAACATGTAACTTACCCATTAAAACTACTCAAAATGCAACAAACTCTATCTATGGAGTAGTAAATTAAAATTAAGTTAACACACATAATTTTTAATTTGGAAGAAGATAAACCAACTTAAGCAGCTACATATTCATCACTTGATCAGCAAGCAAGAAAGATCAGTCTCTGGTGAAGCCTGTCGATGTCGATAGATGCCATGTCACCGATCTGAAACACATAAAAACTACGAATTGTTAATACTAACTCCGTCTTAGTCATTTGGCTATATTTTCCATTTTTTAGTCTCAGTTATTTGTTGACCTTTTTTATATTAGTCATGCTTTTAGTGGGTAATTTAATCCTCGAATTCCAGTAATGTATACTTGTTATCTAACACCACTACCCACAAATAATCCCCTCCTCTTTTCTTGATCTTTGTGTCAGAAATAAAGATAAGCAAATGAACACAAGAGAGTATGTTTTACTCTTATGTCAAATGCAACAAAAGTATTTAAGAATGCATGTTTTATTATGTGCATGTGTAAGGCTTTCATTCAAGCTATATTCTTTTGTGTAAGAGATTGTAGTAGGGTTCTTAAGGTGATAGTATTTATTTGACTCAAAACTCATCAACTTATTCTTCTTAGAAGTTACAACAAAATTTTTAGCACAATTTAGGTAGAACCAATTGAAATTGGCTTCTTACACATTCTTGTGTTTTGACATGTGAGCTCTAATTTTCCAACGTATGTGTCATTGAAAATCATCATGTTTTAGTAAGCTACATGCTCACACTTATGCATATATATTTCCATGAGGAATTGCTACCCACCTTTTCTTTTCTACCTTCTCCTCTCATAATCGATTAAAATATTATACATTTTCTCGGCCTCACACGATATATATTAGTTTAACGACACGATATATATTAGTTTAACGAATTATATATGAAAGGGTGAATGAAGAAGCAAGGTTGGAGAGGGATCGTAGTTAGCAATCCTCATTTCCATGTTACCAAAAGGATGTACAAAATTCAAATGAAAACGGTATTACAAGAGAAGAGAGTCAATCATACCTCGCACACTATGTTGTGAATTAGTCTATCATCGATTTTAGTTGTAGTGTAACTTGCAATAGCAAGTCCTTCTTCAAGGATCACATGAAGGGCAGTCGACAGAGAAAAGCCTTCTTTTTCGTGCCAAACATTGATTTCTATATCAAGCCCACCTAGACAAGGAATCAACACCACAGTCCCGGGAGATGGGGTTGAGTTACTCGATGAACCACCAACACTGCGTTTCTGTTTGGAGCTTGTCGAGGATCCAATTGATGCCTTTACTTTGTCTCTCTTTTCACCAAGCTCTTTTACATTCTTCTCCAAGTCCTTGATGTAGCTCACAGCTTCCGCTAAATGATCACTTGTAGATCTCTTTCCCTATAATCACCATATATATATAGAGCGAGAGAGAAACATTAAAAACACCAACATTATCCAATTAATCAAACCCTCCCATAAAAGGCGGGATATATAAGGTATGCAGTCTTACCCTTTTATAGTAGTATCATCTGAACAAGATTTTTTCGAATGAGCCAATATGAAAATTGTATTTCCAGTTGACATCATATGATTATCATCCCACAATTAAGAAAAAGGTTACACCATCTTTTTAGCTAGTGATCCCAATGCAAAGGCTCACGGAATCGAATTGAATCGGTAAGGTAGTAAAGAGGTTACATGTATGCAATCTTGCATCTATGCTGAAATTTACATAGATTGCTAGCTTTCAAATAATGAATCGTAATGAAATAGAGCTTTGACCTACAAAATCCATCTACACTAACCACTTCATAATACCAGAATCAAAAGGGAACATTTTGCTATATAGAAATTTATTGTTTAAGACCGAAGTATTTGTCTTAATTTTGAGACAGGTCAAATATGGTAAATAAGACATAAGTAAACTGCCTAAGTAGTACTCCGTAGTAGATAATATCAGAGAGACGAAAGCTCTTTTTGGTAAACATCATATCGGCTGTAATTACTAGATTGACCAATCAGTCTTCTAATTATTTCATGTGTTTGGTAAAGGACATATTGTGGTAGCATATTGATCGGAATCTATTGTTTGCTATTAGCAGAATATTGCAAAGACATATTCAATTTGTATATGAAAATGGTATGACTGTCCTTTGATTTGCTAATTACCAAACAAATTTTCTTAAATTTGCTAAAATAATTTGCTAGTCAAACCTGCTACTAAAATATGCTAACCATTATCTGCTATTATAAATCTAATTCTGTCATTTGCCAAACAAGACCTTATTATATGCTATATTGCATTATATATATAAACCATATTATTAATTAGTTTCTGTATACTAAAATTGGGAATCTTAAAAAGAACATATTAGTACAGTTATGGAAGCCCTAGGTCATTGTAAAAACCCTAGGACCACATATGTGTGACATATAGATTATTACTCCGTACAATATTTTCACTTACAACAAAAACCTAACATGGTCAATAGATCACCCCATAGAATATATATATATATGTTCTTTCAAAAAAAATTCTGCTCCTATATTTTTATGATACATAGTAATAAAACATGGAGTAAAATATAGTTTACCTTAATATACTCAAAAGGAAGTACAGATCGTAAAGAAGAACAAAGATCAGACATTTCCTTCCTCCTTTGACGCTCAATTTCTCTATGCATCATCTTCTTTTGTTGATCATCACTAACATTATTTATAGCACTTGAAGATGTCGATAATTTTCGACCTCGACCGCCTTTTCTTGAATTATTAGATGTGTTTAAGGATCCTACCCTATCTAATCCACCACCATACTCACTCCAAATCTGATCTTCTACATTATTTTCATCATTTTGTTGTTCTCCATTATTGTCAAAGGTTTGGAATGAAAGCATATTTGTTCTTTGGTTAGGAAACATTTTCTCTTACAATTTTGTATGTATTTGAGTAAAATACTTATTAATACTACAAGCTATTAGTACTTCATAAAGAGTAAAGAAGATGAAATAACATGAAGATCTGTCATATCTTGTTAAAGGGTATTTATATATATAGTTATATTTTATGATAATATTAATAGGAGTCAAGGGTTTAATATCTACTTAGGGCTCCACATTTCTCATATATGTTTATTTAGCTACACAATCTTTTCTGGCCCTTTGATGATTTGATGAAAATGATGGTAGTGATGTATGTACGACCGATTATTATACGATTGGATCATTGGAGGTAAGAGTTATGCTTTATTGACAATCATTTACGTGTAGTAATATGGACCTTAGTTCTAATGTAGTATAATAAGACTTGAATTTACATGACAAATATACTAGCTAGTAATAGACTTGGTAAATAAATGGTCAATCGGGTCCGGTGGGCGTTGGATGATTTTGGATAGGGGTTATTTTTTGTTTGCAAAAAGTCGGGTTAGATTGATGAAGTCTAGTCTTTCAGGTTTGGGACATTTTTGGGTTTGTTATTAGATTAAGTTATTTAATGCGAATGATCACTGTGCAGGATTAAGCGTTTCAGGTCAAACTAAGCCCGGGTCCTTAGTTCAAGTGTCGGGATTGATTACTCAGGCCATGTCATTTGAACCGGTCAATTTTATTAGGTCTTGCTAGCTAGCAGACAAGCTTCGATTATACAAGGAAAATTTAAAATCAACCACCCAACGTAGGAGTGACATTTAACAGTTTTTGCGTTTCATTAAAATATTTCTGACAAAGAAAAAAAATTGTAAGGAATTCGTTGAATGAGAGAGAGGGTATAGCCAATATAGGTTACCGTTTTCTGGGACATCTTTATAAATTTTTTTCTAATCAATTTACATATAATCCTTTTTTAACTTGGTTATAATAGTAATAATAATAATAATAATAGAATGGCGGAGCTAGGATTTTAATTAGCGGGCAAACAAATAATAGTACGAAGTCGTGGTAAACTTGAAAAAAGTAAAAAACAAAATTAGCTAAAAAAGTTTGAAATCTCCATCGCCCGATAGAAGCGAGTGCCCTTGGTACCATACGACGGTTTTATATATTTCCTTCAAATAAAATTCAAAGACCAACTGATTAAACAAATCACGATTCTAATCTTTTGAATTCCATCAAATAGATCAATAGGTCTTGCTTAAGACGGGTCGGATCTTACAACGGGTATTTTGTGAGAGGAAATGGGTAGAGGGGACAAGGTGGGCTCCCCCCATGTGCTCTCCACTCACCCTTGATGGGTATTTTGTGAGAGAATATGGTATCCGTCTTAAGCTTAAGACGAATACCTCGGTCTGAAATAAGAATTTGTGCAAATAGATATGTGAATCAAATAGTTTAAGCAGTAGGAGCTAGTTCACCAACTTTCGGCTTGTGTGTCTGACTGATTGTGTTGTTGATTTGCTCTTGTATGTATGCAATTCCCAAATCATGCAAAAGAACGATCGACTTCATGAGTCATGACGTGCTTATATAAATAGTTGAGCTATTTCTGAGGTTTTCCACGTGAGTACCTAGTTTGACTCAAATCAACAAAATTAGGTGTTAAAATTATATTATACGACTAATAGAATATTATATCACCTAATGGATTAAAGTTCTACTTAGTAAAAATAACTGAAAACCGAAAATCAAAAAGTTAATTAAATGCAGAAAATTTAGCTAATAAGGTAGACAAAATTAGAAACTGATAAGGTAGTTGATTATGTACAAAAAAATGTGTGACAAGCTGTAATTGTAGTTGGTTTAGTAAAATGACATAAATGAATAATAATTATTTATAATTTGAATGACATTATTATAAATTGAATGACAAAAAGGTAAAATGAAATACAATAGGTAGTTTATATCTCAAATGCTACTCTGGATAGTTTTTCATTTCAGGCTACATGCCTAACACTTGGCTCTGTTTAACAATCCATTTCATGTACTTATTTTGTCAAAGTAGCTTATTTGACCAAAATTTCAGGTATCTTATTTTATGCAAGTGTTTGACAAGTAGCTTATTTAACCAAATAAACTATTTAAAGTGAAATGCTACCTACCATTTGAGAAACAAAGTACCTGATTTGATTTAATGTTCCTTTTTTACTCCTATAATATAATGTTAAATAATAATCATATCCTCTTACGCCATTTCACTAAAATCAGTTACCTTATCAGTTAGTTTGCTAATTTTTTGTTATATAATAAGTTACCGTATCATCAGCTCCTAATTTTTAGCTACCTTATCAGTCACCGTTTTAGGTTTCAGTCAGCTTTTTAGTTTTCGACTGCCTTTTCACGTTTGAGGTACAATTTTAGCTTATTTACAAAACATAGTCTAACCAACAAAACAAATTAAAATAGCTGAAATTTTGGTTGAATAAACTACTTATCAAACACTTGCAAAAAGATTATGTTTAAAAATTTTCATTAATATTGGGTCACCAAGTATATCCTCTTAATTTGTACTATAGACAGAAGTGAAAAAGAAAAAAAAGTATTAAAAAACCATGAATTTCTCCATTTTATGATATGTATAGAATCATTACTCAATTTTAATTACGATGGAATTTCGCTTGATTTATCATCTTTTTACTCAATTGCTTTTATGACCTCTTCATAGAATATGTACAAAATTAACATTAATAACTATTTGACAAGCTTGTACAATAAGGCTATATTTGGATAGGGTTTTGCATACTAATTATCACAATTGTCCATTTTTCAAGTGTCGACATAATAATCAAGTTTTGATCTCAGATCGGGATGGTGGCATGCTTTGACATCAACTTTTGTATAAGCTACTCATTAGAAGAAAATTAAGGAGGCTAGCATGGGAAGTGAAGACATTCATGAATGAAGCATTTTTGAAGAAACTGGACCGACCCAATGCGCACCGTGCGCATGATCGCATCTATGTTTTTGGGCATTTTGCCATAAGCAGAAGGGAAATAGCTATTTCGAGGTTCATTACTCTACATTATACCTAGCTAATTTAAACTATAAATAAGTGATTACATTAGGTTTTCACTTTTCACATGTCTTATGCTTTATCATTATCAAGTTGTAATTTGGACTGGGATTATTGTCATCTATTATGGATTTCAGATGTACTATGGACAACTAATTTTATTTCTTAATCCAATCTTCAAGGTGCAATTTTTATTATTATAAGACATTATAATCTTTCTCTAATTATCCTTACTATTGTTAATCCCTTTGTGGCCGGTAATGTTGGGTTATTGGTTTCTTGCTTGATTAAGTAGTTGTTAAATTTGATTTACTTGCATCTTTAATCTTGTTAAGACCATTAATCTATTTGTTGTTAGATCATGTTAAGTGTGATTTCCTTGCAATTTCTATTTAAGAACCATCTTGTGTTTGGGTTAGTGAATGCGATTTCTTCCTAAATTGTCCAACAAGAAAGGGGTTGACTTGTAATTGGGTATTAATTGTGTTCATTGTGCCTAATTACCTCTCTATTGGATCTCTAGTATTATTTCATCTTCTCATCAACTCATTAATCAATAATGTATGTGTTCTACTTGGTTAGTTGATAAGTTGGGTCAATAGTTAAGTGCGATTTCCTTATTATTGACTTTATTAAGCAGGTTTTATGAGATTTTCTCCACAATTGAGTAATTTGGATATTAGAATTTGGTTAAGACTGTCTCAAATTTGATAAATTTCTTACCAATCTTAATATTTACTCTACTTACTTTGTTGCATACTCTTGTTTGAATTTTGTTATCTTTGAATCAACTCAAAAACCATTTTTATTGTTGCTTTTTCTCTTTTATTTACAACTAGATTAATTACACTCCTGATTTTATTAGTGAACCATACATTCTTTCCTTTGGGTTCGCTCCTTACTTATCGCTATACTTTTGTTCTTTAATTAACATAAAGTAAGGATACAAATTGTTAATTTTAAATAGCGACATTAGAACTCGTCACCGTTCTCATTAAAACTTCAGGTTAGTCTTCCCCAAAAGAGATTTATTTTACAATTAAGTTGAATGTTGTCCTTGAAAAACTTTTATTATTACGTGATCACAAATTATCAGTATTACACAAATTACATTTTCAGGTTCAAAAGTGCAACATAAAATGGCCGCAGCTTTTTTTGAGAATTATTTGATTGCTCTGTATTCATGCACCATCAATTCAACATGTTTATTACATGTTACTTAGCCAATATTTCTTGTCATTTTCAGTGATAAAGGTTACGAAGAAATTTGTTTTCATTTACTAATTACTAATGTTACTACTTCAGTTTATTAGTCGTATTTTGGTCCATATGTCCAATGTAGAAAAATAGACCTTGATTCTGTTGTTGTTTGAGTGTTTGACTAATATACAGGTTCACTAAAATACACCATCGTCGTCGACATATAATTTAAAAACGAGGTATATCAAGTAGTACTTCCTTCATCCAATCTCAAACACATCATATTATTTTTTTACACTATTCATATATGAAGAGAATCTTCAAATTTCTGAGTAATATCTAAGAGAAAATATATAGTTATATGAGATTTTGTTTGATTTTTATTTATATTTACAATAAAAATATCAACTTTTATATTTTTTCATAATGTAGAAAGCAATATATTAATGTTATAATGTGTGCGTTGATAAACATATAAAAGAGATATGATGTGTTTGAGATTGAATAGAGGTAGTAGCATTTAAAAGCAGAAGTTTGTTTACCCTTAAAAAAGCACAACAAAGAAAAGAAAATTGAAATACTAATAGATAAAAAAAAATTGTTCAAGACGGACGTTTAACTTAAACTTTAAACGGATCAAATATTATACTTCCTCCACCCTACCACTTTCATTTTTGCACACTATTCATGAGTCGGCATCTAATTGCAATTTTCTCTCAATATATAAGTGACAATATATTCATGTGTGATCTTGTTTGATTCGTCTTTACGAGTACATTATTAATATCCAATTTTTATAATTTTTGCAAACACGTAGCTAACGATATTTACCGCGTAAAACACGTTTCGGCAAACGTGAAAAAATTATTTGGTAGAGTGGAGTTGAATGGAGGAAGTATGTATGAATAAAGTAAATTGTATAGGAAAAAAACAAAATATTTAATATTTGACCTTTTTTATATTTATACGATATATCAATCTCTTATAGGAGACTCGACTAACCGGATAGAGAACCAATTACTCTGTATGAAACCCGTGATATCTGGTGACGCCCTCACACTATCTATTGGAAAACACAAATTCTCTTTGAAGATGGATATTATCCGTCACAAGTTGAACACGGATAGTGTCCTTCTCATAATATGTAAGTGAGGATGGCAAGTGGAAGGCAAATTGAGCCCCTCATTAGCTTTCACACTTGTATATTGTGATAGAGACACTATTCGTCTTCAGCTTGTGACGGATAGTGTCCATCTTCGGTTAACGAACTGATTAGAGAAAAGAGAGCCGCAAAATGCACAGTTAAAAGTTATTAAAACTTTAAAATGAGATGATTAATCATGGAATCAAAATATTGTAGGTCCTATGTGCTATGTCAATGCTTTGACTTGCGTAGATCATTGACCATCAAGTCTGTGACAAGCAATGGATGGTTAACAATCCGCAAAATGTACAGTCTATTTAAGGTTTTATTTAAGCACTACTCCATAATCAAAAATTCTCATTTGTGACGGACATTATCCGTCGCAAACTTAAGACGGATACCATATTCTCTCACAAAATACCCATCAAGGGTGAGTGGAGAAGCACATGGGGGTGCCCACCTTGTCCCCTCTACCCATTTCCTCTCACAAAATACCCGTCGCAAGATCCGATCCGTCGCAAGCAAGACTTACTTTTCCATAATTAACTACTCGTATAATTAAAAATATTCGTTACAAATTTTTTTTAAAAAAAAGGTAAAATAAATGAACATGATGATAAAGTATATCTCAAGTGCTGACTTTTTCGCTATACACAATGTTATTGCTTTAAAAGAAACTTATCACTGGGGATGGCAATTGTGGTCCGGTTCGAACCGAAACTGAATCGATCCAAAGGAAAATATTCGATCTAAATCTAAATTTTAAAAATTCAAACACGATTTGCTATTTAAATACCCATATCCAGATTTACTATTGGAAAAGCCGATCCATTCAAATATTTTTAAAAATTTAGACTTTAGAAACTTCATTTTTGTCTTATAAGATGAAGTTTTTATGTAGTCAAATCAAGTTTTGGATCGGGCTTTGGATTATATGGTGGATCGGGTATGGATTTGGAGTGGATATAGTTATGAAAAAAGCATAGTGAATCGGGTATGAATTTTAAATTTTTGAATATGGATCGAATTTTTATATGGATCGGTGATCCAATAAGTAAGTGAATAGAATTTGCATCTCGCAAAATCCAAATCTAACCAGATCATTATCATCCCTACTTATCAGTATACCACATTAAAAAAAATTACAAAGGGCCTTATGGTTTAGAAGTGACTATCTACCACATTATTAGATACTTCTATTAAACTACACTTTGTTGCTTTATGCAAAAGTTTTAAAAAAAATTAATGTACTGTTACGGTCCATTGCATGGTATGGGACATGAATCTCACATCAGTCGTGTGGGATTTATATAGAATTAAGCTCTATCACCCTTGAGTTAGTTTTTAGGGTGGGTTCTCCCAATATGGCAATATCTACATCAATGGTATCAGAGCCAACCATCACCCTTCCGCATCCTATGCCCAATGGTGACGTCGATATTGCAGTGTTTGGCCGGGGCTAGAAAAAAAGTTATAGCGCACAGCCCGCTGTTGGAGTGCTGGTGACGTCGGTATTGCAGTGTTCGCCCGGGGCTAGAAGGTGTCGTGTGGGAGGCTTGTGTGGATTTATATAGAATTAGGCTCTACCACCCTTTGAGCTAGCTTTTGGGGTGAGTTTTTCCAATATTTATATCATTGGTACTGTCTCACTTTTTTCTCTAAGTATGGTAGACCGACACGAGACACAACCCACTTCTATCTCTAGTTACTTCTTTTTTTTTGAAAATTCTATCTCTAGTTACTTATAGATGGAACAACAAGGGACTTAATCAGATTCATAGGGTCAAACATCAAAATAAATTTACTTAAGCACAAATGGCCATTCAAGAGTGTGATTGTTTTACCTGTGGAGAACCTGGTCATTCTGCCAAATTCCGTCTAAAAGGCTTTTACGGACCAAACCACAAGCACATCTCACTACTCTTGTTTACGAGGTATCAAACAACTGCCTGGAATCGGATAAATAACATACACTAACATAGTAATAATAATGTACATGCCATAACACAAATGACTATCAAGTTTGAGAAAAATATGTACAAAAGTTGAACAATGTGAGTACGAAATCCAATAATTGAATTAATGGGCTAATGATCATCGATCACCCGATCAGCGAAAAAGGTTATTCAATCGTTGCTCCAGCCGATTCAAATCAATGCATCTTATTTCGTTGATCTGCATGCAATAGAGGAGCAAAAATTCGCAGTTAAAGGGTGTTATATATATGTAGATCGGAAATTTATAACAGAATAAGTTAGTAATACAACGATACAACAAAACAATAAATTATACACTCTTCATCCTGAATCCCTGATCAATAGTTATCTATTGACTTTTTTTGTAAGAGTGATTTGAAAAAAAAAATCGAATATAAAACAGTTTTGCACATTATTGTATAGCCAAATGATTATTTACCTAAACTCTTCACTCAAATAACTTTCACTAATCATCATTTTCTATAATAAAGGCATCAAGATCTTTTGTTACAAATATACAATTGAGTTTGTGTTAGCGAGTACGCCACTACCCCCCAATCCACCCCCCTCCCCCGGGAGCGGACAACTCCTTTCATTTTTTTGATCATTTCCTACAAAAAAAAATATTTTACATGGTACTCTTATGTGTTTTGGTGTTCTAAGGGGTATCCCTCTTTTTTTTCCTATAAAAAATCTTTGACCGGGTATAACTTATGGTCATAAATTCATAACGCAACGACTCTTTTTTTTAAAAAATCAATCATCTTCTCGAGATCTTCGATTTAAAAAAAAATTGTCACTTTACGAACGTGTTGCAAGAGTTATGGTCGGTTAAACTTTTCTAACCAAATAAACTTTAACCGACTATATCATATAGATACGAATTCATAAAGTAACTGTTTTTTTATTTCAGATTTATCGTTTTTACAACATGCTTAGTTTGAAAAAAAATATCGTTTTTAGAGTTCGTAACCAAGAACTATAGATAGTCAAAGTTTTTAGCTCAAAAAGGAAAGGTACCATCTAGAATATATATGCAAAAACAAGGGGTACATACCATGTAGATATTTGAGATTTTTTTTGTTATATGATTTTACAATGTGATACTAAACCGTTTTATAGGACTCTTACTCAACAATATAATCCCCTAAAAATCTAAGATGACAAATGTTCTTGTACACTGTTATTAGAGTAAAACTTAATTTTACACTAACAATAATAAGACCAAAAATTCACATGTAAGATACCCTTAAAGTTTACCACTTATTTTTACTTTTGGCATAAAAACGTAACCAAAGACAAAGAAATGAATACTTTGTAGAATTTGGATGACGATAAGTAGATCAAAATAAAGTATAGAATTAAATTACTCATTAAAATTATTCCCAAAATAATAAGGTAAAAGTAGTAATAAATATAAATAAATTACACGTATTAAAAAGCTAGGGTTTGCTTGGGATGGGATGACTGTTATTAAGATACAATGTCATATGGAGTAAGCTAAATGATGGCAGAAACGTGTACAAAACGAAATAAACAAACAAGATCGACTAACATGAATCATCATCTTCAGTTAAATATAAAATACGAGCTTAAAAACTACTCCGTATATGAATATAAGTTGATAAATTACCTCACATTGCATGCTATGGATAAATTTTTCATTGAATTTGGCTGAAGTAGAGCTCACAACATCAAGTCCTTCTTCTAAAGCTACTTGTATAGCAGTTGACAGCAAAAACTCAGTATCATCATACTTAACACAAATTTCTATCTCCAAACCACCCACGAGTTGGCGGATTACCACCGTGTAAGGTGGTGATGAACCGCTCGAACCACCTAATTCATAGCGGCCGCCAGAGCTAGATGATTGGATGGAATGTTTAAGGTGATCTCTCTTTTGTCCAAGCTCTTTGACATCCTTCTCTAAATCTTTTATGTAGTTTGCTGCTTCTTCTAACTGATCAGTTATTGATTTTCTTCCCTGCAGCCAATCTCATGAAGTATTACTACAAACTTAATTATTACTCCGTATAAGAACACAATGTTTACTACGGCATGTGATATACGGAGTACATTATTTACAAAAAAAAATATCATCTTATTCAAGCAATTATAAAAACAAGCAAACTTTATATTGTCATGCATAATGCAAGAATGATAGTAGTTTCTTCGTGTTGCTAACACGCAAGCAAAAGACGGGTGTGATCCCTTACTTCCTAAACTGCTAGAGTATATATTTGTAATGACTGTTTCTGCATTTTTCTATGGAGCTTAAAACTCATTATTTTTTACTTTGGATTATGATGGAATAAAGCAAAATAGCTCATTATAGTGACTGCGCTTCTTTCGATCGTGATGTACCAGTCATTCAATGTAGTTTTCAACGCATTTTTCATATTTGGTCATTCGAAAACAATCTCTATGTATTGTTTACACAAGGGTAAGACCGCATACATCTGATCCCCTTAATTACCCGCCCCGCAATTTGCAAGAACCATTGAGATACCGGAGTATTTGTTAAGACTGTTTTTTTTTTTAAGATTTTGAGTCTATTTTTCTGGAAATGAGGTAGCGTATACTAGCCTTTGCTACCATGTTAGAAAAGAAACAAAAAACAATATCTTAACCCAAGTTTATTACATGGAGTAGTACAGTGAATAAGTCAAAAGTTCGCATTTTTTGCGGCTCAAAAAATTGTTTGATGAAGAAAACTATTATTGGTAAAGTGAAAGAACCCTACTTAACTAAAAACCCTAAAAAAAATTTGAAGTTCTTACATCTAATCAACCATTTGCGGAGTAATTATTACACATGAATATAATCCAAAACCCTAAAGATCTAAAAATTTAAGTAAAATAAAGTAAATTGATAAGATTATCTTGATTAAATATTTAAAATAATACCTTAGAATCATTAGGAGGAATGACAGAACGCAAAGAATCAAAGAGTGAAGACATCTCCATTCTTCTTTGACGTTCAATTTCTCTATGAAAAACTCTCTTTTTTTCCTCTTCATCATCATTAACATTATTATTGGTGTTACTAGAGCTTGCTAATGATACAGATCTTCTAGCACGACCACGACTACGACCACGACCCCGACCTCGACCACTGCCACTATTAATAGTGTTTGCTACATCAAATAAAGCATTATTACCCAACAAAATCTCATCTTCAATATCTTGTTCAGATGGGTTGTCCTCACTATCAACTTTAAAGGAC
Organism: Heliosperma pusillum; assembly: GCA_022085475.1. Taxonomy (NCBI): domain Eukaryota; kingdom Viridiplantae; phylum Streptophyta; class Magnoliopsida; order Caryophyllales; family Caryophyllaceae; genus Heliosperma; species Heliosperma pusillum. The sequence goes on along the minus strand of JAIUZE010045456.1, from coordinate 171,298 downwards.
AGCTCACAACTTCGTTGGAAAGGGAACATATTTTGTACTATAGAAGATTAGATGATTTACTTTTCTTAAATATTCATTTAATTTCAATAATGAGGATATTTAGTTTCACATGAGGAGGAGCTTGTGTTTCAATATTGGGAGTTTTTATTAGTTATGATGTTTCTTGGTGTCTTCCAATTATATGGTCTTTGTTTCTTTTGACTTTTCCTTTATTTATTTATATATATTTTTGAGTTATTAACTTTTAGAGTCTGTCCCGATTATATGTTTACCCTTTTCGATATTAGGGATCTCATACATTTCTTTACCTTTCTATATTAGACATACTCTTAATAGATGATTTAATTTGTTCATATAATTTTCAATATTGTCTGTACACTTATCATCCAATGATACTACTTACAAATGATGTTCTTCCCTCGCCCGGTCTTTGTATCAAAATCAAAGATAGACAAATAACCGAGACAAAAGGAGTACTTTTTTTAAAATTAACTACGCCTTAAACATATGTTGACAAGTGGCGATTTTAGAGATTAATTTTCAGGCTTCGAACGAGTTTTTTATATTAAATATATTATTTAGTTGATAAATTTATCTTAATTGTAATTTTATGAATTGTCATAGGAAAAAATATTATATATATAAAATTTATCATAGATAATAAATATACGATTCGAACAAGTTAATACAATTATATTTAATATAAATTCAGATATAAATGATAAATTTAGATAGTCCGTAAAAAATGAATCATTATTGAAGTTTATATTAACTTAATAATAAGCAAGGTGTGACCAACATTATTTGGGGCAATCTGTTTGTGGGGTATGTCCTATAATTTTCCTTGTTTCTTAGAAGATATGGTCGTGATTGTTTGATGAAGTGTGTGATCAAGGGAAGATATGGGATCACGTCTTATGATCAGTGGAATATATGAGGATCCATTTAATTATTATGCACATGCACGCACTATATTATGTAATGTACGATTTAGTATTGCCAATTTGTAGTCCTACAGTCACCAACTGTCTACCCGCACACGTTTCATGTACAGTGGTGGAGCTAGGGTGGCTGACATGGACACCCGCTTCTTAGCGGATGAAATTTCTAAAGTTATTAATTACTCCCTTGAATGTTAATAGGATCGAGATCTTACTTTGGATCGACAAGCTTGCTAGGATCGAATCGGTAGGATCGTAAGATCCCACAAATCAACTAAGATATGTAATTATGTTATCATAATATGTTGAAATTCTAAAATATTATTATCTTGTCATGTGGCCACAATTATTACGGTATATAGTAATTTTCTATCAAAATATGTTGAAATTCTAAAATATTATTATCTTGTCATGTGGCCACAATTATTACGGTATATAGTAATTTTCTATCCTAAAGTTATTTATAAAATTTTAGTAACCGAAAAGATAGAAATATTAATAATGTAGGTCGTAAAATCGCAGGATCGGGTAAGATTCTAATTTAAAAAATTTGAGATAAGTTGAACTGTAAAATTCTACAAAATTAAGATTTTACCCAGGATCGGGATCGGTCACCACTTTTTGGATCGTAGAATCGTAAAATCTACGATCTGGATCGGAAGTTCGATCAACAACAATGCGCTCTCTTCATCCCGGTCATTTATTTACCTTTACTTTTGACACAAAGATTAAGAAAAGAGAAAGCGATTATTTGTGATTTTATCTAATGGATGACAAGTATGTATCATTCAAAATTATATTAGTAAATAAAATGAAAATAAAATGAAAATAAAATGTATATTAGTATGTATCATTCAAAATTATTCACAAAATAATATTTTCGAGATTAATATATGTGAATAGAGACAAGATAGTCAAATCATGATGTTGGAAGAAACTGTGCAAAATGAAATGGAAAGAACAAAGAACGAAAGAGAGTTGATTACGGAGTATTAAAGTTTTATTTTGATGCTAAGCTAATGTTTTATACTCCGTATTAATTACCATTATTATTATTATTTTAAAATTTAGAGTTTAAAATAAATTTGAGAAATTATACGGTGTATCATCGTATAATTTAGAGTTTAAAATAAGGGTAGAACGTATATAGAATATAAAAATAATAGATATATAATATAGAAAACAAAAAAGCTCAGGAATACACCATAAAATATCTCAATATCGCTTACCCTTGGTCTGGCCATATAACCAATTTTATAGAGTTACTAAAGATCACTCCACTATTAAAATAAAATTGTATGCATCACAGAAGCTGGTCAAAGAATCAAACGACAGACAATCAATGACTATATATATTAACATCTTAATGATAGCATCTAAATAAGGATACAATTGGTCTCTCTTGTGACGGTCACAAGCTTGTGACGGAGACCATTTTATGATAAAAAGTAATCATCCATAAAATGTTACCAGTCATATACTGGTTACATTTTCCATAAAAATGGTCACATTTGCTCCGTTACAAGCTTGTGACGAAAAGTGGCCGTCACAAATGAGAATTTGTGATAAGGATAAGGTACTAAGCTAGTTTATGGATTTGGTATAATATTTCAAGTGCTTCTGATTTTTTTTTTATGAAAAAGAGAATCCTAGTCAAAGGGACATGAGTACATGACTAATTAGTTTAAGTGAGATATGTCATATTGTCATCATATTATCTACCTACAAGGCTAGAACTAACTAACGATTGTTACAATTCAAGTTTATTTGCCCTACAATTACAAGTTTTTGCATGCTTTGTTGGAACGTCTTGTTTTCCAGGTCAACTTTGGCAGTATGTATGTGTATGCACTTAATTATTGACTTGAGTAGAGCCACAAGTCCAGGAAGGCATTGATCCCCCTCTTTAGGTAGGGTTTCTGACCTTTCTGTTGCGTCGGGGATATTGTCTACTTTAGACTAAGCCTTCACATACTTACGTACTATTGGATTCCTTACCAAAATGACTTGTACTATTATATTTTGTGGAAACTTATAAAGATGTACGATGTTCTTTCATCTTTATACTGCCAATGTGGGACATTAGTTTGCACCTCAAACAACACCAAGTCCCTTGATAACCTCCCCTCTTAACCGACAAACCATATACTCGTTCGCATCCAATAATATTCCCTGGATCGGCGCAGCGCGCCACCCCTGGACCGCATGTGGACTTACCATGGACCGCTTTTGTTGCCTCCATTAAGTGTTAGCCCACCTCGTCATGTCGATGATAGTCTTTTCTTTGTCGACATGTATGTCTCTGTCTTGGGCTTGATGCTTTTTCTTAACTCGTAGTCAGGCTTTATAGTAAGTACATTTTTCCTTACAAAATAAAATTTGACTGATGATGTAGAAACTCCTTATACAAATTTAGAATACGATGATTTTTTTTTTTAAATTGATTGTCTTTGCGAGATCTTTTGTTTGGAAAAAAATTATTGCTTTTTTATTTCGTAGCAATGACCGTATATAGGGGTGCAAAATTTGAATCTAGTTCAAGTCATTAAGTTTAGTCGAAAAGATAATATACTTTGTACTTAATGTTATATTTTGGGAACTAAAATTAAAATAATTAGGTTACATTTTGGAAGTATACAATCAAGTGGAGCATTTTATGGATAATGTGGAAAGGTGGCTTGCAAAACGTAAACACAATTAATGTAACAATGCATTTATTGATACAGAATTACGGAGTATTGTTTGTGGTAATTAACTAATTATGTAAAAATGCAAAGGCTAAAATGTCAGGTAGGGATTTTAACCCAGGATTCATTAAACCACTTGAGCTTGTCACCAAAAAAAAATTAAACCACTTGAAGTCTTGAACTGTCCTAATGAAGTACTCCGCTAAATTTTATTTAGTTGAGGGGATGCAGGTGGAGCCACTGCATCCCGCGCCTAGCTACACCAATGTCTCGTAGCATTGAGCTATGGCTAGTCAAAGTTTTTTCTTTAAAAAAGAGGGATGGATATAAGTGAGAAAATTAAACGTTTGGGGGTACACATGAGAAAATCAATCAAAATACATTGAACTCTACTAATCGACCTAATTACAAGCTTGAAAACCAAAAAAAATACAACCTTTTAAAGGGAAACATAAGGGGACCTTAACGGAGATGTTAGCTGGCTCAACCGTCAAAATTATTGTTTACGTTACCCTTGTCCTAGGTCGAATCTTGTTAACATCAATCTTGGAATCTGCTTTGGGCTATGGCCTGTTTTGGGCCTTTATAGGTTTTCTATATTAGGTCTTAGAAAGTAGTATATAAAGTCTCTAAGCTTAACCCTATCAGTTATGCATATCATAACTTCTAAATCTGAAACTCGGTAAAAAAAAAACTTCTCAACATTAATAAAACTTTTTTCCCATTTGCCCTGTGGACATAACTAACGCACCATTAGTGAACCATTTAAATCTGTGGGTTATCGTCTTTATTTGTTCTTTCTCGTTTCTGTTATAACAATCAAAAACCGCCACAATAACTCCCATTACACCCAAAAAACTACAGTACTCATATATTAGACAGAAGCTAAGCTTTATTTAACGTGTGCCAAACTAAGGAGAAGATATGGTGGTTAGGGTTAGGGATTTGAGGGATCTGTAATGAAGTGGAGATTCCCAGGAAATCTCACTTTGCATACATAACTAATTAACTATTAACTTTGCTTAATTATTTCTTAATTTCAGTAAATGATTGACATGGGAAACAACTAGCTGTTTGAGGGTGGCATGTGAGGAGGATAGAATCAAACAATATGCTATTTTTTGTTTAATTAATTAATTAATACATTAATTAATCCATATTTAACTTAACTGTGGAGTGGGTCGACCATCTGCTGTCCAAATCAATTAAGGGTACTACTAGTTAATTACATATTACTAATGTCCTATGACTCCTATCTCTATCTTTCTAGCTTTTTAGTTTGGTATGATGATTGACTAAATATATGTTAGGATTAGGATCAATTGATTAGAAGATTTGATTTGATCATGCTCGATTGTTGATCGAGTGATCGTAGACACACGGGTTGTCATAAACCTCTGATTGTCAAGATACCTCCGTCTTAATCACTAGGTTAAGACCTTTTCGTTTTGTAATACTCATTGCATGATGTATAATATATGGTTAATAATAATATCATTCATGTAAAATTTATTTATTTGAGGAGTTTTAGTTCAATAGCTCTATTATAGAGGTGTATCATATGTTGGGAGTGAGCATGAGCATTAATCTAAGACTAGACCTAATTGAATTGAAGACTGTAAAAATGTTAATCGGGTGAAAAAAAAAAAGTTAATCGGGACTTTTAATTCAACAACTATTTATATAGGTATGTCATATGTCATATGTCATATGTCATATGTCTCGATCTTGATTCTAGAATTGGGACTGATATATTTTATACGGAGTATATATCTAATCTTACAAAGTACTTTGTATCGGAATGCCAACCTAAAATCTAAACTGAAATAAATGTTATATTTTGTCATATGCCAAGAGAAACCAAAAGGAGAGACAAAGTCAAACATAAGTAATTGTTCTTATTCCGTTTTATTTTTCAGGTTAATAACCTTATATTTTAAAGTAATTAGGTAAAATGTTGATTATACATTTATTCTCTGAAAAATATGAAGTGTACAAATTATTTTAAATATGCAAGTATATGTGATTGTTTTAGATCTGGTGATATAAACAAAAAAAATTCATTGGTGAACTTAAAAAAAAATTTTAAAAGGTCTGCAATAAACATTATCACTGAGTTTTTTTATATTTTTCATATGCATTTTTTTTACAAAATTTGCAGTAATTTAATTTTATAATTATGTGCACATTATATTTTTAAAAAATAATGTAGACTCTTAAAGGAAATTTAAATTAAGTCATCTATGAAATTTATGTGCAAAAGTTTATGGTGGTGTTGATTTATTAAGTTTATAAGCTTATTCATCAATCACATTCTATAAAAATAATGGGAATATTATAATATTCTATAGTTGGCTGTTGTAGAAATTAAAGTGGGTACAATTTGAATATGGTAAGTCTCCCAAAAACTAAGCAACCAACAGAGTGTTTAAAAAAAACTCTCCCTCTATAGAAGAAAGATGATCAATCTTGTGTGTCTTTTCACTTGGGCACCCTTATCCTTTAAACGACGCATCTAAAACTTGACCTGCATAACCTGAACTGACATCTGAACCAAGGTCTTAAGCTTGACATGTAACTTAATATGGCTTGACCCGAATGTTTATTGTTTTACACTGACCATTATCCATAAATGACTTGATATCAACATACGAATATGACCTGAACCCACAATGACCTGACCTGACCTAACCTTCAATGATCACCTGTAAACTCGAAATTGACCCGACCTGAATTGACTTGACCTATTTACCAGGTCTACCTAAAGCAAACGAAAAGTGAAATCATATGACTCAGCATGAATTCTTGCGTGTCTAAGAAATGATCCTATCCCAACACGACCAGACTTGCATCCAACACTTTTGCCATGTTTGAACACAACTCAATTTTCCAATGGAGTTATTTTGTGATCGGATTTGTTTTAACTGAATTAGTGATGACACTGACAACGAGTTAATTCAATCTAAGTCATTTTGATAATTTAATCATCTATGATTAGTTGCTTCTCGAATGATGATTTTAGATTAACTGGTTCCACAAAGTAAAGTTGGGTCTAACATCAGATTTATTAGAAGTTACTCGAGATTTATTAGAAGTTACTCGTACATGTTAAATTTGAGTTATTATTCTTTGTATATACTCTCCTATTTTTGGTACAATATATACGTCCTTTCTAAGACCAAAGTAAGAGGGCCAAGTCTGCACGAAAGAGGTCGAGCTGAGTCGAGTCAATTAGTAAATGGACTTGGGTCAATTGGTCACTACTTCTCTCTGATATTAGGTCATAAGACGATCTGATAAACAAGCAAGTTATTGGTCTATACAGGGGTCTCTCTTAGCGCTGTACTTTTCAAAGCTTCCTCAAGGACTCTTTCTTATCCAAGGGGGTTCACTAGTCCAAAATCTAATTGAATTGACCATACTGAAAGAACCAGATGACCAGGCTTCCAAAACCCAAACCCGATGATTGGACCATCTAGGAGGGGACAATCGGACTGAAACCAATTACGATTTGAGGGTGCAAGTATACGAAAAGTCAGTCTTGGTAAAAAATCGGTTTAACCGGAAAATTGGATTAATACATGTTATTTGAGGCTGAAACCGAAGAGAGTAACTCTTAAAGTCACCCCTAACATGTTGTGGAAAAATAGGGAGAAAAATAAACGTGACCAAATTTGAGCACCCGAACGGTTCGAATTGATGTGTATAATACACGGTTTTCAGGATTTTTGATGACATGAACAAAAATGTTTGTGATTTACAAAACTAAATTCTAGAGTCAGGTAATGCGCTAACACAAAATTTGAGGTAAAACAGAGTACATTTGAGGGTGCAAGTATACGAAAAATCAGTCTCGGTCAAAAATCGGTTAATCGGGAAAATGGATTAACACATGTTATTTGAGGCTGAAACCGAAGAGAGTAACTCTTAAAGCCACCCCGAACATGTGGTAGAAAAATCGGACAAAAAATAAACTTGGCCCATTTTGAGTACCCGAACGGTTCGAATTGAAGTGTATAATACACGGTTTTCAGGATTTTTGGTGACCGGAGCAAAAATGTCTGTGATTTACAAAACAAAATTCTAGAGTTAGATAATGCGCCCACACAAAATTTGAGATAAAACAGAGTACATTTGAGGGTGCAAGTATACGAAAAATCAGTCTCGGTCAAAAATCGGTTAATCGGGAAAAATGGATTAATACATGTTATTTGAGGCTGAAACCGAAGATAGTAACTCTTAAAGCCACCCCGAACATGTGGTAGAAAATCGGGAGAAAAATAAACATGACCAATTTTGAGCACCTGAACGGTTCGAATTGAAGTGTATAATACACGGTTTTTAGAATTTCAGGTGACCGGAATAAAAATGTCTGTGATTTACATAGCTCAGTTCTAGAGTCAGATAATGCAGCCACACAAAATTTGAGGTGAAACAGAGTACACTTGAGGGTGCAAATATGCGAAAAATCAGCCTCCGACTGAAATCGGTTAATGAGGAAAAATGGGATAAAACATATTATTTGAGGCTTAAACCTAAGAGAGTAACTCTTCAAGCCACCCCGGACATGTGGTAGAAAAATCGGGAGAAATATAAACGTGACCAATTTTGAGCACCCGAACGGTTCAAAATGAAGTATAATACACGATTTTCATGATTTCAGGTGACTTGAACGAAAATGTCCAAAATTTACACAGATGAATAATAGGGTCCGATAATGCGGCCACACAAAATTTGAGGTGCAACAAAGTACATTTGAGGGTGCAAGTATGCGAAAAATCAGTCTCGGCCGAAAATTGGTTAATCGGGAAAAATGGATTAATACGTGTTATTTGAGGCTTAAACCGAAGAGAGTAACTCTTGAAGCCACCCCTAACATGTGGTGGAACAATCGGGAGAAAAATAAACGTGACCAATTTTGAGCCCCCGAACGGTTCGAATTGAAGTGTATAATACACGGTTTTCAGGATTTTTGTTGACCGGAACAAAAATGTATGTGATTTACAAAACTAGATTCTAGAGTCAGATAATGCTCCCACACAAAATTTGAGGTAGAACAAAGTACATTTGAGGGTGCAAGTATTCAAAAAATCAGTGTCGGTCAAAAATCGGTTAACCGGGAAAAATGGATTAATACATGTTATTTGAGGCTTAAACCGAAGAGAGTAACACTTAAAGACACGCCGAACATGTGGTAGAAAAATAGGGAGAAAAATAAACTCGACCAATTTTGAGCAAGCGAACGGTTCGAATTGAAGTGTATAATACACGGTTTTTAGAATTACAGGTGACCGGAATAAAAATGTCTGTGATTTACATAGATGAATTCTAGAGTTAGATAATGCTGCCACACAAAAATTGAGGTGAAACAGAGTACACTTGAGAGTGCAAATATGCGAAAAATCAAACTCGGGCTGAAATTAGTTAATGGAGAAAAATTGGATAAGACATGTTATTTGAGGCTTATACTGAACAAAGTAACTCTTGAAGCCACCCCGGACATGTGGCAGAAAAATCGGGAGAAATATAAATGTGACCAATTTTGAGCACCCGAACGGTTCAAATTGAACTGTAATACACGATTTTCATGATTTCAGGTGACCGGAACAAAAATGTCTGTGATTTACTTAGCTGAATTCTAGAGTCAGATAATGCTGCCACACAAAAATTGAGGTGAAACAGAGTACACTTGAGGGTGCAAATATGCGAAAAATCAGACTCGGGCTGAAATTAGTTAATAGGGAAAAATTGGATAAGACATGTTATTTGAGGCTTATACTGAACAAAGTAACTCTTGAAGCCACCCCGGACATGTGGCAGAAAAATCGGGAGAAATATAAACGTGACCAATTTTGAGCACCCGAACAGTTCAAATTGAAGTGTAATATATACACGATTTTCATGATTTCAGGTGACCGGAACAAAAATGTCTGTGATTTACATAGCTAAATTCTAGAGTCAGATAATGCTAATAATGTAATGTATCCCAAGGGTCTTGTAATAATGTAACCCAAGGGTACCCAAGAGTCTTGTAACCTCAATATTCTCTCATATATATAGATTGCCTCCTATATTGTGGAGGATCAAGCCAAATAACGTTCATATGGTATCAGTTAGCTGATTTGTTTACCAAGAGTCTTAGTGGTCAACGTTTTGAATTTTTACGTTCCAATCTTCGCGTCGTTCAACCCCGCAAAGATTGAGGGGGGTGTAATAATGTAATGTATCCCAAGGGTCTTGTAATAATGTAACCCAAGGGTACCCAAAAGTCTTGTAACCTCAATATTCTCTCATATATATAGATTGTCTCCTATATTGTGAAGGATCAAGCCAAATAACGTTCATAGTTACAAACATATCAAATAGTCGATCATTATTAATTTTAATGGAAGTATATAAATTCATCTTTGCATTATTATATTTCCATGAGGTTGATAATTATCATATAGATAGTCACATAGAACAAGTTGAGCAAAACAAATTAGTCAAATACTCCTCAAGTGAGCCCATAAGATTCCTATGACCTGCAACATGAGAATAAAGAACGGGCTTCATTTTGAACTTCCTTCCACAATGATAATCGAGTAGGTGACATACTGAGACGGCCTCTTAATAAATTTACTAGTTTATTCTCGTGCAAAATTGCACGGGTTGTTATTAAATTTGCTATAAAAAAATATTTTATAAAATTTTATAATATAAACAGAAAAATTAAATAAGCAACATTGTTATACTAACATACACAAAAATGAATATATTTCAAAACCGTTTTTATATGTGAACTTGATAAAAAAAAATTGTCTGTAACATCTCGCTTGTAATACTAACTACTTGTAACATCTGTCTGTACACCATTTACATTGTACTACTCGTAATATCTCGGTTGTACCACCCACTTCTCTCATTTCCATCCTTTAATTAAAACATTCTTTATTTCATTGATATCCTAAACAAATGGGCTCAATCAAGCTCATTTACATCATACTCTGTAATTCATAACTAAATCTCCTACTTTTTTTTCTTTATTATAATTAGTAAAATCGATTAATCTGTCTAAAACATGAAGGTTAATGTATGCATATCTCAACTCTCGATGGCATAATTTTCGGTTGGTACTGATGATAATTTGCAATTTTTTAGACTGTTTTTTATTAAAAATGGGGATTGGTATAATTTACTTTTCTCCATCATGAAAAGAAGTTATAATTTATTATTAATATTATCTTTATACGGAGTGGCAGACGCAGGATTTGAGGATCGCGTTTGCAATGAGAAAAAATTACGGGAGACATTTATACGTACAAAATTTACGATGTCGTTATTACATACTTACGACGGGTGAAATACATAAATTCTGATTTAATACGGGCACTATCCATCTTAAACTTACGACGGGTGAAATACATATCAACTCACCTTACTTTTTGCTTAGGAAATACCGAAAGTTTTGTCTTTATTGCCTCGTAACCATGTGGTAGTATTTGTCCCTTTTAAGCTAAAGACGGAAGTGCCTGTCGTAAGCAAGACTTATTGCATATTAACTAATTACTAATTATGCAAATGAATTGGAAAACATAAGAACCATAAATTAAACACAAATTCCCATTTAAGATCAAAAATTACATTCGCATTGGTTATCCTATACACAATTTTGGATACGGACTGGATATTGGATAGAAGTTTAATAGTTTCGGATATCCGAATCCAATCCGAAACTTAACTCTTTATTTATATTTTATTTTTTAAAATAAAAGATTAAAGTATAGCCTTTAAGTTTGGGCCCTAAGAAACAATAAATCCAGTAGTTGGACCTTAATACTATGCCCATCTTATAAATTGACAACTTGATGGCTAGCCCTAGTAATTTCTTTCATTTTAACATGTAGTGATATTAATTTGCACACATCCAAGAATTCAACCCTCACTCTTCCGTCTTCAATTTTTTTTTAACTTAAGATTTCAACTTTTCATAATTTCAACTCCATTATTATTATCTTCTGTCTATTTAAGCCATTATATCCAAACATCCAAACATCAAATCTAATCTCCAAGTTAGAATATTTTTACTGTGGTCAAGATATAAATCGAGCTCCTGTCTATTTTTTTTTTTGCATCATTTGCATGTCATACGACGGTCCTTGCGGTGCCTCGACATAATCTACTCGTTTTTTTGTTTTTTTTTCACGTGTAGGCAGCTGCCTACCTATTCCTACCCCAAATCCGCCCTTGTTTATACTGTATTAAGAAATTGTTCTTGCTAATTTTTTGGACTGAAGATTTTAAATTATCTTGGGATTATTGTAACCTTTTTTTTTGCAATTGATTGGTATATTATATTATTCCGGATCCATATATGATTGTGAATATCATATTTAAAACATTTAATATTAAATTAAAATTTTTAAAATATATGAATTTTTTAAAAATAAAATATTATTAATCAACTTATAAAATCTCAAATGGAAGTAAAGATTAATTTAATTTGAGCAATTAAACTGAGAAATTGAAAAAAGGAAGCAAGATGAGAGTGTTTTTAAATACATTAGGATATCTTGGGATTATTGACTTATTGTAACCTTTTTTTTTAGCAAATGTTGTTTTTGACTGTATTTCATTTGGTATTGCGATTTTTTTTACAATTGATGGGTATATTATATAATTCCGGATCCATATATGATTGTGACTATCATATTTAAACCTTTAATTTTAAATTAAACTTTTAAACTATATGAAATTTTAAAAAATAAATATTATTAATCAACTTATAAAATCTCAAATGGAAGTAAAGATTAATTTAATTAGAGCAATTAAATTGAGAAATTGAAAAAAGCAAGAAAGATGAGAGTGTTAATTCAAGTCAGCTGCAAATAAAGGGGAAAGCAGTTCCACTTTGAAGGGAAATATTCTGTGAAATGCAAAAAACAAATTTCAATAAGTGGCCCCACCATAGAGAATTGGAAAAAGAAATAAGGAGAATGTAGGAAATGTTTGGGTTTTAAATACAGTAGGATTGACCGATCAATTATAAATTAGTGAATTGTTTTACAAAATATAATAAAACAGGTATGTATATATTAAATGAGGTTTCACTAAATGGTTATTGTGTATAATATACTGTAAATAAAATAAGTATGATTGTTATAATAACCTTTACAAAATAAAATAGACATTAGCACAATCAATAATAAAAAGGGTATGAAAATATACATAAAAGGAGACGACAAAATAATCTCTCAATAATTTATTGAGAGACAGATTCTCCAAAGTTTTTGTGATGATACTCCAATTTATAAGATTGATAACCAAATGAGTAAAAGGTGTTGGGAAAATAGGTTGGGGCAGGCAATAATGCACAGGAATAACCAGTATAGAGTTGATCAAGTGCGGGCTGGCCTGTTTGCCTCGCTCCACTACTCACGCTATTTAAGCGGGATTGTCCCAAAAAATATATTACAATAACGGTGACGGACATAAAAAAATTTTCATAAGCCGACCCACTAAAAAAATATTTTCGAACTTTTATCTACACGGCAACTTTAATAACATAAAAAAAAAATTGTGTAAAAATAATCTAACTATTTTTTGTACGTAAATGTAAACAAAACGAAGTCGGACCAACAAAAAAAGTTCATAAACCTACTTTATTCTTAACAGTAGGTAATTTTGTTTAGGTTAACAACTGATTTTGTTGTTATAACTTTGACTCTATGACCCCATGGGTAGGCCCGTCTATTTTGATGGGAGGGCTAGACAATCAAACTAGGTCCCTTATAACGGACACGGGTAATAAAATTAGGCCCGAAGGACAATATTTTCAAGTGTATTCACATCCACGACCGGCCCAAACTCGCTAGTGAGCACATCTAACTAATAAGCTTCGCGAAAAAAGAAGCTGGGAAAACAATAAAAGTGGGCTTGCCACGAGTCCATGCGAAACGGAGAAAGCAGACAACCGCAGAACTGAGCTTGCCTTGTCAAGCGAAGTTGGCCACGCTGCGCAACCCCCAGCAGCACCAATTGTTGAGTCTTTCGCAGCAGGCTTATTTAGAATTAGTTGTATGAAACCATCCCACGAGCAAGTAGGTTACATCCTAAAACCAATTGGTAAAATAAGGAGTAGCACACTTCCTTATAAGTTAGTCATTTCACTATTATTCTACCGATGTAGGACAATGCCCCTCACACACATATGGGAAGAGACCTCAACACTGTAAAATATGTAATCCTTATACATATGACATTTGAGTCATTTGGTTAAATACAATTATTTTAACAAAACCATAAACTAAACAAACATATTAACTACATCAGTAAACAAAAGGGTGTTGGTGCGTGGCTTACGGACGGTTGAACACGAATTTCAACTACTATATTCTATACTTGACACACAACTTCCGATAACCAATGAGTCTTCTGGGCCACTAAGAATGAGCAAAGTGCACTTACGCTATTAGGACATAAAAATGAAAGGCGGGATGTCGTCCAGGAAGGCCGACCTTCAATGGAGAGGAATCTCCTACACCTTAAAAAACAATCCTCGAAGGCAAGAACCTCAGAGCAGGGAAAAGTGAGTAAATCATTCTGAACAACCACCTAACCAGCGCCATATCAAAAACCCAAATTGAGATGGGTACAACACAAACTAGATGCAAAGTTATCATCGCCATTATTATCACCTCCCCACCAAAGTCATTAGAACATATTAGGACTAAAAACTGGACAATTTTGAGCTACAACCCCGATGTTTAAGGACATGACACCTTTAACCAATAACATGTAATTATTTGGAACCACAAATAGAACAAGAGACAAGTATTTAAGAATATGAGGATGGTGAATTGCATATCATCGAATCCAACAAAACCTACCAACGCCACTGCCAACCCAACTCGGAACTACCCAATCACACATTGACATAAAAAGACTAACCAACTCTGATCCTCTCCGATCAAAGACAACAAAAGGCTCAACGAACCATTTAAGGTCGTGCAAGAGCCTGAGGACACCAATAACCAAACACGAGCACTAGCAATTCCTAAACGATAACCCTAAGGACACCAATAACCAAACACATTGTATTCCCTCTGTTTCATATAGACTCATAAGTTTTCATTTAAGACGACATTATCCACAAGAGGAGTCAAGTAGTTAGTATAAAGAAAAGCATAATGCACAAGGAAAAGCAAAGAATTTGTCATATATACACAAGTGAGATGATACTTGTGCTGTTGACGGATACATTTTTCTTAAGAAAGATTTACTGAGAGCGCATATGAGAATACTTTCGGGGCAAGGGGTTCTTATATCGAAAACTTTTATCTTATAATCTCCTCTAAGTTAATAATATCACAAAATCGTACTAAAACCCAATAGGAAGAACATGGCCAACAAAATGGGCCAAGTCCCTGTTATTTTCGGCTTTATTTCAGCTCTCATCAATCTCTTTTTGATTTACCTCGGCTTATTTCAGCTCTATCATCTCAACAATTTTCAATTCAGTTTGCTCACTTCATCCCAATTCAGTTGACTTCACCTCAATTCAACTCCATTCAACCCAAAAACTGGGCCTAAGACTAATAAAAAGTGTACAAGCTATGGACAATTTATAAACTTAAGAAGAGTGAAGCATTGATTTCCGGCCACTTATTTTGGCATATGTATTATTTTCCATGGGCTCAAATGCAGTCCATAACTTCACTCATGAGTCATGCCCTCCTTTAGATATCAAAGTGATCGAAGCAAGTGAAGTGACCCAATAAGCTATACATACCAATTACCAAGCGTGAAGATTACTTCATTTAATCAGAGACTCATCAACATTTCATGAATATTATGATTACTTTTGTGCCACATGACTAAACTTGACAAATAGATCACCCAATTTGGGTGTAAATTGGGTCACTTAGAGTTAAATCGTTATGGACTTGCACACACTCTGATAAAGTTGCGTAATTATAGGTCCGGTTTTTTTTGCATAATTGTAGGTCCGGTTTTTTTCAGGTGTGTTATCCATTTATTCAGGGGTGAGGATCTGTACTGATTTCAAACATTCATGTAAGATCGGACTTGTCCAGAAAATTCAAGTTTTCAAGTTTGTTGTCGCAATTTTCAGTGATGGCACGACATTAATAAACAGTTTCATTTATGTGTGAGAAATTGGCCAATTCATGTGACTGGGTTGATTCAGCCCAGATTCTTCGGAGTACTAGACTTGTTAAAAAGTTAAATGCATCCTTCTGGAAAACCAATGAGGTTTAGAACCAAGGTTTGAACATTGATCTTGTAATTAGTTATCAGTCCCTCCGCCATAAATTTGGAATTTCGGCTGATATCCGCCTGGTTCAGGAATCATGTTTAGAGCGTGCAGCATATCTGTACTACTGCAACTCTGAAACTACTTGAAGGCCCGATCTAGGAAGCATGAACACAGCTTTACAGATCACATAGCTTCTTTCTCAACATCCGGAAACTTAAAGAAAAGCATGGAGTATTAGAAATACTTTGTGGATCAACAGGATGTAACTTACCGAGAGCCGTCTGATCAGCAAGGTAATATGGTACCAGTAGAAGTTGCAAACATAGAAACCGTCAGCTATCAATGTGAAACAAACAGAGATCCGTGTTTCCATGCCTTAACACGAAAGGACCTCAAATGACCTGAACTCAAAAAAATTATGTTCAGAATCTAACATGACATAAGCACAAAGAAGTATGAAGCTTCAGATCCTCGAATGACGTGAGCAGAAATTATAAAGTAGACCGCTTCCAATACTCCAGAAAAACAAATCTCGAGTAAGACAGTTCTAAAAGGATGGCATGGTATACATTGCCTTACAAGAAAGATATTAACTTAATACAAAAATCAGTAACATTGAAAGAATCAAGCTCAGCTTACAGGAATAAACTCATCGGCTTGTAGGTTACATAAACAGTGGCACTGCAAGTAGCAAGTAGCAAGTAGCAAACCGCGTACAAGGTTATCAAGTTAGACATCAAGCTCGTGCTCAAAAGCATGCGCCACACTGAACAAAATATATCACAGCCTACATTTAGACACCCTCGACTTCAAGGACCTGCAGTGTTCTCCACGGACAAGTGTGAAGGACACTCAAAACAGCCAATAAGTAAACTGGTTTTGGCTTACTAAAGAACACTGAAAAAACTAGAAAGGTAACGGGTACAAGACCCTCCAGTGTCCAAGGGGTAAAAAAGTTCCCAGGGCGTTGAGGGGTGTTTATTAGAATTGCAGATTTGATAAAAGCTTGGACAAAAGAACCAATGTATAAGAAGGTACAAATCGTTTTTAGGATATAATTACATAGTTCCATATACAGAGTAGAAATTACAGAAAAATGTGTTGGTTTCTTATTCAAGTAATTCTCGTAACTGTACAAAATATTGAAATTTCCTGATTTACAGTCTAAACACAGATTTAATCCAAGACAAAACAATGTTCAGTATGATGCTATAATTTACTCGTATTAGCGTAATCTTTCAAATAAATCATCACAAATTCTAGCATTTAACTAATGAAGTGTAGGGCTATACCGCAACATACTATGAACAAACAAAAGCTCACCGAAGCTTCTTCCTTGACCTATTCGGGTATTTAGAGGCATATGATGGAGAATATTCCACTGGCAACTCAGGAGGCGGTAATTCACCAGTGAGCATCCCGACAACTTCTTTCATAGAAGGCCGGCGGGCTGGTGACTTCTGCAAACAACTGAGAGCTATTATGATGCAAAGTCCAGCCTGTTCTTTGTTTAAAGAACATATTTTGTCGTCAACCAAATCAAGAAGCTTTCCTGAACGAGCGAGTTGGCGAGCCCAAGATAAGAGATTGGCCTTGTGGAACTCGGACATGGGCGAGCCAGTCACTTGCAGAGGGCGCCGCCCAGCAATAAGAACTAACATAAGTACGCCAAAACTGTACACATCACACTTTTCGGAGAGATCACCACCCATACTATATTCAGGGGCGATATAGCACATGGTTCCCCTCATACTTGGTGTGCTACTAATCCCACCGCTCTTAGGTATCTCCCCACTCGCTGAATCATAGCTTGGGTGGCGCCCTTTCCAAAGATCACCGCTCAAACCATCCAACCACCAATCAACACTACTCCGACTACTCATCCTACTTCTACTTCTAGTCTTCTTTTTATTTTGGTCTAAATACGTCTCCTCGTCTCTAGGCCACCAATTTTCCTCATGATCACTCTTTTCCCTTTGATTCTTCTTTTTCTTTTTCTTCTTCTTTGCAAGTTCCTCGGAATACTCCTCTTTCCACCATTCCCTCACCGGCCTCCTCTTCTCTTTCTTCGACATCTTCCCATCATCCATCGACATCCACCAGTCCAGCTTCTTCTTCCCTTTCTTCTTCTCCACTTTTTCCACTTTCTTCACCTCCAACGCACTATTAGACGCTCCACCTACGTGCCAATCATTCTCCGGCCTCTCCCTCGCAACCTCCATCCCCATCCACTCCATCACATATTCCTTCACCTTCCCTTGCTCCATCCCCCCTCCTCCTCCTCCTCCTCCACTGCCATTCTCCTTCTTCCGCCACCAATCCCTACCTAAAACTCCATTCTTCACCACTCTCCCACCCTCAACTCCCCCCTCCAAATCACTCTCCTTATCGGCCAACTCCGGTGAAGTTTCCACCGCTAATCCAACCCTAACCGGCGACTGATCCACAATAACACTCCCATCCTCAAACCCTACAGTCGTCGTAACACTCTCCGTCTCCAACACCGATCCACTATCCTCAACATTATTACCACCATCATTAACATTAATCACAACTTCATGTTCATTATTATTACAATTAACAATATCATTATTATTATTATCAACTAATTTCAACCTAGAAAGACCAAAATCAGCAATTTTAGCAACAAAATCATCATCTAACAAAACATTACTAGGTTTAACATCACCATGAATAATCGGAGGATCGCATTCATGATGCAAGAAAGCCAAACCTTTCGCAACATCAACCGCAATCCGATGCCGTGCACTCCACTCCATAACCTCCTTCAATTTCTTGTGCAACAAGCAATCCTGCAAATTTCCATTCCTCATAAGCTCATAGACAAGACACATACGACGTCGTTTCCTCGACGTCGCAAACCCTAACAACCTTACGACTCGGTCCGAGTCAACCAGGCGATCAGCGAGCGCGATCTCGTTATGAAACTCACGCTCGCCTTGAAGCGAACCGGAGTCCATGAGCTTGACCGCCACGTGGCGGTGTTTGACCGTGCCGGAAAACACGGCGCCGAATCCGCCTTGACCGAGTCGGCGAGAGTGGTGGAAGTTCGCAGTCGCGCGGCGGAGTACGGCGAATGAGAAGCGGTACGGACGACGGTTGTTGTGGTGAGTTTCCGGTGAGGGTGACGTGGAGGAGAGAGAGTGTTTGAGACGGCGGTAGATGAAGAGTAGGAGTGTGAGGAGAGAGACTGTGACGGCGGCCCCCGCGATTGGAGGAATTACGTAGATGACGTGACGGTGGTGGTGGTGTTGTTGGTTAGTTATTGTTGGTGGTGGTGAGGACATGGTGAAGTTATAATTACGGGACACGGAAATAAGACAGAGAATTCGGTTTCGGGATACAAATATTAAAAGGGGTTGAATGGTACTTGATTGAGTGTTTTTTGGGTTTTTAACGGTGTTTATTAGGGGTTAGTTGTGGTCGACACATGATGAAATGACGGTTTCGGATTAAATACCAAAACAAGGGACACGGAAATGGGACAGAGAATTCGACTCGAGGTTAGGGGGTTGGGACTTGGGAGAGGTGAGCGTTGAGAATAAAATTGGGATGGAAAGATTAGAGGGTGTTAATTAAGTAATTAAGGAGGTAAGAAATGGCCGTTGGAAAGGGAGGCAAAAGCTGCAAACGAGTTGGAGCATTGGAGGCGTTTAATGTGGTTAAAGCATGTGAGGGAAGTTCTTCTTCTCATTCTCCCTCGTTTCTTTCTACTACTATTCCACACTTTGCTCCTTCATTTACTTTTTGTAGTTTTCAAGAGACTACATATTTTTAGTCTAGAAAAAATAATTGCAAAATTTTAACGGTAGTCCTCAAACTTGACATTTTGCCTGAAATATCGAAAATTTTTTGCCCGAAAAACTTTGAGTGGATATAATTCGGTTTACAAACTCGAAAAATGACGATTGTTTTTTCAAATCGTTCATCTTTCCGAGAGTTACGATTTGAAAAAAAAATGGTAGTATTTGGATTCCGTGGATAAGAGTTTTTGTATGTTTAATTTTTTTTTTACCGAACAAACTTTGAGTGGTCATACCTCTTGGTCACGAGTTAAACAAAAACCTTAACGGATACATATCATATGGACTCATAAAGACTAAAAGAGAGACTGATAAATTGTAGTACTATATAAAAGCTTTGAAGTTAATTATAAATTTGCTTTTTATGGTACCTTATTTTCACCTCAAAACAAAAAGAAAATACTAAAACACAATTAATTGATGAACACGTAGAGGTGATTTGATATAAACACCATGATTTGACGCCTAATCAATTTAATGTAATAGTCATGTAATGTAGATCTACTAACTTAATAAGATGATTTGAATCACACTAAATCGTAAATCAAAAAATGGTGAATAAACTAATCGAGGGTAGTCATAAATACACTGTTTAATTGTACCGGGAGTCCGGGATAGGGATTTGGCTTCACATGACCAAAAAATACCCTAAAATGCCCCTCTACCAGCTTTAATCTGATAAAGTAGGGTTCACTTGTTTTTCCAAATACAAAGAAATTGCGTGTCTCAGTATCTACTTACCCCATGAATTTCAGAAAACCAAAATAAATTGGCATCACATATTTTATCTACCACAAGGTACTAATAAAGGATTATGAAAACCATTGTTAGAAACAATGAAGAAACTTCCATCAATTAGGCCTCTCTAAGTAGTACTTAACCACAAGTAGTAGGCAACCACGTACGTGTGCGACTTATTTGTATTATAGAAGTGGATTGGGTGTAGAGTTGGTAGTATTTGTTGTTTACTTCCTCATTATTCAAAAAGTAACCCACTTTCCAATTGGATCCTCCTATCAAAACACATGTTATCATTCACTTTATATTAAGTAAACATCCAAAATTCAAAGAAACATCCAAGTTTGTTTTTCTTCTAGTTGGTTTGACAATTTCTTCTTTAATAGAACACCTTTTTACTTGTTAAAGGCTATGTCTTTTTCACTTGAAACTTGGAAGTAGGTATACATAAACTTGAACACAAATTCTTGTTTGTGACGGGTACCACTTTCCCTCACAAATGACCCATTTAAGGGAAAAGGGGAAGCACATGGGGGGTGCCCCACATGTTCCCTCTACCCATTTTGTTAGAGGAAAAATATGTCGCAAGGTCCGATCCGTCACAAGGGAGACCTACTGAAACTTGAAATTAGGTTGAATTGAAATTGAAGTGAGTTTAAACTAAATTGAACTGAGCTCTAATAAATAAAGTTAAAATAAAGTTAATTTGAATATAAGTAAGCTGAACTGAATGAAACAGAGCTGAAATAAGCCGAATGATACTTAATAGAGTTAAGCTGAATTGAAATGGCCTAAAATTAGCCTGAATGAACAAGACATTTCTCCTCTTATTAATTATTACAGAGTAATAATAATAATAATAATAATAATAATAATAATAATAATAATAATAATAATAATAATAATAATAATAATAATAAGGGGGTGGGGGCTCGGGTGGCCGCTTATATCTTTACTAGACTTAGTTTCTCTATAGCTAAGGGGGTGGGGGCCCAGATTGTCTCTCGGCTCCCCACCAACTTCTTGTAAACTTTACATTTTATTTTAATGAAAGCTGCGCGCATAATAATAATAATAATAATAATAATAATAAATGGATATATAATTAATAAAAAGACCATCTTAAACTATGATTCTATTATTTAGCATATTTAGTAAATTCGTTGTTTAACCAATATACCAATTTATGCATTTTTAATTAAACATTGGTATATATATTTCCGCATTATTAAATAAAAATTATTTTATGATGTATATGATAGGCGCATACCGAGTAATAATTTTAACATCTCATGGGTGATTTTTTGGTTTTTTTTTTTGCAGAAGTAAAAGTTACATACATTATCGGTTCGCAATATCTCTAGCTATATTGTGAACCATTTTATTTAAATAAAGTATATATAAAATAAATAAAATTATTATAATCTTATTATACCATAGAATAAACGTCATCCGACTATAAAATGCCAAAAATTCTTCAACCTTATATTCCCAAGT
Organism: Heliosperma pusillum; assembly: GCA_022085475.1. NCBI lineage: Eukaryota > Viridiplantae > Streptophyta > Magnoliopsida > Caryophyllales > Caryophyllaceae > Heliosperma > Heliosperma pusillum. Next base: position 149,355 of record JAIUZE010045456.1, on the reverse strand, counting down.
CAAAATATTGAATTTGTTGATTGGATTTGTTAATTGGCAGATACGAGTTGAGAATCGTATAATTCCAACGTCATTTTATATGGAAAGTGAAGTTTGTCTACCAATTTATACATTCGAGTATTTCTTTTTGCATGGGTTTGTATGTGCAAATGGGTCATTGTCGCATTAGATATGATTATGACATTATCAATGCGTTGGACGCCAACGCTATCGATTGTACATAAAGTCTCGTTTGTGACCGTCATAAGCGTGTGGTCTCTTACAATCCCTCTTCCACTTGCTTGCCTCTGTACTCTCCCACTTTTAAGTTTTGAGATGTCACAAGTTTATAACGAAAAGTGTCCGCCACATACGAGAATTTGTCTTGATTGTAATCTGTTTTCTTATGCTACTTTTATATCCAGTAGGTCTTGCTTAAAACGGGTCAAATACAATCACATAGTGGTAACAGTCTAACAAATATAAAATTTTTAGTATTTTTTACTCAATAAGTAGGTGGACATAGGCTTTATACCGTATACTAATACTTTTTTAATACAGTAAGTCTTGTTTAAGACTAGTATTATCCGTCTAAAGATTAAGACGGGTCAAATACTATCAAGAGGTGTTAATAAAGACAAATTTGGTAAATTTTATGTAACAAGTGGGGTGATTTGGTATGTTATTGACCCGTCTTAAAGTGACCATCCGAAATGAGAATTTGTATTTTAAATAATTAATGTGTTTATATTACAAAACAAATAAGAAGTGGTCATTTAAATTTCTGACAACTTCTTTCACGTTTTAAATAAGTACTGTAAAATAAGTATTGTAGTTTTAAATTTTAGACGAATAGTATCCGTCTTAAATATGTATTGAAACTACAGAGCTATGAATGTCAAGGTCGATCGATCATCGATGCGTAAAGATGCATCATAGTGTGTGGTTGAGTGGCTGTAATAAGTGGAAAGTTGGAAGTGATAATCGTGTGAGACCAAGTTTGATTCTTCAACGTTGGTGACATTCGCATTTGTTGACAATTCTGTAAACACACATAACACATTACAGCTTACAAGCGTGCGATTTGGTTTCGGACAAACCATCAAAATTCTTAGTACAAGTATTGCTTCATTATAATTAAGTCGGCCAACTTTTAGTAGTTTTGTCATTTAGTTGGTGTGATATGTAAAATAATTTCACATTTAAATGGAGTATATAACTAATCTTATGTAAATAGGTTGGTTATACGTTAGAATGTTAGATTAGTTAAATTAATGCAAAATGATTCACTAAAGATCTATACATCATCGGAAAAGCCGAAAAGGTGGGTGGGTCAATAAAAGAAATCGTGAGGATATTTAGGTAATATGAATATTGTTTTACATTTAAAATTACCTTGTACGGAGTACAAAATTAGTGTATATCATAATACACGTTATTTCAAGACGGTCTTGTGAGTGTTAACATGGTGTAATCAAATACGGATTTGGACATGAAACGGGCCAAGGGTAGCAAATTTTGTAGCACAATGACAAGTAATTTAGCAGATTTAGAACAGGCTGAGTCGGGAACAAACATTTCTAAACTTGAAATGCACAATCCGTAGGCATTTATTTTGCGGATGGGTGGCGTGAGTCCAGTAGATCACCCTTCATGCACAGCTCTAATAAATACCCAGAAAACACAGCATGTGGCGGAACTAACAAAATAAGCAAGCGAAGAACATGCTATAAAAGTATAAACCGACTAATATACAAGTCCACAACTCTGATACAGTGACTAACAATAGTAAGCAAGCGAAGAACATGCTGTAAACCAATTACTCCCTCCGTCCCAGTCAATAGTTTACACTTGCTTTATTTCCCCCTCACAAAATAAAGCAATTGTAAACATCTCACTGGAACAGAGGGAGTAATTGACAAGAGATAATGACGTACCAAACTATGGAGGGATATTCCCTACCTAAAACCCTCAAATCCGCTTATGTATAATCGAGATACTAGACCCGATAAAAGAGAACCCAATCAGTTAAACTGGTCTAAAAGGTCCCAACTAATAGCAGATAGTAATCCTAGCCTAGAGTATATCTAATCGACTCGTTTGTGAGGGGTATGCCTAGCTTCATTTATCCCAACATGGTAATGCCTGATCACAACCATTTTTAATGTGAAAGAGAACCCAAGCAGAACATCAATTACAGTGAAAATCCTTCATGGAAGTTAAGAGAAAGCATTGAATTTTAGTCATTCTACGTTTACAAGTAAGTTTAAATGCTGAAAAGAAGTTGCTCTAGACGAATTCTATGTTCTTTTTATATAAATTACTCAGAGAGAAACTAGTCCCGCCCCCAATGCTTCTTAGTCTATATGTAAGGTCGCTGCTATATTCTATACATCAAAGCGCTACCTCAATTTCAGTTGACTTTTACCTTGGCCTGTTAACGTTGCGAGCTCTATCTACTCTTCAAGTCAACTACGATGACACTGATGTTGTCAGTGCTGTCTTTTCCCAAGGCAAGACACGTAAGAAGGGCAGCTACTCGAGCGCTTAAAGTGGGACACTCCTCGTCCAAACTTTTGCAAGCAGCATCCAACAGATCATCGATTGCAATCTTTGTTTCTTGAAGACCCTGTAAAGCTACCTTGCAAGCTATGTGATTTGGTATGACATCCCAAAACCCATCACTTGCAAGAATTATACACTCGTCTTTTGGATCTCGTCTCGTGATGGTTATTTCGGGTTCTGAAATCACAATAGGCTTCAGAAACTTGTCCCCTGCTAAAAACAGACCAAATGAGAAAGTGATTCAGGTAAATATAATGAGCAAGATCAAGGTGTGTTAGGAACTCCAGGTTCCCTATTGCAACAGAAATAGTCCTTGAAAGTGAGTTCCCAGAAAGATCAAGGTATGTGAGGACTTCCAAGGTCCCTATTGCACCGGGAATAGGCCCTTGAAGAAAATTATACGACAGATCGAGATGTTCCAGTGAATGATTGATTGGTGAGTAATTACTGTTGTTGAACAGCCACTGAAAACTCAAGGAACCACTAAAAATGTTTCCGACTAATGATGCGAAGATCAACAGATTGAAGAAATGATGACGATAGAGGGGGCTTAGAAAGTTCACATTTGTCCATTTTGAGGACCTCTAACAAAAGGGAGAATGCCAACTATCTAAAACCAATGTTCAGCATTGCTAAGATTAGTTGGTCTCACGTATGAGACCGTCTCAAATCTGAGTCTCCATGAATAAAGAACTAACGTTGGTACGGATTTTTTAAAGTCTGTGCGATTGCACTGTTCCGTAAGGACAAAATGGTCTCGTAAGAAAAAATTGCACAATATACCGTTACAATATATTTATGTTATGTATGGCCACAATTTACTAAACTTTGCCACAGATTATCAGTATTTTGCCACAAATATTGGTACGTCGATTAGTGTTTTGCCACAATAATTTTTATTATTGTTGTTGTTTTCGATTTTTTTTCTTATATATTACGTTCCGGTCATTTCTTTATCTTTTATTGTTTTTCATTAAAAGTTTGCAACAATTAGGTTTTGTTTTTAATAAATGTTGGCTTCTTTGGGCATACGAAAAATATACATTACAAATAAAAAAAATAACAAAATTCAAATTTTAAAATCGCACAAGATAAATATTAGTCAAAATGTCACTTTCGTATTAGTCATCATATACTTGAGCGTATAACTCATCGTCAATTATCACCCAACATCGTTTATTAATAACAGGTCTATCGATCATCACCTACAAAAATTAACAATGATTCAACGACTTACCCTAACGTCTAATCAGTTCATAAGTCCTTTTGTGAGCCATTGAATCTTGGAAATGAAGGGTTGAGATGAAAACAAGAAAATGGTCATTAGTGGGTGTTTAATCCACTTCTCTCACATCCCCACTAATCAAACCCACTAATACATACCCAATCCAAACCCTAATACTTATACTCTTCCCTCATCTTTTTCTTTCATTTTAACCTCCCACACTCTCTCTCTACCTCCCTTATCTCTCATCAATACTCTCAAATAAAAAACCAAAAAAAACAATCCAAAACTCAACCCCTTCCTCTGCCGACCTTCCTCTGTCGCCCCCACCACGCACCACCGTCATCCAAAAAAACAACCCGTCATCCCCTTCCTCTGCCACCCCCACCACCGCCCCCACCACGCATCACCAGCCTTCCACCACCAAAACCGACACACACCACCACAAAAAAAGTAGATCTGAAAATAAAAAAGAAATCCCACCACCACCTACCTCCTCTTCCGCCGCCTCCCACCGCCTGCCAGACCGCCTCCATCAGACACCCGCCCGCCTCCACCAGATCTGACCACCGACGTCCACAACCACCACCACCGGCCTCACCCAACGCCGGCCTCCCCTCTCCTGTCCCCTGCCTCCACCAGACACCCGCCTCCACCGGCCTCACCTCCGGCCTCCTCCTTCCGCCACCACATCTTCCTTCCTTCTTCCTGTCCCCTGCCTCCTCCTCCTTCCGACGTCCACAAACACCACCGTCCTTCCTTCTCATTCCTCTTTTTATTCTTTTTCTTTTTCTTCTTCAGTTTTGTTTAAATATTTGTTTTGTTTATTTTTCTGTTTTTCTTAGTTTTTTTTAGATCTGAAAAGGTGGGTCAAACTATTTTTTTGCTTGTTTTTTAATTTTGTTATTTCTTATAGTTTTTTATGTTTAGATCTGATTTTTTTTAGTTACACAATTAAAGACTGAAGTTACACAATTAAAGACTGAAGTTACACTTTTAAGGCTTGAAGTTACACTTAGAAGGCTTGAAGTGACACTATTAAGCCTTGAAGTTACACTATTAAGCCTTAAAGTTACACTTATAAGGCTTGAAATTACACTTATAAGGCTTGAAATTACACTTATAAGGCTTGAAGTGACACTATTAAGCCTTGAAGTGACACTATTAAGCCTTAAAGTTACACTTTTAAATAATAAAGTTACATTATTAAAAACTGAAGTTTTTATGTTTTTATTTTTTAGATCTCGTTATTATTTTTCAAGTTTTTTATGTTTATTACTTTTTCAGATCTAAAAACCACCAGTTTTTTTTTGTGGTTAGTGGTGTTGTTTCACTGAAGTTTCACATATAATGACTGAAGTTACACTTTTAGTAACTGAAGTTACTCATATAATGATTAAAGTTACATAGTTTTTTTTACTGAAGTTACGCATTTTTTTATATGTTTTATGTTTTTTTTTTCCAAATTTGTTATGTTTATATTTATTTATTTTAGATTTTGTATGATTTTAGTATGATAGATGGTATGATTTTAGTATGATTTGATTTCAAATTTATTTTTTATATGTTTTAAGTTACACAGTATGATTTTGCTTAAGTTACACTATTATGTTTTGATTTTAGTATGATTGATGGTGTATTTGGACTGAAGTTACACTATTTTGTACTGAAGTTACACTATTTTGGACTGAAGTTACACTAGTAATGACTAAAGATAACATGTCTTAAAATTTCATTATTAAAAATTGAAGTTACACTTTTAAGGACTGAAGTTACACTTTTAGAAACTGAAGTTACGCTATTATGATACTGAAGTTATACTATTAAGAAACTGAAGTTATGCTTGAAGTTGTACAATTAAGAAATGAAGTTATATTAGTAAGGACTAAGGTTACCAAAATATGCCTTAAAGTTAAATCAACTTAAATTAAAATTTTCAAATGACTAAAGTTACCTAAACATGTCTTAAAGTTACATACTTATGTCTTAAAATTAAAGTTACACAAATACGGTTTGAAGTTACACTTGTAAAGACAAGAGTTACACTCATAAAAAGGTTCAAATCATATAAATTGTCTTAAGTTACAAAAATTCCAATTTGTACCGTCGAAATCACATTTTAGCTTGAAGTTACACAAATAATGGTTGAAGTTACAATCAGAAAAGGCTAAAATCACATAAAATTGTCTTAAAGTTACATAAATTCAAATTCATATAGTCGAAATCACATTTTAGCTTGAAGTTACACAAATAATGGTTGAAGTTACACTCGTAGTGACTGAAGTTACACTCATAAAAAGGCTAAAATCACATAAACTTGTCTTGAAGTTTCATAAATTCAAATTTATGTAGTCGAAATCACATTTTAGTTTGAAGTTACATAAATAATGGTTGAAGTGACACTCGTAATGACTGAAGTTACACTCATAAAAAGTCTAAAATCACATAAACTTGTCTTGAAGTTTCATAAATTCAAATTTATATAGTCGAAATCACATTTTAGTTTGAAGTTACACAAATATGGGCTGAAGTTACCCTCACAAATCTCATAAATTCAAAAGTGCTCAAAAGTGATTAACTAGCGCTAGAAAAAGAAAGTTAATTAATTAGTGCATAGGTAAATGATTAGTGTTAAGTGTGTTTTTGTCTCTACAATCTCATCCATCCTTCTCCCTCATCCAATGGCTAGGATGATACCAGCTCAAAGATATCTCTGACGAGAAAAAGTTTTAACTTGAACTTGTTAAGACAATAATGATCTCATCAGAAGATGTTAAGTACAGGAAAAACACACCTGAATAACAGATTGCACTTCCGCCCTTTCATTCCGCAATTTTTTTAGGGCCCTTTCAGAGTTTAGCTTCCATTTTATGTGAAGAACAAATAAAAGAGAGAACATGAAAAAATATATGGATAAGTTTGCTGCAACCATGAGTGCATGACTGGACCCTTCCCATTTTCATAAACGTCTTAGATGTTAAGAAATATGTGTACTATGACAGACCTGGGTTAGAGTGGAAGTTTTTGGAAAATTGCCAACACAAACCAAATTACACTTAGACTCGAGAAAGAGTATCAAACACAGGTACATATCCAAGTACCGGACTAATCATGACTCATTCCGAGACACAAGGAATCTGTCCTACAAAGAGCATAAGGGACGTACAGGACTGCCTTCAAAATGAATACTGAAATCAAAAATGAAATATTTTGAGTTTTCAAAGTCGAATGGAGAGATGGTGAGCCAGGGCTTCAAACTGTTAAGAACCTTACTATACCAATTTCTTCCACATATTTTGTCATGCAAACTGTATCACTCCGGTTTTTAAATAGCAAATATATAATACAGAGGGGTGTTTGTACCATTATTTATCATCTAGCGAAAACTTACAACAAGTACAGAAAATAAAATATTTATAAGGCGTCAATGCCGTATTTCCCCTATGGAAATACAAGGCTGCGCTTACATTACTACAAGTCTGTCTTACTACCGATAATAAAACCATTTTTTTCGTTACATAACTAGTTATACTACAACTATAAGTTCCAAACAAGCCCATATTTTATGTTACGTTATTTATTTACTATCCTCGAAATATTGCTCACACTAAACTTCATAATCGCCTCTTTTAGTGGTACTACTATGGTAGTTCTTCTTTTTTCCTCCTCCGTTTCAACATTTGAACTACCCTCATCTTCAAGATCATCAGTAATGGGTCTGTTATCCATATTATTATTCACTTCATTACCCCATTATCACCTCATTCTCGTCATCGACAGTTACATAGATAACTCTCCCTCTCTTTCAAAGGTTATCAGTTCCCAAGCCAAGTTGTTAGAGCCTCAAATGTGGGATACCTTGTACATAAAATGCACCCCTCTGCAAATTACTTAGAATGGTTAGGAATTCTATTTAACACCAAATTCTAACAGCTTTCTTTGAAAGTTCTCGACGGAGAATATTTGGTAATGTCTTTATGAGAGACACCCAGCTTTGAAGGGTTCACTCATATGGTACCCGGGAAACAAATTATTATGATCGAAACTTACAGGTGGACCATATATATATATATATATATATATATATATTGACAAAACACGATAGTAATAATAGACGTTATGTATAATATTAATCATTAATATTAATCATATTACTATTACTATTGTGTTTTGTCACTATATATGGTATTGTTTTAGAAAACAATATGGTACTACCATACCCATATGATTTAGCCATGGATCCGCCTAATAATGCGTCACGGTTAAAAACAGCCTTGTCCGATCATAATAATTCCATGAATAGGCCTAGGGCTGTAAATGATCGGAGTCGGCTCGCCAGTCAAAGCTCGGCTCATGCTCGGTCAAACCGAACTCGGCTAAATTTGAGTGGATCCCGAACTTAGCATGACTCGGCTCGTAGGCTCGTTCATATTTTTTTTTATAATTTTTATAATGTAATATTAACTTTATTTCAAATTATATGTTATTTAGGCACCTATAGGCTAGAAGTATATAATTACATAATATTTTTTTAGTATTTTATAATCTTATTTTTTTTTCAAAAATTAATATCTACTTATATTGAAAAGGTGGGAAAGTGAAAATAATATATTGACAAATAATATATTAACAAAACGAGCTCGATTCGAACGGAATTGAATTTGGTGCTACTTAGAATTTCTCACTATTCCAAGTATAGCATAAGGGAGTATTTTATGGTACGTGGTATCCCACCTCTGAGCCAAGAGGTTTTGGCTGGGAACTGATAACCTTCGAAAGAAAGAAAAAGAGAGAGTTATCTATGTACATGACGATGAAGAGAAATGAGCATATATGTGATAATATGGATAACAGTTACATTAATGATCATCTTGAGGAAGATGGTAGTTCAAATATTGAAATGGAAGAGGAAAAAGAAGAAGCCACTACCACTAAAAGTGGTAATTAGTAAGTTAAGTGTGAGCTATCTTTTAAGGATTGTAAATAAATAACGTAACACAAAATGTGAGACTTACTTAAAACTTAGAGTCGTAGTATAACTAGTTATGTAAAGAAAAAAATTGTTTTAGTATTGATAGTAAGACAAAGACGTGCAGTAATGTTAGCGTAGCCTTGTGCGGGAAAGACAAGGGGTAACGCCTTTGTAAATATTTTATTTTCTATTTTCTGTGCTTTTTGCAAGTTTTCATTGTATAATAAATAATGGTACTATTTGTACACCCCTCAGTATTTCATATTTGCTATTTTAAAATGGGGGTTACGCAAACCAACCCTTTTCCACCCATTCTAATGTGTTTGGGTTAGGGGATTTTAATCTAAAGAAGAGGGGTGTAATCTCCTTTGTTTGGTTAGCAAAATGAGGAGAAGGGAACTGGAGGGGAGGGAAAATGATCTCTCCATTTCCCTAGTACAAGCAAAATTAAACTTCCTCCGGCAAGGGAGAGATTTGGAAGGAAAACCCCCACTCTCCCATTCTCTTTCGCTCCTTTTCCTTCCCTCCTTTCGCCCCCCTCCCCACTCTCCTATTCTCTTTCACTTCTGAGTCGATTCTAAGTCCACCCGAGCTCTAGCTGATTTCGGCTCGGTTACACCTCTACCCTTGAATACCCGATATCGTGTAGTCATGTCGGATCCGTGTATGGAACTAGATATGAAGCATTGAAGTAACTTATGGTGAAGTAAGTGAGGGTAATCTTTAATATGGGATGTATTAAAATACTAATGTTGATGCATTTAAGAAAAGGAAATGCAAGCACCCAAGTTAAATAGTTTTAAGCTGAAAACAGTCACTTAGATTCCCATTGTATTACTCCCTCCACACTGAGAAATTTTAAGAGGAGGAAAGATTGTTTATCAGAATCTAGGAGTGGTAGAGATTTTGTGTACACCAGCGTCGTAATATTTAGCGAGGGATACAACAAATGTTACTGTTTGCCTTAACATAGCTGAAAACTAGAAGCAAGTGTGTCATTATGAGCTCAACGTTCGACGCTATGTGAATATAGCTTAGCAATGCCGTAGACTCGGAAAAGGACATGCAGGTTTGCTTGTATGGTGACTATACAGAACTTTTGGATGCCTCACGGCAGCAGAAACTTTAAGTTAAAAGAGCTGATAAATATTAAATTAGAACTTATAGCTAAAATGTAAGATCGTTCGAAATAATTCTCATGGAAAAGAAAAAAGAGAGACAGTCAGGGAAAAACTTCAGCTAATGCGTGTTATTCTCCTATCACCTAAGAATAAGATGTGAGCATTTGGAAACAACTAAACTTAATTAGGGTGTTGTAGCACCAACAGTATATGCCTCATCTGTTAAGTTGACAAAGCATCCAAGTTGAGAAAATAACCTCTTAGGATCGCAGAAAAAAATGGCCTTGACAAAAATAAAAGAGCCCATATATTTCACAAACCCAAGCAATCTCGAACATTATACCTCCACCACAGCAACTATGAGCGAACGGAACCTATTGTGTCCTAGTGAACCTTCTAGTGGTTATTACCATGAATAATCGTGGAGTTTATATTTGCTTAGCACAGATATAGGGAAAATACACACAAAAAATAGTTATGTGGTGTCTAGGGATCCTGTGGTTTGACAGAGATTCATGTATTGCCAAGGGAGACTCTGGCAAAACTGCACTCCTTCGATCATTAGTACTTCGTACTTTGGTAGTCCCAATGAATAACAACAATCTATGTTTAGGAAAGAAACATATGCAGTCTGTTGAGAAGATAAAGCCACATGTCCAGCACTGTATTGAGGATGAGAAAGGATGTGTGCTTGTCTACACAAATCTAAATCACAACTTCACTGACAAGAGCCATGGATAGTAATACATGGGAAATGGTCACATAAAATTAGCAATTAAAGAAAATAACAGACAGGCAACTTACCTATAGCACGGGACATTGCGAGGACCCCTTGAACACGAGCCCCGTCCAGATACATTACTCGCCCACCCGCAGCTTCAATTCTTGCAAGTTCATCAGGCCTATCCGGCTATCACCCCAAGAAAGATAATTAATTAATTTTGTTGTAAATCCATAAATTCTTGCATAAGAGAATTGACAGATGCAAATAAATAAATCTCTCAAATATCTCAAGTTTTCAATTTAATCATGGTTATCAAGCCAAATATGTAGTAAAGATTTCAGACATAGTGGATCCATCAAAGGAAGCATGCAGCTGAGGAAGGAGATAATGCAGCCCTGACAACTTTTAGAGCAGTTTAGGAAACATCATACTACAGTCTTGCTAAGCAGTTAAATTTCTATTCCTAAACTTGATAAAACTATTTATGATCCCTGATGTTGAGAGTGTCTATACTTATGCAACATATAAATGATACCCGTACCAAGTATCGCGAATAGGGTCTTATTGGTAATAACATCATCAGCCTACATGTTTGGTGAGAGAAACAACGGTAAGAGCATGATTCCTGAGAAGGCTGGTCTGCGAAACAGCCTAATTATTCTGTGGTTGACGAAAACAGAGACACTGTGCAAATCTTCAATATCAGACTGAATACGATATACGCATCTATGTTTGCAACTGAATCTAAAGCTTAAGAAAGTCAAGTAACGAATAGATCTCAGTCTTCATAACTCTCAAGAAGTATTTCCATTTCTAGCTACTCGGAGTGAACAATATACACCGAATTCACAAGTGAATCCACCTTTTATTAACTCAAGGAAGGGATGAGTAAATCACAACTTGCAATTGAACCTTTCTTTCCTTACGACTTCTCAAAAGTAGAGAATCATAAAGCTGAAATCCCGCATATATGGGGTATTGAGTCGGTGACACACTAGCTTGATTATGACTAGAAACATTGCCTTTGAACCGTCAAATTCCAACTAGCGGTAGCAGCCACCCTCCCGAACATTAAGATCGTCAAAGTTTACAATACTCTGTAGTTGTTACTCCCTCCCATTCTCTGGTTTCAAACCACTTTCCAATTTTTGGTTCATTCACTAGATTCATACCATTTCCTATAATAGCAAAAATAAACATCCCATATGACCAATATACCTATTACATACTCATAGTGTTGTGATGGGGTGGGTGACATAGTGACAACGTAAATAAACTATCTATATGTGATCCACTTTTCTTAATATTGGTGCAAAAAGCAATTGTAATGGTTCCTTTGTATGGAAGGGCATATAAGATTACTAACCAAGTCTTTCAATGAACTACGCCTTACGGCAACCAAGGTAAGGAAGTATGTGATCCACTTTATTTCCATCCAAAGGTTTTGAATCTCCTATGAGGTTGCAATATTGATGAAAAAGTCATCTTTGATGTTTTAGGAAAGAAATGCACATCCTTCTAATTAAGGAGTGCATTCTTAATGGTGACTCCAATAACTAAAAGAGAGGCTACATTGTCGCTTATGCCTCATCTCCTTTCTAGAGACTACCTTACATGTTTATAACATTAACGTATGCCATAAAAAACATCAAGAGCTCTCAATCATCAAAAATATATGACCCAACAGCATAGACTAACTTAGCATAATATCCTAAAGCTGAATCACTTTAGTTAATTCCTTTGGTTAGTTAATTCTCCTCCTTGACTAACAGGAAATAATAAAGATAAATCTGAAATAGACTCATCGGTTTATTTACACCGAAATAACTATACATTTGGTAAAGCGACATCACTCCAGCTATTCAATGGCTTGTGGCTAAATGACCATTATGGAATGAGTTACTCTAACCAATATTTTCAAGGCCTTCTTTTATATTCCCAGACTATAAAAACTTAAGTTATGTGGAAGATTTCTCATTGACCTAGGACTTCAAGGTTGCTATAAATTCTCTTATTTGTTGTTGTGTTACTCATACACGCCGAAACGTGTCGCCATGTCGGACACGAAATTCCTGAATTTTTAGAATTTGCCGACACGGTCACGATGTTTCTTGACCAATATATTGGACACGATACGACACGACAAAATTTCTTTTTAGCCCTACAACTTTTTTTTATAAAGAAAACTAAAATAAAACATAAAGTTTGCATAAAAATAAAAAAATAATTTGCATCAACTAGAAATATCCCTATCAAGACTATCAACAACCACATGCATTTTACCTAGAAAAGGCACCATTAACAATATAGAACCGCTTTAATTTGTGGCAGTTAATAGCACATATCCATCCGCCTTATGGAATAAATCTAACGGCTCCTCTTCATTTTATTAAAAATAGTATCAAGACCCAAGAAGACCCATTCAAACGTCAAACCCATCTCATCTTCTATCAATGGTGACCGAACAACTTCATCTTCTTCGTTGAATCTTCATCTTCGTGTTTTCTTCGTTGAACCTTCATCTCAAGTTTTATTTGAATTCTTCCAACATCAAAACCTAAAAATTAAAGCTAAATCTACTAACTTTATATCAAAATGAGTATTTCTTGGACCGAAACGACAAAATGATGTCCTTTGATTTCCAAATAATAGCAAGTATCTTGCATAAACTTCCTTTTTTCTCCACATTCATTGTTTTAGCAAAGTATTTCGATTCGCTCCTTTTAAGAGCATTCATTACAAATTGGGCCGAATCGATTTGCAAACAAATCCCAGCAAAGCAAGTCCACTGGCCCACCACCGTGTCAGTGTCGTGTCCGACAAGCGACACGCCACTAACCTGCCGTGTTGCCTTAACATTGGTTTGTTGATCAACTAAAAAAATTAAACAAATCTTAACATGAGTCCACGTGTGGAAGTCTTAAATAGATCTACCTTATTCTTGTTCCACATTGTTAGCATGTCTTCCTTTCTTAGACATTCTCGTAGACAATTTTGTGCAAGTGAGAGTGATTTCACCGTCTACTTATTCGAGTGTTGACACAAAGGATGCCAAGTTATTCAACCTTCTAGTTTAGACAAAACCGCCATTGTTAAAACACTCCTTTAGCAAACTAATCATCACTTAAACGGCCAAGTTCCCACGTAATCATGCATATGATCAACTCCACTTTTTTCTTTATATAAAATGACTTGATCTATCTTGCCTTATTAGCCTCTCAAATTGCCGCTAAGGATATATTTGAAAAACGAAAAGAAGAATAGTTCAATGATTATTTGGTTGATTTGCCTTTTAAATTTGAATAAAGCCATTGTGTAAACCTATGAATTAATACTACACAATGATTTACACCTTATAAAGGAATGAGATCCCAAGAAGGAAAATTCTCATTAAACCTATAATCTTGATGGTTGCGTCAAGTATTTTGCTCAAATGCATTTGAGTTCCCATGGAATGCATGGAGCGGTTAAAATAAGAACAGGATTGATGACGCCGTATTACTCCAACTCTCTTCTGTAGGATTCTTCATTGGATCAAAAGTTATTTAAAGGGTGAACAAGAAACTTGGACTATGCCTTTGATGTAGACGGCGGTGCCACATCTCGAATACCAAATATTGTGCTTTATCAAAGCATGGTCCACCAAAATTTCTTGCTTGTTAAGAAATTTGCCTACCTCTTGACTATGGTAGTCTTGACTTATTCCACAAGATCTCATCAAACTTCAATATCCTTTATAGGCACAAAAACTTTTGCATCACTATAACCCCTCTTGATCATCGAAAATAATTCAACACCGCATTCTTCAGCCTAATCCATTCTTTAAAATGACTTAAAGAGATTGCTCAAGTATCTCCGTCTACCACATTCTTTTGAGCAAAACTAACATTGCTACGGTGAGTTCATAGAGTATTTAGTGTTAGCAAGATTACAAGATCTATCCATTTGCTTGGTGTAATGAATGTTTGGCAATTCGAGGAGGGAGAACATTAATCCTTAATGTCATATTGTATCATTAGTTTCCATACATCATGTCTTGAAATTCTAGGATCAAGAGAAAGACCAAGATTACACGTCTCTGAAATAACACCGCGATTCTGCATTTCTGCCACATAACAAGAACAGTAAAATGGAGTATTTCGTTCTCAAGACCTTTGAACTATCCAAAACTTTCCTTGATAATATCTAAGTTTCCCATGGCTTTTCCATCTTTCTGGAGCTGGACTTCATGCTTGAACCAGCCTTTAGGGTCATTGAGACAAGTTTAAAACAAAGTTGATGATTTAATCTCAGCTCACAAATCCATCACAACCATTTTCGAAAGAAAACTTTATCATCACCATATTTGAACTTTTACTATCATTGAAGTGGCGATTATCATCGTACTAGTAATGTTAATTTAAAGGCCTTTCATCATTCCCTCACTCTCCTTCCCAAAGTTAAGCATCAACATATCAGAAACACATTTACTACTAGAGAACTAATGAAGCAATAATCGTCTCAATTTAAACATAAATATGACAATTCCAAATACACCTTCATGCCTTTTAAAAAGAGCAGCCTGTTGCATGATGGTGCCACGCAAGGCGAGCCCTATAAACTAGGCAGGCCGAGCTAGAAACAAGATAGCATTCAGCTCAATCGAGAACATCATCAATAGATTATTTCCCTTGTCGTTTAACATCAGCATGCAATACAATTGCAAGTATGTGATTACGACAATACTCGTAAACAGCACAATCCAAGAGATTGATCTCATGTAGTCGAAAATTATCCGTCAAATATCCTAATTCCTAAGCAATAGTAGACATTAATTTCACAGGATACATACTCGTAAACACCACAGTCCAAGAGATTGATCTCAAGTTCCTAAACAATACTTCTAGTAAATATTAATTTCACAGGACATATCTTCACAACATCAAATCACATTTTAAAACACAGTAATACAGTATACAATGTACAACACAATCAATTCAAAACCCTAAGAAAATCGCAAGTCTCGAAACAATCCATCAAATATCGCAAAAATTAGGCAAAATATACAATCGAAATCGAGAAAACAGTGACAAACCTTGTGATCAGCAGAGAGCGGAAAATCGCGACCACGACGACGACAAAGCACGGCACGAGAATCGCCGCAATTAGCGACGATAATCTCATCAGGAGTGACGACAGCGACGGTTGCGGTGGATCCGACGGTGGAGGAGGAGCAATCGCAACCGTGTGCGGCGGCGGAAGAGGAGGAGGAGACGAAACCGCAAGCGCAGGTGGATAAGGCTAGGTCATCCATTTTTATGAAAGCTCGCTTCAGTGCTTGCTTCCATAACACGTCTTCTTCGTCGGAAACTGGTTTTTCGGTGGCGCATGGTGGTGTAACGCGCATCAGTTCGTCTTTCACCAGGTTGTGGAGTTTTTCTTTGCATAGCGTTGACACCTGCTCAAATTTGTCAGTTTTGCGCCCAAAACCGATATTGGGTTCTTTGTCTCATTTTTGTGTTCGAAGTAATACGATAATCACAAATTCTAATTAAAGACGGGATATATTCGTCTTTAATGAAGACGAGTCGGATCCCTTCTCACAAGGAGGCAAATGAGAATGCAGGTGGAGGAATCATTTAGTTCTCCACTTGCATCATTGTGAGAGGGGATCCGACTCATCTATATTAAAGACGGATAACTCGTCTTCAGTAAGACCAACTGTAAGATAATATGGGACATAAAAAAGAAAAGGAGAATTTTTTAGAACCGTTTTCTAAAATAATGCTTAAAAATAAAGCATTTGTTGTTTTATTGAGTTTACTTAGGCTATGCTTTCCAAAACCTGAAACGCGAAAAAAAAAAAAAAACACGTCATTCTCATTGGTGTGACTATCTTCACATAATCCGACATTCACAATGGCATGTTTACTTTACTCCGTTTATGTGAGTTAGCATTTTCCTTTACTAGAAACACGCCAATTGTAATAGTGAGTTTGTTTCGTGTTTCAGCTTTTGAAAACTCGAGCCTATTTTCAATACCATCGCAAAATGATAAATACTTAATTTTTGAGCATTTTTTAAAATATCGTACCAAAGCCACTGAAAAATGGCAAATTTTTTCAGGTATATATGAGGTCATCAAAACTTAAAGTCTCCTTAAAGGTCGAATGGTCAATACGTTAGGAGTATCATGGACAGAAAAAAAAAAAAAACAGTAGGTCTCCCTTGTGACGGGTCGGACCTTGCGTCGGGTTTTTCCTCTAACAAAATGGGTAGAGGGAACATGTGGGGCACCCCCCATGTGCTTCCCCTTTTCTCTTAAATGGGTCATTTGTGAGGGGAAGTGGTACCCGTCGCAAGCTTGTGGCGGATACTGCCCGTCACAAACAAGAATTTGTGAAAAAAAAATATACTCCGTAGAAATTTCAAGAGTATCATGGCTGGGCAGATTTTTAAAAGTAGGTTACCTCGTGAAAGTTAACAAAATTAAGAGGTGTCAAATTGGGTATAAGTTAGCAATGTCACAAGTTGATGTTAAGATTTAAGGATGATAAGACACTTTAAAGTGACTTTATCAGTTGACTCGAAATTGAATTTTAAGGATCAAATCGATGCAAGTGATGTACATTAAATCTAGCCCTGGAAATTTGAGTTTCATTTGAAAACCCGTATTTAAATGCTCAGACATAACCGTATTTATCTTAATATTTACAATTGTGGTTTGTAGGGAAAGTGACCATTTCCCTATCCTAACTTTTTTTTTAGCATAATGTTTTGTTACATTTATTGTATAAGCTCGTTACACATATAAATAAGTTAAAAATTCATTTACAAAATACTCCCTCCGTCCCGATCATTTGTTTACCTTTGCTTTTGGCACAATTATTAAGGAAATGGTAGGGGACCATTTGTAGTGGTCCTTGGTGGATGACAAGTGGACAATAGTCTCATTGGCACATCAAATTACTCATAGAAAACATTCTCAATATAGAAAGGTAAACAAATGAATGAGACACCCTAAAATGGAAATGGTAAACAAATGACCGGGACGGAGGGAGTACATTTTATAACGCTGACGAGGACTTTTTATATGCAAATGAATTATTAGGACAAACTTAATGATGATGAAGTTTACACCAAGTTTATGGCAAACTAGTTAACATACATATCCACAAAAATGAGTTTACTAAATAGTAAATTAATAACGATTTTTCTAACGGGTGTTCTTAGGGCACACATTAATAATCCAGACATGGAAAAATTCACAACATATTTTATGACAAATTCAAGTATAAACTCATTAATTATTACCATAAATAATCAAAATATCTTGTTAATCTTACCATATTTAGATTATTAATGTGTGCCCTTAGGGTACACGTTAGAAAAACCGAATTAATTGCCCTTAGGGTACACGTTAGAAAAACCGAATTAATAATTAGTCCCTTATAAGATTCACTTTTATAAATTTACTCCCTTATAATTGTTTTCCTAAAATTACTTCCTTAAAACAAAGTAGGTTCAGAAAAGTGAATCTTATAACGAATTAATTATTAATTTACTCTTTACTAAAAGTATACTCTACAAATATTGCATTTTTTTTAAGAATAATAGGAGTATCACTCTCTAGAGTGGAATTTGTCAAGATGATTAGCTCACTCAAAAAAGCCATTTATTTGGGTTCAACTTTCTAAGGGTATGAAACTAATAAGAACCTATAAACACGTTTTTTCCATTGAAATCAACTCTGTCGAACATTTATACGATTATTAAGTACGGAGTACTTCACTATATAAATAGGCTGATGAACTTGTTGATAATTTGATATACACGTATATCTTTACATAATGGACATATCCGTTACAAGCTTATAACGAGTTAAATAATACTTATATAATAGGAAAAGACAAGTCATTTATGATCATTTGAAAATGTCTTATCTAACCAAGTGATAAATTCTTAACCCGCTAGAAATTTATGAAAGATATATCTATCATAAGGGAAACTTATTCTTATCTTTAATATAGGCTATGAAGTAATGTAATTTTTTCAGGATCTTATAAGTCACTAAACGTTTAACGGTTTTTCTAACGTATGCCCTGAGGGCACACATTAAGAGTCCAAATAAAGAAAGAATAAAAGGATATTTGATTAAATATGGTAAAAATGAATTGATACTTTAAATTCATTTGATTCTTTATTTATTTTGACTCTTAATGTGTGCCCTTGGGGCACACGTTAGAAAAACCGAACATTTAATGGCATAATTTTATTTATACACCGTATTTATTACCATCATTTAACGTGCTCCATCAACTACAATGTGTCCGTTATATGACATAGCCTCTAAATGGTACGATTAAGTTGTAATACATATAATCTATTTACTATCGATCAAACGTAAAATATAAAACATTTTCACTCCTAAAGCATGGTTGATAAATGATAACGCGTTAAACGGTTTTTCTAAAATGTGCCCATAAGTTACATGTTAAAAAGATTTAAATGGAAAGTTTAACATCAAATATAGCATTGAAAACTGAAAAATTATTTATTATTATTTAACTTTCCATTTAAATTTTCTTATCCATTTTAGAAAAACCGATATAAAAATCCTTCCTATTTTTCGGTTTATCTTTTCTCGTGTTTTGTAAATATTTTAATTAAAAATAAATAAATTAAAGGATATTCTACCTGTTATATCTATGTTTTTTTTGTTTTCTAAGGGTACCCCTCATTTTCTTCTTAAAATTTTTTGACTGCGTATAATTCATGATCATGAATTCAGAACGCGACGACTCTTTTTTTCAAATTGATTGTCTTCTCAAGATCTTCGATTTGAAAAAAAATTGTCACTTTCATGAACGTTTTGTAAGAGTTAGGGTCGGTCAAGCGTTTTTAACCAAATAAACCTTGACCGACTATGTCTCACGGCTACGAGTTGATAAAGTAATATTTTTTTTTCAAATTGATCATTTTTACGAGATGCTTAGTTTGAAAAAAAAAAAACAGATCCTTTTTTGAGTTCGTAATCAAGAAATATAGGCGGTCAAAGTTTTTTAGCTTAAAATTAATAGATACGTATCGTGTAAAATTTGCAAAAATAAAGGGATACCATGTCGAATATCCCATAAATTAACGAGATGGTAAAAGTAACGGGTTCGGAAATACGTACATGGGAACCACCGTGGCCATCATAAACAGCAAAGAAATGCACAGGATGAAAGTGAGCAATCTCAGGACGACATAAATCCATACAAACCACCACAGCATCCTCCATCACTCTCATTCGACCCGCTATCGACACCGTCCCATACACGGGTGTCACGACAACCCTCTCAGTCACTGGCTCCGCACATTTCCTCCGTCTCCTGCTTTCCATCCTCCGTTGTCGCCGCTCCCTACACTTTTCCGGTGTGATGTCGTCGTTAGGGACGTTATAATTACATTGGCTTTTTAATTCGCATAACGAGTTTTCCATGTTTTATCACAAATACTTGTGTAAAACGACCAGTCGTTTGAGCAGTAACGTATTAGTACACTAGTAGTAACTAGTGAGTCTATGGTGAAACAATGAGATATGAAATGTTATTATATGAGTATGTTATTAAAATTCATACGTTTTTTTATTAAAATTATTTAATGTATACGAAGTATAATGGAGGAGATCTTTTTTAAGGTAGTTAAGCGAGGTGTAAGAAGAAGAGTGCAACGTGGACGATATTAGTATTTGCGTGGTGGAATACGTGAAGGAAACAATTGAAAGACAAAATAGTAATAAAATAGGAATATAATCCAGGTGTATAAATAAGAGAAAGATGGGAAACTAGGAAGAAGAGTTTTTGTGCTAGGCCGTTAGTCCCTTATTTCCACGTACCAATTTAATGCATTAATTATTCCCTCCGTTCCGGTTATTAAATACGGAGTATCCCTTATATATTAAAATTCAAGCATTTTCTGCCTCCTCATGAAGCCACAATCATAAAAAACAACCTCTTTTTTTCTTTATTTAATTTACCACATAAAAACTGTTTTACAGTACACCATTAACAACTAAAATTAACAAAATTGCACATGAATGGGATTGTTTTTTTTTTTTTAATGTAACACCAATGTGAGAATTATCAATACTTATATTTAAGTTTTAATTAACAAAAATTTTCAGAAATTATCTACTTATTTACTTATAAAAACTAATAGGAAAAAAAGATCAGTAACACTCATGTGTGATGGTCTCATTCTGTGCTTTTTTGCAAAATGTGACCACTTTGTGGTAAATAGTTATCACTTTGTGGTAAATAGTGACCACTTTGTGGTAAATAGTGACCACCTTGAAAATAAAAGTCATTTTTTAGTCATAAAAGATTGTCACTATCTATTAAAAAATGGTAACTATATGTCAAAAAGTGGTCACTTTTAACTGGTCGCACCATGCGACGGTCTTACAGGAGAATTTGCAAAAAAAGATTAGTTATATTTACAGGAAAATAATTTTAATCGATAACTTTTATAAATAAAATGTATGTAACAAATATAGATATTGTAAGTTAAAAAATTGAGAACTAATAAAAATAAACACGGAGTATTAACATAACTCTGAAAATTTTTCAGATGAAGCAAGAAAATAATATTAAAAGACTTTAATTTGAATAATAAATAAATATTTACAAAAAATGGAAATTTGTTAAATACTATATAAAAATGCAAATCTATTAATTACCCTACCTATCAATAAATGGGTACCCATAAATACACTTGGAAAGTAGTGGGACACATTTTCTTTGCATATAGACAAAATCAGGGGGCTCATAGTTGTTCAAATTAGAGTGTCCAAGTACATTTTGTAGTGTATTTATGATGTAAAATAAACCAAAATATTTTACTTTTCCAGAGATATAAATTTGCAGCGGAAAGAAATTGTGTTTTTGTGTTTTTTTTTATGTGTTTCAACGGAAAAATAAAAGGGATATGAATTAGTTAAGGTAATCTCGCAAGATCTCTCAACTAAGACTTGAATTAGACAAGTGATCTCGCAAGACAACTTGACTAACTCGTGTGTAAACTCTCAACCTCGCAAGATATCAAGCTAACACGAATTCAACCTCGCAAGGAAGAATAATTCGATAAACTCGCAAGTTTAAAGAAAGGGTTTGTTCGCAAACAAAAAGATATAATCTCAACTCAATTGTATGTCTATTACAATGCATAAAACTCCTTATTTATACTACTACTAATTACCATAAACTAACTAAATAGAAATTAGGAAATAGTGTGAACACTACCTTTATTATTAAATAAGATCACCACACTATTTTATTCAAATTAGACTAATAATAACAAAACTCTATTTAGGAAAGTAAATTTGAGAACAATTTAAGTCAATCTTCTATGTTGCATAAATTTTGAATGTCACGTTCAATTTGCGTCACCCGCATATAATCTTGACAGCTTAACTTAAAACGATCATATCTCCTTCGTTACTTAGCCAAATAAAGCGTGTGCCCACTTGTTGGAAAACTAACATCATGTACTTTCATCTCCAAGTAAAATCACGTCAAAATTAGCTATATATTCTGAGATATGTAGCTCTAAAGTCAAGGGAACGAATCTGAAATGTAAGAGTGACTTAAACTTGCATTTTGAACATATATCCATGTCCCTCATATATCATTGACATGGATAAGACAATATAATCTCACTTGCATGTATAAGACAAATCGTTTGTTAGTCGCTAACTCGTTACTCGACCCAAGCATTCTCGTTTGTCTCATCTATCCATACATGACCCCGTTTTAATTTTGAGATAGATATTGCCATTTTAAATAAGTATTTGTACTAAATCTTATAAACCCGTTATTTTTACCAATGGTCGCCCAATGTTTTTCCTAGAATATATAGATAAAACACATACGATTCACACTAATGCCTAGATAAAACTCGTATTACACAAGTATTTTTTTTTAAATTGTACTCCGTATTAGCTTGTTAACAAAATCATAACTTATACTACAGTAATTGATAACTCACAAATCCTAAATGCCTGTTAATTTCCATAAGACCATAAACAATGACACAAATTAAACATATCCTTGTAAAAGGAGCCAAAATTACATTACACATTAAATAATAGAATTTGATTTTGTTTTTTTTTTTTTTAAAAAGGATGAGCCTAACTCTAATCCTTGCAAAGTTGCAACAGAAAATACCTTTTATTTGCTCCAATTCTATGAAAATCCCTTTGCTCCAAGACTTAAAATGGAAATGGAGGTAACCATGTCAAAACCACAGGACTCCTAACTCTATGAACACCATCCTTCCACACTAGGTACCCGGCTTCGGGTGCAACCTGTCTCGAAACCGTCTTAACTGTCACCTTATAAGACAACTTCTGGTACTTACTATTGAAACTCAACACATTTGGTTCAACCAAGATCTTAGCACCCCTAAATGGGGTGATCCTGACATGATAACTCGACACATGTTGTCCGACATTCATGACCGTCCTTCGGAGGGTCATGCTAGTAACGTTAACGTTCTGAGGAAACACAATCGATAAAGCAGGGTAATTCAAGTCTCCGGGATTAGCCAGCTTGTTTCGGCAACCCATGTTAGTACCCTTTGAGAATACCTTGAGTTGAGAAGGGGTAATATATTGGGTACAGAGGAAATCAAAGTACTCTTGAGCAGAAATGTCGTAGACTAGACCAGGGTCCAGGGCGCGCACTGGGTTTATGTGACCCGCGCCATGGTCATATGGGCTAGATGCAAACCCAGTGGCTGCGTCTGTCAGTAGCATTTGCGCGTTATTATGGATGTAGGCTGTAGTCATTAAAGCGGATTTTATAATTGCAGGACTCCAGTTCGGATGCCTCGCCTTGATCAAGGCGGCCACTCCACTTACATGAGGACATGACATTGATGTTCCTGAAAGCATGTACTTCTGATCAGTAAACAGAAAGTGCAACACGAGACCGGCCTCCCACGAGTGGCATTGCCAGGATTAAGACTTTCGAATTTTTCCTTGGCCAGCAGGGGCAAACAAGTAAGGACTCAATTAATGTAAAAATTTTCCTTGGCGAGCGCCCTTATTAGCCCCCCCTAAATCCTATGAACTCATCACGAGTTACTCCGTATATAACACTATCAATTGGGACTGACTAGTTTTGTAACTAAATTAGGATATGTCAAGATCGTCTTATGCAAGAATATATAATTGTGTTCAAATAAAGTTACATAGAATACC
Source organism: Heliosperma pusillum (assembly GCA_022085475.1). NCBI lineage: Eukaryota > Viridiplantae > Streptophyta > Magnoliopsida > Caryophyllales > Caryophyllaceae > Heliosperma > Heliosperma pusillum. Next base: position 125,544 of record JAIUZE010045456.1, on the reverse strand, counting down.
TGAGAGTATGTTAAACTTGACTTTCCGTCGATCAGCTAGCACACCAGAAGGACCAGCATTTCCTGTCCACGCAGCAAGGATGTTCACACCAGGGGCAACCACGTCGGGTTTGAGGATTTCTAAGCTCAACAAGTTAGGCCCTCTAGAGGAGAATGCAGCGATTACAGGAGACGGTCTCACACCAACTTTAGTCCCTTGGAACGACAATGTTGCTGAGGGATTACGGCCAGTCAATGCATATTGCTTAATCATATTGCCTTCCTTTTCTCCTATTGCTACTGCCGGGAGCAGATGACAGTCGGCCACTAGCTCCTCGCCATTGGCGGCTGTGTTGGATAGAATCATGCCTACCCCACCGGCTTGTTTCACCACCTGACCCTTCTGTACACGTGGGCTAATACCGCGGTCACATATTACAATTTTACCTTCCACTTTTCGACGATCAAGTGTACCTTTTGCACAATTGAAATACTGAATTAGTACTCAACTGGACCACAATCAATTTTCATGAAATCAAATAACATTAATTTGAACATAATTTCGACTTTTTCGACGACAGATCATCACTGTTAATTACCAACCACTTTTCCAACTACTCATAAGGCCATAACTCATTTAAAATGATTGCTGATCACTCTCACTGTCCCATATCTCTATTTAGCCACTAACATTTTCTTGCACGTAGCAAATTTGTAACGATCTTATACTAAATAAATCGACTAGTTTCTCACATCTACCACCCTACTCGAAATTGGATGGATAGATAAGATTACATCATGGGTAAAATCGTAAAGGACGTATCATCTGGTAGCGTCATATCATTTTCTATACGTAAACATTGTCGAACGAGATTTAATAGAGATGAATATAGTTTACTAACCTTCCAAGCACAATGAAGCAGGATCCGGATTAGAGGAGTTACTCCCTAAATATACAACAGGATAAAACTTCTTAGCTGACAAATTCATACTTCCTTTATAAATTGACACTCCAATAATATCCTTCCCATTTTCAAGCATAACAACTGCTGGAAAATTCCTGTCCAACGTACTTGCACCAATAGTCGCAACCCACGGTGCGACATTGGTTAGACTAACCGGTTCCGGCCCGCTGTTCCCGGCCGAGCACGAAACAAACACTCCTTTTTCCATTGCACCGAATGTTGCTACCGATAAACTATCTCGATAGTACGATGACACCCCGCCACCTAGGGAGATCGAGAGGACGTCGACTCCGTCCTCTACTGCCTTGTCAACCGCCGACAAGATGTCTGAGCTGAAGCATCCCCCAGTCCAGCACACCTTGTAGGCGGCGACTCGGGCTCCCGGGGCCATGCCCCGGGCAATGCCCGGCGCGTAGCCAAGTAGGCTTGCGCCGCGCACTGGGGATCCAGCGACGGTCCCGGCAGTATGGGAGCCGTGACCGTCGCTGTCTCTTGGTGACTTGTACTCCAAGTCACCGGTTATTTTACCTAAGGCCGCCTCGTACCCTTTATAAAACATTCTCGCCCCAATTATCTTCTTATTACAATGTCGGGCAGGGTCGAAACCCCTGCCCGCCTCACACGCCCCCTTCCAACGAGCCGGCACCGGGCCTAGCCCGGTGTCATTAAAGCTCTGGCTCTCAGGCCAGATCCCAGTATCCAGCACCCCGACAATAACGTCGTGGTGCAAGGCCTGGGCTTGGGCACGGGCCTGGTCGACAATAACCTCGTCCCGGTCCAAGCCCAAGAACATTGGACTTCTAGTAGTATGTAACTTGTAAACTTCCTCCGGAAACAAACCCAAAACACCACGGTATCGGCCCAACGTAAAAGCCTCTTCATCAGTGAGTTGGGCCGCAAGCCCATGAAATGCATTTTGATAAGTGTAAAGAATCCTATCTTCAACAACATTGTTAATGTTAATATAATTATAATTACTTTGTTGTACAACTTTATTAACCTCAGAATAATACCAATCAAAGTGATTAGTAAACACCATTGGCATAGCTGAATTATCCATTTGAACAATGTATGTCTTCTTTGTTGCACCCATTGACAAAACTAAGCAACATTTTAGCAACAAAAAAGTTGTAAAAATACATTTATTTGATAACATTTTAGATAATATTGGCACAAATTTTGTTGGTTTTTGAGTGTTTATTATGCATAAAATTAAAATATATAGAAGGAGAGTAAGTAAGATAAGAGTGGAAATGTGTAGTGTGTTAAATTAAGGGTGGATTGGATGAAGTAGATGTGTAATAAAAGAGGTGGTTGATATGCTATGAATGCTATAAAATGGTAATTGGAAAGTAAGGTAGTGGAACCGTACAAGTTAATTGGTGTGCATGATATTTCATGTAGCTCTGATTCCTTTGTCTAGGATTGAGTAATTACGGTTGTATTTAAGGAGTTAAAAACTTCTATATATGGTATTAATATAGGAAAAAATGTTAAAATTGCACAAAAATTTATGCAATTAATGACAATATTAAGTGAATATTTCTTATTTTAGCTCCTTAAATACACCCCTAAGGGTTGTATTTATCATTTTCCTATATTTTAAACTAAAATCATCGAAGTGAACTAAATTAAGCTAAATATACTGGTTTGAGTTGAAATGAACTGAATTAAACTGAATAAAGTTAAACTATAAAAAGAAGTTGAGAATAGTTAGTTGAACTAAACTGGATTAATCTGAACTAAACCATAGAAAGAAGTTAACTCGTAGACTAATTTGACTAAGCCAGCAACGTGAATGGATGACATCTTCTCTTTATTAAGAGAATAAGTGAAACTATAAATTTTCCCGCTCAAATCATTCTAACCTATAAATTGACCTAAAATGTTTGGTTATTTTTAAATATAAGTTTAATTGAGAAATTTATTTTATAAAAATATTTTAAATTAGCATATATTTTAATTGTTTTTTCACTTAAAACTACACATTAATAATTATATATATACTCTAACATTAAATTTAAAGTTTAATCGCTACGTGCTAATTTCTTTATACATCACAATTTAGAACATCGTGCATTCACACGGGGTGTAATACACTAGTTATAAAGTATTTGGGTTTAAAACTATTAGTTGAGCTACTTAAGCAGTTATGTATCATGTCATGAACCCTCTCAAACAAAAGTTTAAGTTGATGGTTGGAGTCTCAAGATTAGTTGTTGGACTTGCACTATGAATCGCGGAACACAACAGTCTTAGAAGGTATGATATGTGTTGTGGGGGTCTCAACCGAAAGTCAACAAGGAATTCAAATCGAAAGATATTCACTTGTTGAAAGTAAGTTGTTGCCTCATCTCACTAATACGTCAATTCAAGTCGAAAGACATTGAACGTTTAAGTATCCACCCTTCCTTACCCAGAAATTCTTCTTTAGCTCTTTCTTCGCCATCAGTGGGGGATTGTTGGAAATGATGGCTTGTCAAAAGCAAATTGTCCACTTCCCATTGTATGAGCAATCCCACATCGGTGGAAATATGCTCTTTGTTCCACTTTATTATACCACTTGCCTTTGTAGTATCCAATAGAGTGAACAAAGAGGGTTTTGTTGAGAGTATTGGGCTTGTGGGTTTGGGTCCAAACAAACACATGCGCGCGCACCGACCCGGGCTCGGGCTCGGGTAGAGCACCTGCGGTGCGGGCCTTGGCCCACTTTTATCCTTTTGAACCTGTGAGTGTGTGTTTGTATTCTGTCCACATTTTGTGTATCTGTAACAGTCAGTCAAATATGACTGTTAATGACGGAAATTAAGGAGTGTAATTAACTCCCTTAATCACACCTTTGACCGTGATTAAGAGGAGCGTCTTTTGGCTCTTTGGCTGTCTCTTTTTGTTATAAATAGACAGTTCTTCCTGCTCAGAAGATACACAGAATATCTCTCTCAAACTCTCTCTTCTTCTTCTTCTCTGCTAATGTTGCATTTATGGGTACTGTTTTTGTTTGTTCCAAGGCTCCTTTACACAAGTGGTTGTGTACGGGGGTTGCAGTGTTAACCTTGGGGAACTACCGGCGTGAGACGATTACCACCGAAGTCGTGCCGATATAGTTTTCAAGTCAGTGGCTTCTTTACCACGACACTGCCTACCTTCTGTTTCGATAAGTATCTTTTTATTCTCATTGTTACGTCATTATTTTAATAACAAAAGTGTGAATGACAACGGCAGAAATGAGGGGCGTAGAGATTTGAACTCTTGATCTTTTTGTCACATGACTCTCAAACTATATCCAGAAACCATCTCAACCAAACCTTAAGCTGATGGTTGAAGTTTAAGATCGATTTTATACTCAATTAGCTGAAGTATATGTTTAGGCAATAATAAAAAATTTGTCATATATATGTAATAAGACTCTAGAAACATATTTAACCCGTTTCAATTTTTAAAATCGATGTTGGCGGGACTAGTTGAATTTGTATTAAATGGAGATAGTCATGTGGTACGATTGTACTAACTAGAAAATGAAGAAATGGAGCCTACGATCACAGGATAAATGAAATGGAAGTCAGAGGCGTCTGAGCACCGCAAACAGAGTAACTTGACCCAATTGTTTTCCGCTATAAACGCCCTATTCTATGAGCACACTGCACACATATTTTCAAGCAATTGAGTCACTGATTCAAACTCGGCTCCACTCTATATAGTCGTTTGTTCAATGTTCAATATGGGCTGAATGCTACAAATTTACTTCTACAATTCTACTCCTATTAAAGTCTATGAGAACGATTTTTTAAAATAATGTTGAAGTATTTGTTATTTTGGGTTGATTTTAAAAATATTTATCAAATGGTGCTTACACAGGCTTAGGTTATCAAAATCCGAAACACGGAACAAACACGTCAATACTAATTGCATGCGTTTCTAATGAGTAGGAATATGCAAACTAATAGAAATAGACTAAAAGCAAACACTCCATTAGGAATGATAGGTTATGTGAAGAAGACACGTCATTCGGAATGACGTGTCCATAAAGAATATTTTTTATAAAAAAAATATTGGTAATGTCATGTTTGTTCCGAGTTCCAGGTTTTGAAAACCCAAGTCTACCTTAGACACTATTTTGACAAATACTTTAAAAAACAACCAAAAACGATAAATACTTTATTTTTGAGTACTTTTATAAAAACTCGTTCAATCCTAGAAAAAAGTTCTAAATAAAACTAAAATTGTACTAACTTTTTATTATAAAACTAAAACTAATACAATGAAAATACGAAAGGTCCTAATACTCTGGTATATATCTCATCAACCTTTTAGTTTGATTCCTCGTAAGCTAAATAAGAAGGCTCATCAACTTGCCAAAAAGGCAACACAAATTCTAATTTGTAACGGACAAGCTTGTGAGTTGTGACAATGTGATGGATCAAATAATACCCAAATTAGTAGGAAAAGACGAGTCATTTGTAATTTTCTAAGATATTTCACCCGTATATTCGTCATAAGAGAGACTTATTAACATGTAGTACCCATATGTATTTACTACTGTCCAAAAAAAAAAAGTTTATTCCGTGGAACCAAAAAATCGTCGACAGCAGGGTTCGAACCTGCGCGGGCAAAGCCCAACAGATTTCAAGTCTGTCTCCTTAACCACTCGGACATATCGACACATGTACTATAAAATGATCTTTTTTTTGTATTTGTATTGTGAGTAAAACTTTGTTTTACCTCCACGTTTTGGTTCTGGAAAACGTTATTATGAAGATTGCATAGTTGTCATAAAACATAATAAGGAGCTCAACAATATATTAATGCGAATTTAAAAGCTACGAACATAAATTTAAGCAACCTCAATACCTCATACCTTCTTGTATTAGGGAGCACACAAGTTCTCTATGTAACGGACATATTCATCACAAGTTAATGATGAGTCAAATATTATTCACATGAGTGGAAAAGATAAGTCATTTGTGTTTCTTTATACTTGTCTTATCTATACGAGTACGGGATACTTGACAATTTAACGGATATATCCGTCACAAGGAAGACTTACTGTAATAAGCGGTATTTTAGGATATTAAGTGACCATTTTCGTGATGATTTTGTAAATTGTTGGTGAACATATTTGATATTTACGGTGAATCTTTAAATCTGACGATCATTTAACAATTAGAAGCAATCTAGGCCAGTTAGGCAGTTACTGAAGTGATTGATCATGTACGAAGTAATATTTTTATTTTTTGGTTTAAAAAGAGGCACACAGTCAATTTTAAAGCTGTCGGGATTTGTCAATTCACTAGCATCACCTCTCATGACCATATACCAACTATGCTAGTTAACATATGTATGTACGGACTACGGAGTATTATTTAAGAAATGTTTTATACAAATTAAAGTAGATATGTCCACTAGTATCTTGTTATATATATACTACTCTCTTTGTCCTAATAATTTGTTTAATTTTTAATTAAACCTGAAAAATATTTTTACTTTAGCAAAAATAAACAATGATTAGCATAGTAGACAAATTACTTGTACATGAAATACTTAACTAATATAAAGTCATTACTTTCATCTGTTTCTCTCCAACCGTATATGATATATAGATGCATATACGAGTAGGAGTTTAAACAAATGATAGAATAGAAATTCAAGATGACTTCATTCTTGGAAAAATTAATAATCCCTCCGTCTCCGGTTAATTATTATTCTATTTCTTTTTTGAGTGTCTCCCGTTAATTATTGTGCACGAATGAAGTACATATTTACGTAAGTGGCCAAATGACTTGCAAAGATATACTTCTACGTAGCAGGAGTATTAATTAGTGTCTGATCTATTGATGAGAGGTGTCGAGTTTGACTTGATTGGTTAGCCATTTACTTCTTGTGTTACTTTGTGTTGGGATATTTCTACGTTTACTAATTTTCTAGACAAATATTTATGTTATTTGAGAGGCTGTCCTTCTTACACTCACAGAAGAAAGACTAAATGAAAATGAGAATGATTGTCCGCCTTCTTTGAGTGCAAGGAGGACGTCTTTCCGGAAGACACAAATATTTGTCTAGAAAATTGTTGTGTTCTTATTACTTAAAAATTGTTGTGTTCTTATTCTTGTTTGATCATTCTTTTGTTTCTTGCATTTCGATTCATTCACGACTCTGTTCGAATTAGTACTGCACAATATTCATTGTTTAAACAGCCCGATGAACTGTTTAATTTGTCTGAGTGTTCATTCAGATTCATCGATAAGTTACGAGTTGTGTGTTTAAAAGGTACTTAATTCACCCACTCCCCTTTTTAAGTATTAGATCCATAAACTCAACCGATTTGATGCTTAAATACGGATTTACTTTAGCATGGAAGTTTCATAAAATTGACTAGGTTATATGTTTGGTGTAGCGGTCGTCAATCACCCCTTGTCACCAAGGTTGTTTGTCTCAGGGGACTAAATAAGCTACTTCATTCATTCCTCCATTATGGAGAAGCTAATCAGCGTTTATAAAAGTTGTAATTCATGAACATATTGTGTAACCAAATAATTTATCCATTTTGCGATTCACGTGAATTGAAGTTCCCGTATCATTTAGAGGTAACCAAACAACAACACGACCTTATCCAAATGCCACGCAGTAGAAACAATAGCAGAACAAAATCAATTATACAATTAAGGCATCGGACATACATTCAAACATACAAGCAAGTTGGCTCTTTTATTTGTACAGATCGATTTAGTTCATGCATTTAATCATGCATCTTAGACTACATACTATTATATGTTATCCTCTCAGTGCATGCAGTCTGCATAGTACGCAGTGGAATGACTTATAAATTTACCAAAATATTTGGCAATAATAACTTGATATTAATGAATGTTGAACATCTAAAAATAAGAATTTGAAACTTAATTACTCCGTAGTTTGCTAAATGGGTTGCAATATAATTATAGATTGCTGTAGTTATTTCAGCTCTGATTTCATCAAAGGGTTTGAATAATAGACTAGTCGATTTGATGATGTTTAATTAAGTATTAAAAGACAAAATACTTTGCTAAATGGAGTATAAAGAAATTATTTACGACATCACGTAATCTGAAGGGTCGACCATTATCTCAAAATTACTATCTATCTACTCTATTCGATAGACTATACTCCGTATTTTTTAATTAAGTTGAAAGACAATTAACAGATGAGCTATGCGCAAAATTAATAGGTGTTGATAATAAAAACTGTAACCTCTTACAACAAGTGAGTATAAATAATCTACTCATTATGTTGTCTTCAGTATCTCGAGAATGAATAGTGTGCGTGAATACTCATAATTATCACTAAATCACACAAGTTTAACTTCTTTGAAAAAACGATATTCACTTGGTTAATATGATTGTCCGTACATTTTTTTCTTGTTAAAACTGTATTTATAAATAGAATGAATATAATTACTTTCATTTATTTAGTTATCATGCTAAGTTTAATCCACATTACAATAATACATGCAAAACTCTAACAGCTTGTACCATATGTATAATAATGTATCTATTCAATTCCTAGACATGCACAGTTGCATAAAAGGGTACACGTATTCCTAATCCAACTACAATGCTAGCAATACCAATCCTATATGGTATTGTTGTATCACAATTTCTGGTTAAAAACGGGCATTATCCATCACAAACTGAAAATGGATAGTTTTATTTTCACAATATGCAAGTGAAAGGGAAAGTAGATGACAATTGTATCCTCCCACTTGCATATTGTGAAAGAGACACTGTCCTTTTTCAGTTTGTGACGAATAGAACCCGTGTTCAGTAAGACAAGTTGTAGTTGTATAACATATAATAATTCTCTTAAATTACTAAAAAAATATACGTACGTAATAATGTTAAACACTTGCACCATTAAATATTACTGCATTATCATATATTCCTACCAACTTACCCTCCATAGTAAATGCATCCCAAAGACTTTACTTCTACTATCCATTATTGACCTAATTACTCTAACATGTCTCCTCTTATTTAAACCCCATAATAATAATATCCCTTCTCATAACTTACATACATTACTACATTTGCATCATCACATAAACTCAACTCTTAGTATTTTTTATTTTATTTTTCAAATGGAATTTGCTTCTAAACTTAGGCATGACCCTATTTTTTTAAGCCAAAAATCACCTATACAACATTTTCCTAGGTTACCAATTTTAGACCTAATCAAATTTCTAGTCATTTTACTACTTTCTTTGCTTGAATCTTTTTTCATTATCATGAAATGTGACCTATATTTTCATATTATTCCAATCATATGTTTCATTTCAATTTTCACACTCAAACTAATTCCAAATTCTAATGAGATTTACGTTGTCGATTTCTCGTGTTATCGGCCTCCAAACTATTGTAGGGTTCCACATTCATCATTCATAGAACACATCAATATTATGGTGGATTACTATGACAAAGAAAGTGTGGATTTCATGTCAAAGATCCTAACTTCTTCGGGCCAAGGCCCGGAAACTTACCTTCCATCATCTTTGCATTACCTTCCTCCAAGACCTACCAATGAAGACTCCATTGATGAGGGTAAAATGGTCCTTTTCCCCATAATGGAAGATCTTCTCTTAAGATGTAATGTTTCACCTTGTGACATTGATATTCTTATAGTTAATTGTAGTGGGCTTTGCCCTTCTCCATCTTTAACCTCTATTATTGTTAATAAGTTCAAACTTAGGCCCAATATTAAGACCTTTAATATATCTGGAATGGGCTGTAGTGCTAGTATGATTGCAGTGGGCCTAGCCCAACACTTGCTTAAGGTCCATAAAGAATGCAATGTTATAATTTTAAGCACAGAAATCTTATCTATGGGTTGGTACCAAGGTAATGACCGGCCCAAATTGATCCTAAATTGCCTATTTCGAATGGGTGGGGGTGCCATTTTATTATCGAACCGGAAAAAAGCCCAAAATGTGTCGAAATACCGCCTTGTTTATACTTCAAGGGCTCAATGGGCCTTTGAAGATAAGGCCTATAAGTCGGCCTTTAGAGAAGAGGACTCAAAAGGGATAACTGGGGTGACCCTTAAAAAGGACATCCTGGATGTCGCTTCTGATATGATCCGAGCTCAGCTGACTGGGCTCGGATCCAAAATGCTGCCTACTTTGGAGAAGTTAAAATTTGTTATATCCATTGTTAAGAAAAAGTATGTGAACAAGTCAAATGAGGTTTATGTTCCGAACTTTAAGACCACCATTCGACATTTCTGCTTGCCGGTAGCGGGTCGTCCCGTGATAAGGGAGATTGGGAAAGGGTTGAGGCTAGGAGAGAAGGATATGGAGGCAGCTTTGAGTACATTGCATAGGTTTGGGAACCAATCTTCTTCTTCCTTGTGGTATGAGTTGGCTTATTTAGAGGCTAAGGAAAGAGTTAAGAAAGGGGAGAATGTTTGGATGCTTGGTATGGGTAGTGGGCCCAAATGTACAAGTGTTGTCTTGGAATGTATTAGGCCCATTAACGGAGAGTCCAAGAAGGGCCCATGGGGTGATTATATTGATCGGTACCCATTTTGTGCATGTGATAATTGAAAGATGAAACTCTTGTGTTATTTTAATATGTATTTAAGTATTTTATTCAAATTGTATTTGGGTAATTTTCATATCATATTGCGAATTTAATTATATGGGTTATTTGGTATTTTGATTGATCTCATAGTTAGATAGTTGTGTATAAGAAAATCGGGTATAGTTAGATAGTTGTATAATCGTAAGAGTCGTCTATTTAGAGTATTGTAATTTTGTAAGTATGTGATTATAAGGGCAATTGTATGATTTGGATAAATTGAAAGTGTGTTATCGAATCGAAAACAAAAACATACGGAGTAGTAAACAAAGTGAAATTGTTTCAACGTACATGAAGTCAGAATCATTCACTCTATGAAAGTATTCTTGTGACAAGTCTCAATAGTAAAGTGTCTTGCCTTTTCAAAAAATAATACTCCGTAGTAGTTTAGGGCATTAGCAATGGTTGAAGTTTCATACCATAACTTTTAAGTGACACATCAACAAACATAATCATATACTCCCTACGAAACTTCTTATCTCATGACAAATCGAATAAGTTCCATATTTTTATTGTGGGTCCATTTCCTCTCTCTTTTTCCTCCCTGAAATGGTTTCTTAAACAAGAAACTAGTTTCATACTTTCATATACGGAACTCCTTATTTTCCAAATTAATGGGTATTTATTCCTTGTTGCTATTGACAATAAAGACAAATCTTTTGGTATTTCATATGCAACAACTCAATAAGTAGAGTAATTTAATACTTCGTATATATTTGACACATCTTAAACTTAAAACGGAACAAGTGACGGGACACATGACACAACTACTGAACTACACAAGTACACAACTCATGTTTTGAGACAAATAAACTCATACTTTTCTCCTTTCTTCCCACAACTTCCTACATAATAACACAAGTATGTTTCAATCTTCCAGACACTTCTTAATTGAACCAAGATTCTCTGTTTTTTCCAATCTAATTTGCTTATCTTTCTGATTTTCAAATCAATTCCACAATTACATTAACAAAATTTAATGCAACAAATAAAACTCCATTTTTCCTTAACCAATTATCAATCAATACTCTCCAAAAATTTCTTTCACTAAAAAAAATCACACTTTTTTGTACCAATTTGTCACCCATAATTCGAAGATAACATCTTTTTCATAAAAGATTGCATCTTTTTTCATAAAAGATCATGAATTGGTACAAAAGATCAAGATTTTCTTACAATACATTCAAAAACTTGTCTTCCAAGTTAATTTCAAGAAACCCAATTCAATCCCCTAACCCTAGAATTAATCCTAGTAATTCTTCTTCTTGTTGTAATAATAGTAGTAGATCTTTTGGTGTTGTTGGGTCTCCTTCAATTTCTTCAAGATTAGGGTTTAGTAATAATGGGTTTAAATTGAATCAAAGTAGCTTAAATTCTAGTGTTTTTAGGAGAAATTATTATGTTGATAGAAACCAAATTTACCATTTTAAGCCAAGAGGGTATAAAAATTGGGTTCAAAACCCTAAACATGTGTTTATTATAATTGTTTTAGGAACTGGTGTAGGAATTTCTATATATTTTGGTAATTCTGAGATTGTTCCTTATACAAAAAGAAAGCATTTTGTGTTGTTATCTAGGGCACTTGAGAGACAAATTGGTGAACATCAATTTAATGAGATGAAAAAGTCATTTAAGGGTAAAATATTACCTGCTATACATCCTGAGAGTGTTAGGGTTAGGTTGATAGCTAAAGATATAATTGAGGCATTGCAAAGAGGGTTAAGTCATGAGAGGGTGTGGAGTGATCCCGGGTACGCGTCCGAGAGTGTTGGAAGGGTTGAGAATGGTGGTGGGTATGATGAGACTTTGAAGGCGATGAGCGAGGCGCCTGAGGAGAAAATGGATGTGGATTGGCATAAGCAAGATGAGGTGCTTGATGATAGTTGGGTTAAGGATAGTAGGAAGGAAGGTGGGAAGAGTGGGGTTAAATCGAGTACGCAGCATTTAGAAGGGATGAAATGGGAGGTTTTGGTTGTTAATGAGCCTGTTGTTAATGCCTTTTGTTTGCCTGGTGGGAAGATTGTTGTGTTCACTGGTTTGCTTAAGCATTTTAGGTCGGATGCTGAGGTCGCTACCATCATTGGACATGAGGTATATATATACTACTATGGTTTTTCAACACTTTTTACTTAAAACTCTGTATATTGTGGAGCCCTGTTGGATGCCCTAGACGGTTTCATGTGATGATTCGTGTCAGCTGACCCCTAATCATTTTGGGGCTAAGGCTCTGATGTTGATGTTGTTTGAAGGGAGTAGTGTTGTATTTTACTATTTTGTGTTTGTGAAATACCAGTAAGTTCTTCATTTGCAATGGAGCCAATGACTCATCGGTCGTTGGTTAACGCGACAGGACCATTGTTTGAGCTTCTTGCAACCATTGCTGAATTCTTGAATCCTGACACAGTTACATTATTATCATTGTGGGTTGTTCGGAAATGCTCTTTGTTTTGTTTGCTGAATAGGGGCTTACATTCCCCCAAGGCCCAAACCTTAACCTGCCTTAGACATAAGCGTTGTGGAACTGGGGTAGTGATGTTGAAATTAACGGTAGGTGCATTGTAAATATGACGTTTTGATGTTTTATGTTGTACTTGGAATACAGGTTGGTCATGCTATAGCTCGACATTCTGCGGAGCAGATTACAAAAAACATGTGGTTTGCAATATTGCAACTGGTCCTTTATCAATTCATCATGCCTGATCTTGTTAATGCAATGTCAAATCTTCTCCTAAGGCTTCCTTTCTCACGAAAGTATGTCTTTCACACTACTATTCATTTCTGTTTGCATAGCATGTCATTTAAGTTCTCTAACCTCATATTCTATGTTTCTGTCGTTGAAAGTTAAAGATGGTCCTGTCGCGTTGAATCCCTATCTGTTTTGTATTGGTCAAAGGATTTGAATGCAGCCATATATCATGAAAAATGTTGGTAGTTGAGTATGATGTTGCTCATCTTTTAGATGAATTCATCTATAGGAGAAGTTGACTTGACTATTACCTCTCAAAAATCATAGTTTAGATAATTGGGTTAGAGAGAGCGAGAGGTGGATCATACTTTGTGGAGGATGACGTTTTAGAAGAATCGATGAAAAGGTGCTTCAAGTTCCATTGGATCCTAAAATTCATTGTTTGGTCTGGATTTATGATAGAATAATACAGGAGTATATGATTAAACTGATTGAGGCTCTTTTAATTGTTGAGAGACACTATGACAGTCATTTTAAGACAGGGTCCCCGTAGCTCAAAATTTTAGTTATGCCGAATCCGACATTCCCAGGGCCACTTTAGACATTATGTAATGTTTTTTTAGCATCAGACGAGAATGTGGACATGAAAACAGGAAGGGAGTGGGACCTTAGTGATGCATTCTTGGACCAGCCTTTTCTTGTTTGCCCTTTCGCAACAACAATCTTAGCGCCTTGGATGGAGTTACACCATCCATATTCAAGGCTGTCTTATTTTCGAGTTTGTTTGATGCCTTGTGTACAAAACAACCAGCTCCCCTGTTAGTTAGATTGGTCTAGTTGCTGGTGTGTGTGTGTTTTTTTTTTGGTACATTCTGGTGTGTTTGAATATGGTACTTTGGAGGGAACGGAAGGGGACGGTTTTCGGAAGGGAGTAATTTCCCTCCGTTCTCCCTCCCCTTCCCTTCTCTTTCCTTTTCTCTATTTTCCCATCTCCTCCCTTGTAAAGGTTACTTAATAAATACAGTATTGAAGTGTTGATTGAATCATAATATGCCTAGTTGGCTAGTTGTGATTTCCCTTCAAATGCTTCAAATTTCTGTGGTAACGGTGTTAGACTGTGATCTGCTGTGAGTTTTGCCATGAACATTGTACTGAATATTTGTTTAATTTGGTCCCTTACGGTGAGCGAAGTGTTTAGAACTTCGAATGGCTCTCATGGTTGGACCTTTTGTTTCTCGTGTAATTTCTTAAATTATACTCTCTTTTTAATGACCTTTTTGTGTTCATGATATCGTGTGATAGTCCGGACTCCTTAGTGGCTAGAATCCCAAAATGAACTTTTTGATATATATCATTTGTGGTGCATTGTTTGCTTCTCTTAGTGACCAAGTTTCTACATGTAGCCTGTACGAATTGTTACATCCATCTGAGTTATGTTGCGTTCTGAGAGACTGGATCACACCAAAATAGTGGGAGAGATATCGTATGTGAGATAAGTCATTTCGTATTGTTACTAATTTAAAAGAAATACTAATACTATAAATGGGTGTTCTCATACTAATTTAGTTTGAGACCGTCTCATAGAAGAATTTGTTTCAAGCAAATTACTTAATTAGGACTTTTCCCTACATCAAAGGAAGTAAAACTTATTTTTTAACATACATCTCAACTCTCACTCAGTTATTCTTTGTTGAGTTAATAATAAAATACGGAAATTGTAGGATGGAAATAGAAGCAGATTACATAGGATTGCTTCTCACAGCTTCTGCCGGATTTGATCCAAGAGTAGCCCCTCAAGTGTATGAGAAACTCGGAAAGCTTTCTGGGGAATCAGGTTTACGAGACTATCTTTCAACTCATCCATCTGGAAAAACAAGAGCTCAGCTTTTGGCACGAGCCCAGGTCATGCAGGAAGCCCTTGCTCTATATCGGGAGGCAATAGCTGGTCGCGAAATTGAAGGATTTCTGTAGCTGAGTCAAGCTTAGCTTTTAGCTCACGTCTCAGTTGACAACTCAAGCTCTTGGGCTACCCTTCCTAATGGTCGATACTTATGGTCTTATGGCCTCTGAAAGACGTGTGTTGTAAAATCGACATTAGCTCTTGGTTCCTCTATTTTGCCCATTTTAAACTTTTGACTTAAGTTGTCTGTATGTTCAACTTGTCATCTTCTATTAATGGAATTAAAACAATTCAGGAAGCTTGCACTATCCAAGTTGGTACCATTAGATTATACGCGAGGGACTTGCTACCAAGTAGCAATGCAATCTAGCAACATCGGCCTCAGCTTGGTGATACGGAGCTTGCCTTTAATTGGCTCATTAACATGTTGAGACTTGGTACAAAATGTCAACTACTGAAGCCGAAACATTGCCTACTGCAGAGTGAGGTGGCAATTAAGTCACTCAGGTCGGGTTTGGATTGGGTTAAGTTGGGTCGGGTTAGATCGGGTTCGAGTTAGATCATGTAAGCCTACCCTTTCAGCCTCAGTCGGATTGGGTTCAGTTTGTTATCGGGTCGGGTCATTCCAGATCAGGTCAAATGATGTATTAAGTCAAGTCGGGTTTGGGTCGGGTCAGGTCGGGTTTTGGGTCCGGGTACTTTATTGCATTACTTCAAAATTTGACGATTAAATCACTTTCATTTTGATCAATATTAAGTTTAATAATTGCCCGTTATCAATTTAATCAAGTTACTATCGGGTCGGGTCTGATTCAGGGCACTGATTATCGGGTCGCCATCGTATCAGGTCGGTTTTTGTTCGAAAAATTCTCGGGTTCTATGGGGTCAGGTTTGCTCTGGTCAGTGGTCACTAAGAGCAATATATATACTTGGTTACTGTCTAGAAAGTAGCTAACATAAACACTAGAAGCTTTACACTTTACCATCATAAAACAGCAAGTGCTAAAATAAACTGTAGAAGCTTTAAGTTAGTTTTAAATTTTATTATCGGAAAAACTTCATACGCCGTAAAACACTAGTCTCAGTTCAAAGAAGTAACAAAAAGCACAAAGTTCTTACTACAAAGATAACTTGTGACCAAAACTTTCACCTATATGATATGGCATTTGACAATTAGCCGAATAATAGGAGTCGAAAAAAATAATAAAAAAGATACAGAAAAACCAAGGGAGAATTTTATAGCTAGTGGCGGAGAAGGGGCGGACATATTTTCTTCATTATCAAAACTTTTTGCAGCTTGTGCAAGAGAAATTTCGAGGTCTGAATATACATGCTAACCACGACCTCTACCTCCTATTGTATCCATTGTTTCTAAAGCCGCCGCCGCCGCCTCGAGAGAAACCGCCGCCACCTCTTCCAAATCTAGCGCCGCCGCCGCCACCACGAGAGAAGCCGCCGCCACCACCGCCTCTATTATTACCGAACCTTCCTCTTGAAGCATCTCTTTCTTGTAAACGAGGCAAGGTTTTAACCACCTCCAGGCTCATTTGGTCAGCATTTTTCTTACCAGCTGTCAAAACGAATTGAGAGATTTAGCAAGGCAGTTGTAGGCTTGTCTGAAGGAGCTAGAATCAGACAAGATATCGAGTCAAGTTCAAATAGACATACCAACAAGGAAAGTTTCCAAATCATTGACCGGTACGTCAAAAACAGCACCAGTCTGATCTACAGTGATCCCTAGCCCCTGCACAGACTCGACATTTTCCTCTGGTAAAACCCTCCTAAGAATACCAAATGCAAACCTGCACAAGGATTTGAACAGATAATCATCAGGATATCAATAATCTATCATGGCATATGCAGATGAGCATTGACGAAATAAAATAGAAGCAAAAAGGACAGAGACTAAGAGAAGAGAACCCAACACAACAACGGTTGCATCAGGGGAAATGAGTGAATAGCAAACAAAAAAACATAGTACGTAAGAAACAAATAAGAGAACCAGGAAAAACGTGTCAAGCTACCAAATTCACACAACCCTAAGGCAGATTAAACTACTTGTATAAGAAAGAAAGGGCTCCCCAATCAAAACTGAATTGGACCGAAAATGATTTTATCCACTTACGTTGGTGTGTAGATTGGTCGCCCTGCCTCAAGGTGTACAGTCACAAAACCCTCCATGCCAGTAAGAAGTGATCGTTCCTTTATGTCTTTGTAGCCCTGCCAGACGAGCCAACCAAATTAACTCTTACATGTCATCAAGACACTACAATATAATATTCAGAATCAATCTTAAAAGGAGCTTGGTAACTTACAGCTGCTTTCGCGAGTGCCTTTGCTAGTAAGTCAACAGGCGATAGACCAGAAGTACTCAGAAGTTCCTCAGCAGACTTCTTGAAAGCTGGAATTACACTGAATTTTGCAATGAAAGGAAGGCAGTGAATAAAGAGATAAAACAAATCATTCTTAAGATTTGAGATAAATTTCAAACATAATAGTACCTATCAGATATTTGGAGTATAGATGTTGCTGCTTCCACACCAGCTGCCTGAGCAACATCAGCAGGTTGAGGTGCCGGTAAATGCTCAAATTTGACACCTGATTCTCTCTCTATTTTGTTGACACCAGACTTTTTTGGATCAAAAAGCAACACAGCAACTCCAGTATTACCTGAATACGATATAGTGGATTTTTAGACTGCCGTTAATATATCAAGCAAAATTTACAACATTGCAATAATGCAATTTTAATTTCTTACCCGCCCTGCCTGTCCGGCCTGATCGATGGATGTAGGCTTCAACATCACGAGGAGGTTCACACTGTATACCGAAAATAATCAAAAAGATAAGATACAATCGAATGTTCTAAAGATCTGGCTCAATTGAGCTTTAACAGAATAAATTGCGTATTGCAAGATGAACATTGTTACTCACTTGGATGATCAACTGCACATCATTGATATCTAGACCTCTTGCGGCTACATTTGTGGCAACCAGCGTCAAAAACTTTCCAGATCTAAACCCAGAAAGTGTGACCTAACATTTAGCAGATAAAAGTTCATTGAAGATTATCGTAACATTCCAACAACTGAAACAAACTGCTGAGAAGTCAATTCTCAGTCCAAGCGTATCAAAGACCAAAAAACAGTCAATGAAATAGTAATCTACCTCGCGTTGAGACTGTTGTATGTCACCGTGCAAAGCTCGAGCACCTGGAAGTGATGACGCAAGCTGGGAAGCAGATTCCTTAGTCTCAGTGAAGATGATTGTGCGTCCTCCACTATATAGTCAAGGAAACAGAGTAATTATAGCTACTCAACAACATGAAGACACAAAAGAAGCAACAGAGTAAGAATAGGATACCAACCTACTATAGCAACGGATGATGTCAGGGATGAGCTCAGGCCTAGCAGAAGCAGAACAAGGCATAGCAATGTGCCTAACACTGGTGCTAGCCTTCATTTTCTGATCGCTTACAAGATCCACGGTTTTCTTGTCTGCTTTGAGAAACTTGGTAGAGATCTTGACAAAAAAAACTTCATTTTAGAAACAACAAAGTTCCATACCCAAAAAGAATTCATCCAGCAGACGTGAACAAAACTCGGTGTTTGAGACTGATTTCATCCAAAACATAGAAGCTATATTAAGAATGTATCGAAGAAAGTTTGGAAATAAACAGCCAATCAAGAACTCTAACCTGTTTCACCCAAGAAGGCAAGGTTGCACTAAACAGTAGTGTCTGAACCTTCTTAACGTCATCCACCTTTCCTGCAATGCAAGTAAGAAAATCCTCAGAAAATACAACTTAAGATACATCAACTAAGCGTCTACACCAGAAGAATGAGCAGGGACTTCGGTCAAACCGAGTTGTAATTGGCTATAATAGTAATGAAACTAAAAAACAGGTAGCAGCTAATGTCACTGTAACATGTGAGAAAGCAATAAAAATGATTACATGTGAGACAAAAACGCATGAATTGTAACTCAATATAAAATTAAATCACCAAAGGATCAACAAATTAATGCTATAGAACTACATACCTAAAATTAGTTCAACATCATCGACGAATCCCATTCTGAGCATTTCATCAGCTTCATCAAGGACTCGAAAGAGTAAAGAGCCCAAGTTAAGAACCCCTCTCTCCAATAGATCCTGTCAACATATTCCACATGCATCAAGAAAATATCATAGAAGCATGATGCATAATTCAGGCATAAAACAAACCAACGGTACAATCGTAAAACATTCCATGCAATACCTTCACACGACCAGGTGTTCCAATTACAACGTCAACGCCTCTTTTTAAGCTATTAATCTGAGAATGCATGGGTGCTCCACCGTACACACAACACGCTTGGAGGCCCACAGCGCCCCCATAAAGTTGAAAATCGGCAAATACCTGTATAGAAAGATGAGTAAGTAACCAGAATACAAAGAGAGAGGGCAGAAGCTTCAATAGGACTCCATGTTATAGAAAGCAACAAAGAAGGGAAGCAATATAAAAGAAGTACCTGAGTTGCTAACTCTCTGGTAGGTAAGAGCACCAAAACACTTGGTGACTTCCCATAACCACTCTTCCTCATGACATTAGTACGTCCATTCACCAGAGACTCAAGTATTGGCAGCACAAATGCAAGTGTCTTACCCTGTGTAACGAAAAAAAATAAAGCAAGTCAGCTCTGATAATATATAGAGACACATAGTACTTTCAGACACAGAAGCACAGTTGAAGCATTAAACTGAATACACACAATCAGCCCATTCCCTTAAAAGCATTAAACTGACCCCTAACTAACTCAAATTCATATGAAATGTCTTCTTCTCTCTATCGAGTACTCTTCAACACCAAAAGTATAATACAACCATTAATAAAATGGAAGCAGAAATCAAAACTCCAACTGATTTAGTCAGTCGTGTAACCTATAACCTCCTCTTAGTCTTGTGTGAGACCATTGCATACACACAACTAGATCAGTAATGCATTTTGTTAACTCTTGTGTGAGTGATGAGACTGTTTTATGCTTGAGCTATAAGACCGTCTTAAGTCATAAGATAGTTAATACTATAACAATCATTAATCATTAATGAACTATGAAACCTGGAAAGAGTCTTAAGCTCAAGACGGTCTTAAAATAGATTTCTAAGAGCAAATTCAATAAACCACCACAAAAGCTACCGCCTTTAATTAATAGAATAGGGGTAGAACGAAAGAGGCCGTCTTAAAGCTCAAGACGATTTCAAATAAGATTTTGTACTTCCAAATTCAATAAAACACTACAAAGTTGCAATTTTTTCACAATGCCATGAAACCAAAATAAACCCCACACAAGCTCAACAGCCAATCAAAACATGAAATTGATAAAAAAAAAGCCCGAAAAATAAGAACAATTACACACCTGACCAGTTCAATTTCACAATGATATTAACATAATTAAATCCTCACAAGCTTAACAATCAAACAAAACATAAAATTTCTAAGAACCAAAAAGCCGAAAAAAGGCGAAAAATAATATAATTACTCACCTGACCAGTTCTAGCACGACCAACTAAATCAGCCCCATCAAGAACAACATTAAAGGTCATAGCTTGAATAGGAAACAAAGCTTTAATCCCTTTAGAAATCAAAGCATCCTTCAACGGTTTCGATATCCGAAACTTCTCAAGCGAATTCGGATCATCTTCTTCCTCTTCAATCTCCTCTTCCTCCTCATCATCATCATCAACCTCCATTAATTTCACCTTCTTATTCATCAAATTCCCATTATCAATCTCAGAATTAGTGGAATCACTTCCATTTCCCAATTCTTCTTCTTCTAATTCCTCAACTTTACGCTTCTTCTTCTTCTTATCCTTCTTCTTTTCCGTACTTTCGGAAGAACCCTTCTTCTCCTTTTTCGATTTCTTCTTAAGATCGGCGGAATCTAGGGTTTTTAGGGTTTCATCAACATCATCGGAAATCTTTGATTTTTTGTTTTTTGGGGAAATTAGGGTTTCTGTGACCATTGAATCGGAGATAGGTAATGAAGGCATATGGAGGTAAAGGAGAGAAAAGGGGGCGAAATTTACTCCTGCGTAAAATAGAATAGAGAGAGAAAGGAAGAGATTTAGGCGTTAAAATTCGAGCTTTCTCTCTCTAATTTTAATTGCAGGTGGAAAAAGAAGGAGGAATGAAATTAGGGTTTAAGGAGTGATTTTAATGGTGAGGTTTGAAGGGAAGAGTGTATCTTAGCCGTTGGATTATAGAAACCCTATGTTGGCAACTTGGCATTTAGATATTTTGGTTCTACAAAAGGTGTGTAATACTTCTACTATATGTTTGGCATATGCTTTTGGTTTGAGATACCCGTTACTCTTTAGATATTTTGGGGTCAGACCGTCTTGTTTGTGACGGTCACCAGTAAGAGAACTTTCACAACCCCTCTCAGTTGATTATGTGTCTCACGTTAAACGTTTGTGACAAATTTTGTCCATCAAAAATGATAATTTGTGTTTTGGTGATAAAGTTTTGTTAATTCGGTTTTTCTAACGTGTGCCCTAAGGGCACACATTAATAAGCTATATATGGAAAGATTCACAACATAATTCCATCAAAAATGCAAGTTTGAACATATATTTACCTTAAATAGTGAAAATATCTTATAAATCTTTCCATTTTCAGTTTATTAATGTGAGGGCACACGTTAGAAAAACCGTTGTTAATTTTAAGTTGTGTTAATTTTAGTGATTCCAGCTGGTAATCAGGTGTTTTGTCATGCGGAAAGAATTGTAGCAGAATTGGCATCTTAATCTGAAGTTTTAGGAATCCGATAAGTGATTAGATGGGATGTTTTTTTTTTGTCTAAGCCAGACCAAGGCCACATGAACCTAACCCAGGATTACCTCTATCACCAAGCCGATAACTCACTCTCTCATTAGTAGGTCTTCCTTGAGACCGTCTTATTTTAAGACCAGAAAATGTCACCATTTTTTAATAGTTTAACCATTTATAATGATAAGATGTTAAAACTAAATGTGTAACAAAAAAGTTATGGTAACATTTCATCAGGAAATTATTACTCCCTCCTATTTTGAGTGTTCTTCCCCTTTCAATATAATACTCCTCACATATATTAGATATAGGGGAAGAACACTCAAAATCGGAGAGAGTATATTTTATAGTAAAACGGTGACAATTAGTCCGTTTAAGTTCATAAGAAACAAGAATTTACCCTCATAAGTACCAGTAGGTCTCCCTTGTGACGGGTCGAACCTTGCGACGGGTTTTTCCTCTAACAAAATGGGTAGAGGGAACATGTGGGGCATCCCCCATGTGCTTCCCCTTTTCCCTTAAATGGGTCATTTGTGAGGGAAAGTGGTACCCGTCGCAAGCTTGTGACGGATACTGCCCGTCACAAACAAGAATTTGTGCATAAGTACATACTTGTAAATGGTCCTCCTTAACTATTTGTAGCCTTGTAGGTGTCATAACTACTTACCAGTCAGTTGAATCATCCCAAGCTACTTCACAGTTCACATTGCTGAATTTAGCTCAGCAATACAATGTACACTATTTGTGCACGCTTATGCAACTTTGAACCCAAAATAACAAGTTTATATTTTTAGGAGTTAGTAGTCTTAGAACCATTGTTGACTGACTCGAGTCATTTTCATTTCTTTGCAACTTAACAAAAAACGGAAGACGTTTCATAGTCATCATTTGTGGTCTCCTTTTAACAATAGCTTGGTGAAGCACAGTAGAGCTATATCAACGAAAATAAGCGTCCATAATGTAGGACCTATCATCCTAATGACGTCGGTACTCGAGAGGGATGTTAAATTACATCGGGAGGGGGCTTGATCCCACCGACTATTTCAGCTCATATATAGTTTAGCTAATAAATAATCATTTGGTGGTCATTGGATCGACATTTCTTTTTGGCAGCTGTAAATAAAACAGCTTATATAGAGCACACCGGACTCAATAAGTCAGGTGCTAATACAACATTATTGATGTATAAACTATTGAATATAAATATTCATACATTCAGCCATTTAAGTCCGCCATTGATATATCTATCGTTCTAGCAAAAGTTCGTGTGTCCTCCCGGAGGATGTCCTCCTTTTACCTAAAGGAGGAGAAATAAAACGAAATATAACAACAGTTTAGGTGTAAGGAGGACCGTACTCTCGAAGAACACAAGAATTACTCATCGTTCTAGTATGATGTAGCATTGCGCTTCATCTATCATCCTTCTTGTAGAATAGACATGCTCGGGCCGAACCTTAATTTTGTATTAGCTCATAGTGCCATAAATGTGATTGAAACGACAGTGTCACTACTCACTACCCAGATTTAATACTACAATGTAGCAAGTAAATACAGATAAACAACACATTATGAATTCCGACAGTGCGGTCCCTAAGAATACCTCACACTGTGAAACTGAGCCATCACTCACAGCGATGTCGAAAGTGAGTGCCCAAATACGCAAATACCGACACCAGTCACTGCTATACTAAGTGACACTACCAAACGCAAAGCCACAACATTCATACAGTCCATGTAACCATGTTCAGATAATGAACAGCATTCCTTCAGGTACCATCACTGGGTAAAAACACATCAAAAATGAAAGAATACAGTATACAGGTTTCTTATTATCCACCTCACAATGTCTTACTAGCAATATATATGCACTTATACAGGATCAGGGGACAATGATCACATGACCTTACTATACGTCTTCCAATTGCACGAATACATCCATAAACTTGCCTGCAATAAGAATATAATCCACATTCGACACATATCTAGGCGTCAGCATGGCCGTTTTGCATGTCATTTGGTAAAATAACATGCGGTCTTGCAATTTTGTATAAGACGGCTTTACAAAAACTTCCGTGTGTTGCTCTTGGTAATAGCCGGGTATCAACCACCAACACCACCTTGCTATACGCGTATACCGCGATCATTCTAGGCATAAATTACTTCCAAGTTGTTACCAATCATAACCATTTTCTTTTTTATCCTTGATTCTTCTCAAAACGCCGTCAATGGCAATATCAACGGCATCTTTCATGCTTCCTAACCCTTCATTAGGTTTTGCATAAATTAGATTTGGTATAAACTCCACCACTTTTTCCCTCATCGTTTTCACCTCCTCTTTACTATACCTCTCAAGCACACTCTTTATAGATGTCCCGTTTTTCACCTCATTGCGGTGAATAAAAACAGAGTAACTCTTCGGATCACCAGGTAAAAACCACTGGTACTGCAAATAAGCAGACCGTCTCCAGAAGAACACTGGAATTGAACCTGCAATCATGCAGTCGAAAATCGACCGACGGGTAAAACTGTCACCTCTAGGCTGAAGACAGAATTCTGAGTCAAGAAACGTTTCAAGTATTTCCGACGTGCCATTAGCACACCGGGTCCCGCCACAATCAACAACTCTGCATGACCCGCCTGAGTCCCTACATTGACTCAGCAACACCCCCCTGAAATCATTAGGGAACAAGCCTCGTGTAGCACCTGCAAAGCAGAACAGCGAATGTCGTTCACGTGTCCTAACAAAATACTGCCATGCTGTCACATCTGAGATGGTGTTAGGGTGGAATCCGGTGGGGTAGGGCACACCGACGTCGAAATAGTCCCACGGGTTTCTCTCGATTAAAAGGCGTGTGATGTTACGCATGGAAGGCATGTATATGCACTTTGAACCCCAGTCTTCGTCCTTGGACCTGCGAAAATCCCACGTGATCCGACCCATGACAAGAAAATGGTCCCAACCTTTGGACCGATTAAAGAAAGGGAGTTGCTCTATAAAGCTTAACATCAATTCACAGTGAGTGTCTCTGTCCTTCACACTTGAACCGTTCCACAAGTGTTTCCCTACTGATAGACCCGCGTAAAACGGGATGTAGTATGCTGTCGCATTTTCTGGCTCCACCGTTCTACATTTATGATGCAACAGTCTGGAAAAAATATTGTAATTGTATCACTAATTAGCTCTATTAAAATGGGACCGGAAACATTCAATTGTAAATTTTGGCATGCATTCAGTGAAACAAGTGGTCAGTTGGATTTACCATGAGATTTTTCATTGCTTAAACAACTTCCAAATGTATCATTTGATGAGAATGGACAAAAGTAGCTCGGTTATATTTCGGAATTCCAGTTTCGTGTAACTCCGGATATGAATTTCTCTATTTCGAAGAAACTGAATATACTACATAGTTTTAATCCATATAATGCGAGTTTACAAAACAATTTAATAATTCCATGAACTAAAATTCATGCTTCTCTATGGGAAATCTGATAGATTATTACTCACTCCGTCTCGCTCATTTGTTTGTCTATTTCATTTTTGGGTATCTTATCCATTTTTCACAAATTCTCATTTAAGACAGACACTATACGTCTTTAAGCTAACACGGGTCAATTCATACCAAATCACACACTTATTGTCTAGGAAATACCAAAACTTTATCTTTATTATCACCCTGTGTTATTTTTCTAACCGTCTTGAGCAAGACTTATAATGTCCATTTTTTTACCATTTTATAATAGGAATGCTTCGAACAATAAGTAAATTAATCTTCCACATTCATTATTTCCCTCTTCTCATCCCATAACAACCACCTTGTGCCAAAAAGAAAGGTAAACAAATAATCGGCACGAAAATAGTACTCCCTCAGTCCCGGTCATTTGTTTACTATTATCCACTTGTCATCCACCAAGTACCACCACAAATGATCCCCTACCATTTCGATAAACAAATGATCGGAACGGAGAGAGTAATAAAAAACGAACCATAATTGAAGGCAAAAGGGCAAATATAAGAAAGATAGCTGACATATCATCAAATTGAGCACCGACATAATTAAAGTAGAAAGAAAGAAAAACAGTAGTCCGTACATAAAATAAAAAAAAATATAAAAAAAATGTCAGACCTGTTATGGAAAATGACCTCTGACGAGAATTGATCAGTCCAATACCAAGTACTGGCAATAGACCCCGGAAGTAGCGCATCAAGTGTGGTCGCACTGGGCCCAAACCCGTCATTAGACAAAGCACGACAACGCGACCCCCACGGCGAGAGTTCTTCACAATTACTCAAAATACCAACATTAAACTCATCCGGAAGGTCGTAAACATAGAACTCCCCAAGCTCACACCCGCCACCCAGCTGCGGGCCTTGCGGGCCCGCAACTGGGGCCCGCAGCGGGTGGGGGTGGCGAGAGAGAGTGAGAAGGAGAGAGATATGAAAAGCGAGGATAGAGATGAGTATTAGACACGTGCGTGGGTGGAGAGTGATGTATGAGTATGGTTTAGTGATGACGGCATTGTAATAATAATCATTTGAGTTTATGTTTGTAGTGTTTGGGTTGTTAGTTGATGATGGTGGTTTGGAAGAAGGTGTCATTTTGGGAGGATAGGATTAGAAGAGTGTTTAGTGGCGAGATTGTTGGTGAATTGATTGGGTGTTGTGAGAGTTTGAAAGAAAGAGAGGAGTGAGTGAATGGTGTTTTATTAACTGAAAGTACAGGATTTTGGGAGGTTTATAGTATTCACGCGTGTCTACTTCTCCATACGGTAGGGTACTCATTAGTCATTAGTAGGCAAATTCTCGATACAGTTGGTCTCATTAAAGACATGGTATATTCATCATTCATCTTAGTAAAGATAAAAATGGGTTGGATTTTCTTTTACAAAGAGGTAGGTGGGAGACTGGGAGGGCAAGTGAGAAGTTAAATGGACCCCCCACTTGCCTTCTTGACATCTTGTGAGAGAGATCACAGCTGTCTTCTTTGAAAACGGATATGCAGCGTCTTCAATGAGAATGTCTGTTTTAGATGGGTCTTTTCCGTTTAAAATTAAGAGAGAGAAAATATCGTCATTTTGTGATAAAAGATGATAACAAAAACGTATATCTAAAATTATTCGCATTTTATTAGAAAGTTGTTATGGCAATTTTTTTAACTAAAATACGATTACATTTTACCGGTAAATGGTTATCTTTTTTTCGTCTTAATTTCATCGAAAAAACTTTATGATTGGGGTACCAGTTAAGCTATCTCTTGTTCTCAATTTTCGATTTTTCCTTGAGGTGCTCAAAATGAACAAATACATGACTATATGAGTGTCAATCAAGTGTTTTTTATAGACTTCTACGTTTTAAGCTCCTATACGGTATCAAATATGGAAAGTGTTTTTAAAAGGGATATCTATTTATATTTACAAATTCTCATTCAAGATGGGCATACCCGTTTTCAATGAACACGGATCGGGTTGCCTTTCACAATCCCACTTGCCTCTTTATGAGAAACACCCTGACCCGTCTTCATTAAAAATGAATATACATGTCTTCAACGAGGCTTACTGAGTTATACGATAGATTTTGAATTTTTGGTAAGTAAAATTATTTTGAGATTGTATATTATTGGAACCAGCTTTTAGCTGACAGAGTGACAGGTTGATTATAAAGGACTTCTTGATGGCTAAAAGGTGTCAGTATTGGTTTCAGGTCTACTGGGTTGATTTGTAAGAAAAGTCTGTTTATGGTATGATTTGATTCACAAATTCTTATTTCAGACCGAGGTATCCGTCTTAAGCTTAAGACGGATACCATATTCTCTCACAAAATACCCATCAAGGGTGAGTGGAGAGCACATGGGGGGTGCCCACCTTGTCCGCTCTACCCATTTCCTCTCACAAAATACCCGTTGTAAGATCCGACCCGTCTTAAGCAAGACCTACTGGATTTGATTTGTTGTAACTTGTAAGATTGAAACTAAATCGTGGATAAAAGCACTGTAGAGCAAACTTCTTGTATTGATAAGGTTTGACTTGTTTTTTTTTGTTTCAAAATAGCGCAATATATCGCGGGTAAGAATCGAATCCTCGCCTTCATGCTTGGAGTAAGAGAGCTCTTATCACTCGAGTTAACTCTTCTTGATAAGGTTCGATTCTTATCCACGACATTGTGCGTTCCCTTAAACGAAAAAAATTGTAATCTCCTTATTCATGCACAACTGCACAAGTATACATATCGACTAATATGCTGAAACCCTAGTGCAAGAGAACAATATTCACAGGATGATGAGTTTCGGATGTTGGGAATTTGAGTCGAGTATGTAAATCCAGAGCTAACCAACGGTTTTCTAATTTGATGTTCATGAGTAGAATAACCTCAGCTCCAAATTTATCTGGAAGCTCGTTGAAGACATCCCTGCAAAATCTCGAAATCATGCCTGCCATTGCCCTCTCGTAATCAATGCCTCTCTGCTGGAAGTAGAAGAGCGGATCTTCCCCAATCTTGCTTGTACTAGCTTCATGCTCGACTCGCACTTTTGGATTCTTTACCTGCTCAAAGATGCATCAATAGCCAGCGAACTTGAGGAAGCAAACAATCATATTTACTTTAGACGACCCTCTTTGATAGGATATTAAGAGAGAAGGGGAGGAGCAAGGGACTAAGGGAATGGAGCAACATGTGTTTCCTAACAAATCTTCGTTATGGTGGAAGGGTCTTGATTTGCCTTATAGAGTCATAGTACCCCTTCATTTCCCTCCCTCGTTTTCGACCAAGCCAATTTTATATGTAAACAAGAGGAATTGCGTCCATATTACTTGTTTACTTTGGTTCTTCAATTTTGCTGAAGTTTACCAGAGAAATGTCTCTAAATATTTGTTTTTTCCTTGTTTCGCTTGAAGACCTTCATTACGACTTTATAGAGTTTGTTTCACTATCTTGATTTCCATCACTTATGTTTGCCAAAGAGTATAGTAATCAAAGTATGAAACGAGCATTGTCGCTTAGTTTTTAAAGTTGGCAAATCATAGTCGAGTTGTAAGAATTTCACAGCAATATGGAGATGAGGTAAGAAAAAAAAAACTTGCATGTACTTCTATGTAAAGAGTGATACCGACAGGGAGTGATGCAATTTAGAAAAAAAATTTTTTAAAAAAATAAGACGAGAGAAATCCAAATGGAACAGACAGGTTAAAGGGCGAGAATGGTGTGAAGGTTGGGTTCTGCAAAAGGTTAAACACTCATAGGTGGCAAAGTTCAACAATCAAAAATTTACTGAACTAACAACAGCCATCAACATGTAAACAGAGTTGCACTTGTGTGGTGTAGGAAAACATATCAATGTCGAGACGGAAATCAGAAGTTATTTCACCTGGAGTAGGAAACCGCAATCCAGGGAAGACAAAGAACTTTTCACACTGATTCTTAAGCAATTGACACTGCCCTTATGAAAAGCCTGTAAAATGCCAGGAGGACAAGAACCATGAGTCCAAATCAAAAAATTCCAACATATGAGATGCTAGAATAGTTGACAATTGACATTATAAGGGAAGAAGATTTTTATGCCACTTAAGGTGGAAATGTGGTCGGTTACCTAGACAAGCATTTGAGACAGACTAGTCGTAACTTACCCTTTCACGAGATAATCCTCTGGATACCAACCATCGTAGGATCTAATAGACTAGTACCGAGAAATAGGCGCGGAAGGCGGAGGATAACTATTGAGACTTACTAATCGAGGAGGGAAACAACAAAAAGAGAAGAGCAACCAAGTTTTTTCAGACAATATATGGGACTAGCTAACAACCTTCATAGTCACCAAGAATAAGATTTATCAAGCTTCAAAGAGAAGAAAAACAATTATTATGGAGTAAAATTAATTATTAATTATCACCTGAATATATGGATAGGTATTGCAGCTGTTTAATCACCATATAAACATGACATCTTCAATTTAATAAACAATATAATTCTTGTTATAACAATCAATTCCTTAGACATAAGTAAATAATCTAGAATAGTTTGAAAGCAGCATCCATGAGTAAATTCCAAGAATCGGGCACACCCGCAATACACCAATGGGTGCAATCCGCACCCGAGTGTTGCGGGTTCACAAAAGACTTGGGATGGGCATCGGGTCTTAGTTGGGTTAACAATGAAATGTCTAGAAAGTATGCAGGACTCTTCATTTGGCCCAATATCTGCTTCATTATCTTTTCTCCAGGGTTTCGTTGTAATGGGCTTCTCGACCCTAATACAGGTGACATCTCTGCTATGCAATTTCTCGCCTTTGACTTCCCAAAATCCGCTCCGTGATAATGTGAAGCCGATATGCCCTGGTAAACCACTTTGGTTCTGGTATCATTGACTGCCGAGTCCACCCAATTAGCCCAAGTTTTCATTGCAATCTTGAATGCTTGTGTTCTGTCCATATCTTTGATAATTTTACCTCCCAATTCGATATAATCCCAGGGCTGTTCAGGTTTCTTGTAAAACCACCAATGCCAACTATCGAAGACCAACAAGTCGTACTCACTCCACGCATCACCACCCTTGATGGACTCTAGCTTCAATACTTTTCCTACCGTTGTCTCGTCAATGTCCACTAGAAATTGATGCCATTGCATACTGATTGTGAGTTCATACTCAGGAAAGTCGAAGTGATAAACAGGTTGTCGCTCCAAAATGCTGTACTTAGCCGTAGGATTAGCTGCATGAAGCATGCAAGTGAGGGATTGCCATTGATTTAGGCTAAGTGAGTCCCCTACAAATATTATCTTCTTTCCTCTTGCTTTTTCCAAAAATTCTTTAGCATCGAACCCTGGAAGACTGCAGCCATTAGGCTGCCATCGATACTTGAGGTAATCCCTATCCGACCTACCGTTCTTTTGGCAATCAAATTGAGGTCTCAAGAATGGACACACACTAGAATTATATAGGGGATAACTTTTATCGCGAACCCAACTTCCTTCAAATAAGTTGCAATTCTTTACTAATTCCTCTTCTCCATTTGATTGATTAAGCACTGATAATGAGACTATTACTACAAGCACCATAACAATGGCCATATTTTTTCTCCAAATTTCCATATTTTCAATTATTTATTTACCAACTTAATTATGGTTTTGAAATTGAATTGATGACTAGGTTGCTTATATAGCAATTACACAAGACAATAATTAGAAACATAATCTAAGTAGAATATATATATTTGACATTATATAGAAAACTAAAACTAATATAATATTTGGAGATAATATTTTATTCTATATTTTATTTTAGGAATATCACAATATTATTACCATAATGTAAAATCTATTATTATAATGATTCAATATACCGTATATACGGAATATTATCATCACTACTTCACTAGCCATGACCCTTTCTGAATACTTCTTAACCAATTCAGGATACATCCTAACCGCCTCCGTTATCGAGCAGAATTTCATCCCTACTTTCTCTAGTGTCTTCCTATGGCTCTATGAGTAGTAGCAACAGACACTATCAAGCACAGCATCCACTGGACCACTGCAACATTATTAACATTCGCAAGGCGATTCCTTTCATTCAAAGGCAAACCCGACTTATCAAAATACCTAAGTAACTCAGGATTGGCCTCATTTAAACTACTCAAAGTTGGATTAATACGAAGTAACAAAGATTCCGAAAATCAATATTTGGGTAAGAAAA
Source organism: Heliosperma pusillum (assembly GCA_022085475.1). Classification (NCBI taxonomy): domain Eukaryota; kingdom Viridiplantae; phylum Streptophyta; class Magnoliopsida; order Caryophyllales; family Caryophyllaceae; genus Heliosperma; species Heliosperma pusillum. The sequence goes on along the minus strand of JAIUZE010045456.1, from coordinate 93,923 downwards.
AACACTTATAGGGACTTCTACATAAAGAGTGACACTGACTTACTGACAGGGAGTGATACAATTTAAAAGAAACGAAACTAACATAAATAAACAAGACGTGAGAAATTCAAATGTATGCTGACAAACTTTCAGTTGGTTACGAACTCAAATGAAGAAATGAAAAAATGAGATTGCTTCAAAAATTTAAAAGTGATGTTGAAAAGGCGGACATTGTTAAGGGTGAGGCTTTATTATCATACAGAAACAAAAAATATGAAGAGGGGGACATAAACATTTGCAACAGCACCAAGATAAAAGGGTGAGATGATGTGAAGGTTAAGTTCAACTTTCAAAGGGTAGCAGAGTATAACAGTCAAGAATTAATTGAACGAACAAACGCCATCGACATGTATTGTACTCCCTAAAGATTCAAACAGATTGGCATTTGTGCCAATGTTAAGACAGTAATCAGAACTAAAAAAAGCCTCGACATGTCTCATACAGGTTACGACAAAAGATCCAAACAGCAAACGATCCAAACAGAATGATGTGAAGGTTGGTCTATGGTGTTGGAGAGAATATCAATGTTGGGACAGAAATAAGAAGTTGTTTCTCCAAAAGCTGGAAAACACAACCCGGGGGAGACAGACAGAGAACTTTTCACACATTCGTAAACAATTAATAATATTCTTAATAAAAGCCTGAAAATTGGCAGAAGAACAAGAAGCAAATTCTTTAATTAAAATACCCGTATAACCCAACACCTCAAATTGACAAAAATATTATAAACTTGAGTTCATTAACTCAGGAAATTGACAAAAAGATTATATGTTATATCACCTGATACTAAACAGTAAACATGAACAAGGAGCACATGATTGTTCTGCCTGATATGAGACGGTAGAAGGGCAAGAACCATATGTCCAAATCAAAACTTTCCAACATATGAGACGGTAGAATATTTGACGTACAAGGGAAGAAGACTTTTATGACACTCAAGATGGATAATTGGTCGGCTACCTAGACAAGCATTCAAAACAGACAAGTCGCAACTTACGCTTTCACGAGATAATCTTCATGATACCAATATTCATTGCATCTAATATACAGCTATTAAATAGGAGGGGAAGGCGGACGATAACTAGACCTTATAGTAACAACCAGCATCAGCAAAAAAACAAATTATGTATATGAATATCAGAGAAAGAAAGAAAGAAAGAAAATTCTAACTCAAGTTTGTTGATGTACAAAGTATAAAATATCACCTGAATATATGAATAGGTATTAGCAGCTGCTTTACCACCAATAAGCATAGAATGATATAATCACACTGTGATGAATTCTTAGCATTATCCGCTTACGACATAACCTGAACCAGAGATCTATACACATTCCTTGAATTCCCAGCTGAAATACCCTTGCAGATGATTCTGCTTTTCACATTCTTACCCTTACGTTTCATATTCGTCCCTGTATCCGCTTGCTGATAGTTATTTGTCAAAGCAACTGCATAAAATCATCTTCCAAAATTACAGTAAGGTACTTGCAAGTAATAGCTGAACCCGTCTTCACACGTGTCCAAGATATCTTTAATCTCGCTCCTGCACACAACCCTTTACCGTCTTCATCCCCAGCATACCAATTCTGGACTGTTGAGTATTTAACTTCCACCTCATTATCAGCATACAGCTCGACTACAGCTGCGCTGCATAGCTGCGTGCAGCTGATTCGTGTCATATGATGGCGCGGTACACCCTTCCAAATACTCCACAAAACTCTCCTCACCACTCACCAGCATTAATCAACCTCCTTTCAAACTGTCTGGTTTGAAGTGCATTAATCCTAAAAACCTAAAACCCTTAGGAATATAAACAAAGGAACCATCACTAAACACAGCAGAGTTCAATGCAGCATAGTAATTATCATTACTACCCACAACCCTTCCTAAATACTCCCTCCGTCTCAGTCATCTGTTTACTTTTGATTAAAATACCGCACACAGTGAATATAAAAGGTAAACAAATGACTTACACGGAAAGAGTACTTCCTAATCAAATCAAGATACACCCTAACCGCCTCCGAAATCGAGCACAATATCACCCCTATTTTCTCTAATGTATCTCTATCAGTAGCAGCAACATACACATCATCAAGCACCACATTCACTGCAACATTACTAACATTCATTCAAAGTTGGTTTCTTTTTAGAAGCAGAATAATAACAAAGATTCTGAAAATCAATATTTGGGTATTTATTATCAGACCAATTTAGTTCAACCATTTTCAGCAACTTATAATATGCATTCAATCTAAACTCAAGAATTCAATTTGGTTCTTCTTTAATTGATGAAATTAACCTAATTGTGTCTTCTGATAAACCTTTGGGAATTGTAATTGAATCAATTTTTCCATTAAAACCCCATTTATACTCTCTTTTAAAGAATTTCTGAAGCGGGTCATCATCATTATTTTGAAGAAAATGAATAATTACCCAGATTAGGGTTTATGGTTGTGGATTCATACCCAATTTCAGCTTTAATTTTTGCAAGTTTTGAGAATCTGGGAATTGTTAAGGAGGGTTTCAGACTTTTAAGGAATGAAATGTGAGTGTTTTGTTGATCATAAGAAGCCATTTTTAGAGTTAAATGTGATTCTGATGTAAATGTTGATGTAATAATAAATGATCGGAGTTTATTTTCGTACATTTTGCACCAATTTTTCCATTTCTCTACCCTTCATTAAAAAACATCAAACCTAATTCTTTATACTTTATCTCTATTGTTACATTCTCAACTTCCTTCATCCTTCTCAAATGATTCAATTATGAATGACTATTCGAATATAAAACAGGTTATTTAATTCACTAATTCATTTTTGTATAATCAAATTGATTCTTTGTTAAAATTAATGTATTTTTTAAATTAGGGTTTATGTTCAAATTAATTATTGTTAATTGGGGTTGGCTGATGGGGACACACATGTAGTCGGATGTCGTTGGCGACATGGACGGAGGCCACCAGTGAGAAGGATGACGGGTGGTCGCCGGATTCTGTTTGACAGACCCTCATATACAATAAGTGTACAAAGAAAATCAGAATACTAAGAATACAAACACAGTACACATGGCAGTATATGTTTACTGCACTAGTGCATATGTATGCATTATCAACGTATTACATTAAGTGATCAATTAAACAAAATTCGTTCGGCAGGTCGGCTGCATAATTGCATATGTATGTAGTACGGACTCTAATGTAGTACACAATGCTACACACCCGAATTCCCACTGCGTCGAACAAGTCGGCTTCCGAATCCCCTCACTCGAGGTCGATAACAATCTTTTCAGTAGTGGGTTTGTGTAATTAGAAGAGGCGGAGGGTTGAGATTATTTGGAGGTTCGAAATTAGATAATGCATTAGAGAGAAGTAGTTAGAGAGGGAAAATAGAGCAGAAAAGAAAGGGGTATAATTGTCAATACTGTACTAAGATGAGTAAAATGTGTACTGCGAAAATCAGGACCCTAAATGATTTAGGGAATATGAATTGGATATATGTGTGGTTATGCACTTATGCTGAAGTGTACGAGAAATAGAGGATTGTGTGATAAGAAGGGAATGAACTTCGAGGGAAGTAGTCAAGTAACCAGAGTGGTTTGAGGGTGGTGGAGTATCTGACAATGAATTGAGAGGTTTTGGGTTCGACTCCCTATACAGGATTGCTATGATTATTACCTGTCATCAAGGGTAACATTGCTTGGTCCCCGGGCTTGTAGGGTATTCGGGTGTTTCCTCACAAAAAAAAAACTTTGAGTGAAATTTACAAAGTTTTGGAGATCCCCCTGTTTCCTAACCGCCGAGATCCCCCAACCCCTATGCTTACCGCCGTCCTCCCTCACATATACTCGCATATCGCCGACTTCGCTCGCCTTTGATAACCTACCACTAGAACTGCGGCTACTTCGCTAACCACCGGTGTTTCCCCCTTTTATGTCAACGCTGCTCGACTGTCGGCTCCCCTCCTTCGTCCATCGCCCTCCCTCTCCACGTCCGCCACCAGCCCTCCGCTATGCTGCCACCCCTTTCAATCATAACCCTAATTTCCATAAAAATATCCCTAAAATTACATGTATGTTATTAAATTGATCAATAAATTGGTGTTTACATATAGAAATGGAATTACTAATTGATAATATGTGAATTTGGACGTATAAATGTTGAATTTGCTAAAAACTGGTCAAATTTTTGAGAGGAAGGAAAAAGATAGATTTTGTGTTGTCTTTTTAGAAGAAGGGTATGTGGTGGAAAATTATGGGGAAAAAGTCCATGATAGAGTAAAACGCGTCCATGAAAGAGCAATTACGTTAATGAATGAGCGAGGTAAGTCGTGAACTTGTGGTCAATCACTTTTAAACTACTTTGAAAGAGTTAAAGAAGAATGTTCAACATAGGTCATAAAGTCAGTGACTTTGTTGGCTTTTAAAAAGCAATATCGAACTATCTCTTCCTCAAATAAATGAATATTTAATTTCACATATTTGATAATGCTTAAGATTTCTCACGAAATTTGTCAAGTTTTACGAATTAAGTTAATGACAAGTGGACAATAGTCACGGTCAATTGTTGTCTTATTTCTTTTTAGGGTGTCTCAATGAATTGTTGTCATTTCTATATTATGAAGGTTTTATATGACTAATTTGATCACTCAATGGAATTATTGTCTACTTGTCATCCATTAAGTGAAATCACTTTGTTTATACTAATCACCCATATTATTATTTAATAAAAAAATTATAAATTTTGTTTTTCCCTACAAAATTTGGTTATCATCTAGAATAAAAATACAAGGTGCTCCTTGCTGATTCACACGGGATTCCACGAATCGTTCCCCATCATTTTTTTGGTCTTTGTGACAAAATGAAATGACAACAATTTACCGTGACGTAGTGGGTATCAATTTCAAAACTCCTAAAAATTTAGCAGCCAAAATGTTTTTTTTTTAATGCAAAAGCTTTTGCAACAAGAATTCAATTAGATCCATACGTTCGACTCATAGCAAAATAACTTTTCATTATAGGGGTATTTTAGGGGTGTTTGCTTCGCGCATGAAAATGAATTTGGAATCAGGAATCAGGAGTCTGTCTCATAAAAGAAATACCCTTCAAGTTTCAATCGTAAATCTATTATCAGTTGGTCTTGATTCAGACGGACCATTTTGGTCTGAAGCAATAAAACGAGATTTTGTAACCACTTTACAGTTAAATGTAACCACTATTGAAAACAAGTTGATATAATCCGTGGTTACATTTTTTAAAAAAGTGGCAACATAATCCTGTCTTATTTTTCAGACGGAAATAGTTCGTCTGAAATAAGAATTTGCAATCTATTATACGTAAACAATTATCGGTAAATCTAAATCTCGTTTGAAAGGATGCTCGAGATCACTACCTAATAAAGATTACTTTAACAACTAATTCGACCTTCTATGTGACTTTATCCACAAATTCTTGTTTGGGACGGCTAGTATCCGTCACAAGCTTTCGACGGGTACCACTTTCCCTCACAAATGACCCATTTAAGGAAAAAGGGGAAGCACATGGGGGGTACCCCAGATGTTCCCTCTACCCATTTTGTTAGAGGAAAAACCCGTCGCAAGGTCCGACCCGTCACAAGGGAGACCTACTGGACTTTATCAGTGTTCGTTACACGTCTACTAGTGTTCATTACACTCCCACGTGTGAAAAAGTCATCGCCTAGCCTTTTGCCTCAGATTATCAAAGTCAATCACTCATTAGAAAATTTAAGAAGCTGATAGAATGCGACAAAACTTAAAGAAGCTAATATTATACTCCCTCCAATTTTTCATCTTCTTCCCTCTTTCCATATTGGGCCAATTGTAGTGATGTTCCCTCTTTCCTTATTTGTGAGTAGTTGTGTGGTCCAAATTTAATTGAATGTGGGGTAGTGTGTTTTGTGTGGTCCAAATTGATTTCCTTAATCCTTGTGTCCAAAAGAAAGGGGAAGAACATGGTAAATTGGAGGGAGTAAGAACTAGTTTTAATTCCGGGTAAGAAAATGCACGAGTTACTTTTAAATTCGAAATAACGTGTCTTCATTTTTTTTCTTCTAATTATTATGTTTTTCAATAAGTATTTTTTTTTTTCTAATTATTTGACTCATTTAGTCTTCGTTACAAACTTACAATGTGGAGTATCATTTTTTTCACCTATTATTATTCATTGTATAATTTTTCTTTTGAACAAATGTGCACAACTTTAAGAATTTTAAAATTGTTTAAAAAATCGTATGGATTATCGCAATTTTTATTGATTATTTGTATTTCTTGGATGTTAATCGTAATTTTTGTATGTTAATGTTGTTATGTGTGATTTCATACTAGATTCACTAAAACAAAATTATCGAAATGTGATCATACTAAGAAGCAAATGATGAAAGAATAGGTGAGAGAGTGAGTATTTAACAAAAGTATGAGATAGATTAATTAATTATGTAGTAAGAATGTGGGAGATTCTGCCTAGTTACAAAATTGTTGAATCCTTGAAAATGATTGACCAATTAGAAGAGAGGAAATATTTATCCTTGTATATAAAGTAGATTTAATCAAACAAAAATGCACACAAGAAAGACACAAATATGCGTATAAGTCCGATTAATGCAATTATTTAGATCAAACAAGACAACATAATTACTATAACCATATTTTTCTCTTGGTTTAGATTGTAATACATTTTCTTAAATAAACTTTTCGAGATCATAAATTAAGAGAAATATATCCGTGTGAACCGTGCTAAACATAAAGTAAGGGGTTGTTTGGTTACCCATTCTAAAACACATGAATTGTAATTCATGGGATTTGTAAAATTGTTGTGTTGTTTGTTTGCTCCAAATCCCATGAATTATAGTTCTATAGGAACTTCAATTCCTTCATCATGGGGGAAGTTGCTTACCTAGGTCCCCCTAGCCCCTAGGTAAGTGAGAATTCCTATGGAACTCATTTCCCGCATTCCAACCAAACGACATTTTTGCAATTCATGTGAAGTGAATAATCATGTGAATTACTACTTCCTTGGAATTAGAGTTCCTCCATTGAACCAAACGACCCCTAAGTCAAATAGATAACTAAAAGATAAAAACAAAATGTAGAGTAACTAACAATATTATCTTTGTTTTTTTTTTGAATAATTAGCAAAAAAAACTCGTATCACTTGTAAATTATTTTGATATACTCCGTCACCGACAATTGTTGTCCTATTCATTTTGGATGTTTTAGTCAATTGTTGTCCTTTTTATATTTGGAAGATATTCTATCAGTAATTTGACTTCCCAATAAAACTATTGTCCACTTGTCATCCACTAAACATAACTACAAATGATCCCCTACTATTACCTTGGTCTTTGTGTCAAAATGAAAGGACACCGAGGGAGTATTATTTAAAACGAACATATCCGTATTAAGAATAACACAAATTCTCATTTCTGACAGGTTGACCCTCGCAAGTTTAAGAGAGGTTATAAACCCTTACAAAGAGAAGGGGGACTTTATTTGTCTCCCACTTGTTACCCCTATTTGCAAGGGGGCTTATCCGTGTTAAGCTTGTGAGTTGCGGCGGATGACCCATTGCAAGTGAGACTTGTCGCTCCGAGGTACGAGTATAAACCAAACTCGGTCCACTTCTATAGTTCTAACGACTTTATTTTTTTATTCCGCGAATTAAAACAATATACATTTCGTCTTTTCCGCAAATTTCCCACCTTACTTCGTCTCTCTCCTTTGTTCAAACCTCGGAGAGAGTAAACAAAAAAAAAAAAAAAAAACACGAAAAATCGACTTGAAAAAACCTCAATATTTCTTCTTGAATTGCAACAATGGTGGACCTAACTTCAATTCATCAATGGAGATTCTTCGCGCTTTTTTTCTGTATATTGCTGATAATTTCGTCAAAATTTGATAATTTGGGGATTTTTGCGAGATCTGATCAAGAAATTCGGGAACGATTCTATGGTACTATATTTAATTCAACGCCGCCAGATGGCGGCGACACTATTGCAAAGATGCTTGATCATGTTTTGGAGAAGGAATTTTCTGAGAATGATCAACCTGAAGGTTTGTAATTGATTGCTTGAGGAATTAATTTTGTGTTTTTGCTTGAAATTTAGGGTTTTTATGATTGAATTGATGATTTGAGGTTAGTTTTGTGTGACATTTTGGAGTATGGATGCTAAAAAGTTCGATTTGGGGGTTTTGCGGTTATTTATCTTGTTTATATTGCTAATTTTGGAATGAATTTGATTAAATGTGAATGAAGTGGTCAGTGGTGTGTTATGAATTCATGAATTTGCTCGAAAATGTGTCGGTTTCGTTTATTTTGTTGTGGATGCTGGTGAAAGATAGTTAGATAGCAGGTGAATGTCTTGGGGAAGTAACCTAATTGTACATTTATACATAGCTCCTTGATGATTGTTGGTAAAAGTACCGTTTACTCGGTAATATGATTTCGTAACAAGGTTGATTTTAAAAGTAAAGATCTCGATTAGGCGAATGAGCGAAATTGAAGGTAAGTAAGGGCTTCTCTGTGAGGGTTTTGCCTATGGACGGGTTACAGCGCGAATGAGTGAAATTGGGGGAAAGAAATTAAGGGCATACCATCTACAATGTGGTCAAATCAAGTCAATTGTTTGTTTTGGTCCATAGTAGTTGACTAGTTTCAATTAGATTAATGTACAATCTAAATTGTTTGTGGCTTCTCATGGGATTCCCGCCTATGGACGTGTTACAGCGCTCATGTAGGATGGCACATTAGTTCTGTAATTCTGTGATGCTATATTAATATGATCTTTAGTTTGATATGTTTCGCAAGAGATATGTATGCAAGATATGTTGATAGCTATCCGATAAGTTTGGCTTCTCATAAGTTTGGTTTAGAAATCAATAGACATTTCTGCCGCCACTACCTCAAGAGTAAGGCTTCACACATCCGACTCCCCTTACCCCGCAGTTTGCGGGAGCCATCGAGGCACTGGGGTATTGTTGTTGGCTTGTTGCTGTTGTTGTAAGTTTGCTTTTGGATTTGGCAAGACATTTTTTGGAAGTGTAAGGAAACCATTCTTTGTAACATCATGTTGTGTGCCAACCTGTCTTTGGAGCATTTCTTCATACAAACCGAGTCTCCACCTCCTATAAGACGATCATATTCACATAGCAGAGATTTTTTTTTACCTTCATGCTCAATTTGTTTTTCTTTCTAAAAATGGATCAGTTGAACTCTCAGGAATGTTTCCTTGATGTGGTTGATGCTGGTCGTTTTAAGAAAAAACTGTTATTGCACCTTCTGCATTTTGTCTACGTTGAAACCGGTTATTTTCTTGTATATGTATTTTGCTCTTGTACAGATGTCACAGTCAGTTCTTGATGTGTATTAATTCTGCCAGGATCTGATGCAAGCAGTTTTAACAGCAGTGTAGCTGATCAACAGGTATGTCAACCTTTTCTTTGTTTAATTCCATGATTACCTTATCAGTTATCGTTCAATTATTATCATTTGTGATTCGAACTGTCAAAAACAGCTTAATTTGATTTTGATATTGTTTTACCGTGCCAATTGATTTTTATTTTTAAGTTATCGTTCAATTATTATCTTTGTTTACCTTATTATGATTACCTTATCAGTTATCGTTCAATTATTATCTTTGTTGAATTCCATGATTACCTACATTCCTACATTTTTCCTCGGTGTTTTTCGTTTTCATTTTTTTATTTTTAAGTCATTAGGGTGCAGTTATAGATTTTATTTTTCTGTTTTTCTGATCATTCAGTTTTTCTTTTGTTATTCAAACTGTCAAAAGCAGCGAAATTTGATATTTTTACTGTGCCAAATGTGTCAATTGATTTAACATCATACTCCGTATATTTTTCCACATGTTTTGTGGGTTTTTGTAAGTCATTAGGGTGCAGTTATAGACTTTGTTTGACAAGCACATAACAGATTATTTAGCGAGGACTGAACTGGTAGTTTGCTTAAACGTTCATGCAATGCTCTTTAGTCTGATTCTTAAGGTAATTAGTCCTCTTATTTAGTCCACTTGTGGAGTTTACAAGGAAACATTTATCTCTGTTAAGAGCTTATATGGTATGGTTTACCCACATGTGAGTGTCTCACATTGACAAAATTGGAGAGAGTTTACTACTTTAGAAACCAAGGAGTTACTCTTATCACCAATTGGTTTTGGGATGAAACCTTATTGGGTTTATGAATAGGACACGAACTTTCTTGGGTTTATGAAAAGGACCGTGTGACCCATGTCCTTTTCATCATGAATATAACAATCTCATTTTGTTAAACAACTCTCAAATATATATAAATTTACTCTTGTTGGTAAATTATGTTTTCTCTTCTTATGTTATTAACCTTTCCTTTTGCCGTCCGTTTGTGTAGAGATGACAATACACCATATATTGTCGTTTTGCATTACCTTTGTTTTCCTGTTCGCCTTTCATATATATGTATATATAATTGGTGCGTGCTGAGTGCAAACATTATTGTATGACCATTTTTCATACAGTTTTTAATAGCATCGCAAAGAAATCATAGCCTACTAAGTATTAGATGCACCAACTGATGATACCAGTCCTTGTAATATCATCTCCTGTATGCTGTAACCTTTTGCACTGGATATAACTTGAAGTGAATACAGGTTGATTTTCAATTTTGTTATGCTGCTAAATATTAGTTGCATTCGAGTGACATTTTGCATGTCCATATTGTTTTATACGGAATGTTATATTCTTAGTATTTCGATTGTGAGGTTTGCTACATAGTAGGTTTGCTACTTTACTAGTGTACTTTATCCCCTAGTTTTAATCTTTCACAGGCTGAACTCGAGACTGTTGCTAAAATTACTCATGAGAAAGGCAAGAAGAATAGCACTGGAGAAGCAAAGTAAGGGAGTAAAAAGAAAAGAGAAACGATGCAGAATAAAGCATTGCTATCTTGTTTTATCTATTTTTGCCCTTTCTCTTGGAGTAATATTGGAAAAAAGGAATTTCTCTTTACATATGATTTTTAATGTTTCTTTCGTTATTGGGGATGATGTGCCAGCGGAACAAAGCCATTCCAAATTCAAGATGTTTTTTCATTGGAAAGTGAAGAATCTGATGATACTGCTACTTTGATTGACAGAAAGGTGCAAGGATAATGGGGATAGTTTTTTGTCTTCACGTATCAGAAATATTTCTATTAGGTTCTTCTTGTAATATATCTTCACTAAGCCTCCTATATGTTGTGCCGGCAGGATAATGTGTTTGTGATGTCTAACAAGAAATCAAAGTATCCGATCCTTCAAGTAGATTTCAGGTATATGCCAGATATATCTGTTGCAGGCGGTCAGCCTTCTACTTCTAGTAAAAAGTTGTTCCTATTGAATGTTTACTGTATTGCTGCCATGTTCAGTGTCCTTTTTAACTAATTTTTTTTGCCACCATGATTTTACAGTTTTTAAATTTGAATGTGACAGATTAATATCGGATTTGGTCTTGCTGATTGTTTCTGCTGCAGTTGGCGGGATTATCTTCTCTTGTTTGGGACAACCGGTACTCTTTTTTTTCCTGCAACCGTAATTGTTGGCATAGTTTAACCCTGTGTTTCTAATAATAAGCTTATATCTTCTGTTTACCTTTCACATTCCGCGGTTGTCTGGTTTCTGCTTACAAGTTGCTTGATTTGATATGGCTGTACATCTAAGCTGTGTTAATTTTGTAAACAAAGGTTATTGTTGGCTATCTTCTTGCGGGGTCAATGATTGGACCAGGAGGTCTTAAATGTATAAGCGAGCTGGTTCAGGTGTGTATATAAGTGGCTGCATGCTGTCATATTCCTTTTCAATCTGCAATGTCTTTTCTCATTGTTGGCAATAAAAGACATTTAACATTTTATATGTCTTTTTGTTATACTTGATACTTTCCGCTTATTATCAGATATCATCGTGACTTTTATATCAGGGGAGGGGGGGTTAGTTTGATACATAAGAGAGTACTGAAGGCAAAGCTCCATGAGAATATTTTGAAATCTCCATCGAAGAGCTTGTTATAAAGGAAGTAGTGATAAGCAATTCTACTATCTCTTATGCTTGTTGGCTTGTTGCTCCTTATAAAGTTCCATCCGTTACTACATTTTTTGCTTTGAAAGTTCCTCTTCATGGCTTTATGTTGTTTTGTTTCCGACAATATCATCTTTTCACTTGTTCTGACTCTAAGGCGATCATTTCATAGACGCAGTACTTGATGACTTCTAGTTTTTAATTCCGAATGCAATTCATATTCCCACTTCCCAGAGTTATTGCTGAAGTTTTCATTGTTATATACAGGTTGAGACTGTTGCTCAATTTGGTGTAGTGTTTCTTCTTTTTGCTTTGGGTTTGGAGTTTTCCGTGGCAAAGGTATGACGTTCATTCTTTGCCAACTATACGCTTGTCTTTGTGGTTATATCTTTTTGAGTTTTGATAAACTGAAAAGAAAGATTAGAATTGTAACAGCAATAAACCAATTTCCAGTTTGCGCGCCTTGATTTCCTTTTTTTTTTTTGAAATGATAGAAGCTGTTTTAACTATGCTTTTATGCAGCTCAGAGCAGTAGGTCATGTGGCTGTTCTTGGAGGGATGCTTCAAATCATCATTTTTATGTTCTTGTGTGGAATAACTGCTGTGGTAAGAATACTTTGTTTGATTTAGGATTTCTTGAATGTTTTTCAGGAGTCAAGCTTTACTCAGTGTGTCTTTAAATCAATTGTATGTTTTTTTATCTGTGTCTAGATTTGTGGAGGAAAGTTGTCAGAGGGAGTGTTTGTGGGCTCTTTTTTATCCATGTCATCAACAGCAGTGGTATTTCCTCAATGTCCATTTTGTTCATTTTGTAGCCTGGATAATATTTCAGAACTGCGTAAAATTCCTTACCTCCTTCAAATTTTTCTATAGGTTGTGAAGTTTTTGGCAGAAAGAAATTATAACAATGCCATTCATGGTCAAGTTGCCATTGGTATGCTTATTTTGCAGGTAAGAATAGAAATCATACCCTGGGAAGTACTATTTGTTGTATGTTGTTGTCCCTCCCTCATTGGCCAAGAAGTAACTTGTGTTTTTGAGTATTTTAGGATTGTGCTGTCGGCTTATTGTTTGCACTGCTTCCAATATTGGGTGGTAGCAGCGGTATACTGAGAGGCATTTTTTCCATGGGTAGATTGTAAGTTTCTTCTTCAGTTTATGAGATTTTTCCTTCAGAAGTAGCAACTTCTTTATTACTATGTTGCTTAGCCATATAAATGTTGAAGCTGGATGCCAAATTCCCAAACACTCTTGGAGGTTCTTATTAATATTCTGCTTACTTAAATAATTGATATTCCATTTAAATTTCAGGTTGGTCGTCCTGTCTCTCTACCTTTTTACTGCATCAGTCTTGACTTGGTCTTTCATACCTCGGTTTTTGAAATTGATGATACAGCTGTCGTCTCAGGTAATTGATGGTTCCATATTGGTAGTAAAATTAATTTTTACGACGGTAATTGCTAAATTGCGGTCCTTTTGTTTACTCTATTTTGGGAAGGTTAACGTGTGATTCTGGAAATTCTGTATAGCTGTATTGGCAATTAGATCTTTAGAAGTGGTATAAAACACGGACGTAGGAATTCCGATTAACGGCCAAAAGTTTGCAAATTGATCAAATAGAACACAATTAAACTCAAACCTTAAAGTTGATACTGTTACTTCATTTTTGATACATGTGGCTTATATTGCTTTTATTCATTTCTACTAGACGCTTTTGGTGCGTAATATATATTTTCTGCTACTTCTGTTCTTAGATGTTCTTACTAAGTCATATATTACTATATAAGTGTCATATTGGTTATTCCCGTTTATGTAAATTTTGTTTGATGTCAAACCTTTTATGTTAAATTTTTACGTGCCTTTTGAGAACAGTTGCTCTAGTCCTCTATTACTACTGCATACATTTTCCCAACTTTAGATACGTGTGATTTTTGTACGTTTATTGTTGTCTTGTTTTGTCAGTATATTAAATGACAGAATGCTTTTCTTCTCCAGACTAATGAACTTTATCAACTTGCGCTGGTGGCTTTCTGTTTGTTATCTGCCTGGGTAAGCTTGATTCGTTCGTTTGTTTATGATTGCATTTATTGCTTCATCTCCTTCAACTAAATCTCACTTTCTGATTTAGATGAGCCAAATTATAGTAGGTTTTCCTGTTATGTTTTCTAGCATAAATCTTGGTATAAAGTCAATAAACCTTGTTTGCAATACCGTGTGTTGACCAATTTATCTAGGTTCTGGAAGTTACAACAACCATTTATTCCGCAACAACCGTTATCAGGCACTGCCAGACACCATGATCACATCTCAACCTTCTGATTTTATACCATGGTCGAAATAGCAATGTGTATACTGTGTTCATAGGCTCATCTCCATTTTTTTTTGGCCTCCCCATATTTATGCTTAGGTTGTGGAGGAGATGAACCGATGTCTTTCCACTGTGTTTATTCCAAAATTGAGTTTCCATCAAATGCTACATTGTTGTGTTCTGGTTTACGTGGACCCAATGATGCCCAACTGCCTAATAATTTATTTTCCAATTGGTTTATTTTTCAGTGTAGCGATAAGCTAGGTCTTAGTCTAGAATTGGGATCATTTGTAGCCGGGGTGATGATATCTACTACGGACTTTGCACAACACACTTTGGACCAGGTATGCTTCAGTATACTGAAATTATGTTCTTCATATTATCATACCTTGTGTTAAATAATTGATTCGCACTTGGCATGGACGTTACATTTCGTTTGGAGGGATGGGGAACAATAGAGAAATTGTTGGAGAGAGATCCAAACAGAATTTGTTTGGATAACAAATGTGTAATGGGAAGGGAAGGAATAGACGAATAATAGAACGCCAAACATCATTTACAAAGAAGTGGTAAAGTTGAAAAAGATTGACGAAAACCAAAGATTAAATTCTTATTGTAGATTCAAGGATTCAAATCTATGATTTAACAGTTTGGCACATCCTCTATGTTATCTGGATGCAGCTATTGTGGGATCTGTTGATTCGACTAAAAATTAAGAAAAAATTATCTTCTGCTAGTATCGATGATTGTCGAAGATTAACGTGTATCTATTGAAGTGAAGCCAACGAAAGATTAAGTCAGTAACAAATCACCATTGACTAGAACTAAAGAAATCATAAAAAACCGGAAAATATTCAGAAAACACCCAACGAGTGACTTAAGAGTCGTGCCTAAAACGAGACTTTTATTAACTAGATTGTAAAAATTTCATGTTAAACACTCGAAATTAAAGAACAAGTCAAATTTTGGGGTTACCGTCGATTAGTTTTCAATGGTAGTCCCCACTCGTTTTATCTGGAATGAAAAAGAGAGAGGATGACAATAAATGTTTGAGGTGGGTTTTCCCTCTCTAAAAAAAAAACCTCTCGAAGTTGGAAAGATATGAAGAGAAAGGTTTCCCACTTTTCCTCCCTCTAATAACACGTGCTTGTTGTTCAGGGATTCCCCCGGTGCTTCTCAAATCAACACTTAAACATGGCGTGTCGTGTCAATTTTATGGAATTAAGATATTACATGTGCATGTACATCTTATTTGAGCGGTTTGTTTTGCTCACATTTATTGTCTGACACATTTACGGTTGGTATTGGAGAAATTATCAAGCCTCTTGTAGTAACTTGTTATTACCTATATGGCAGGTGGAACCTATACGTAATCTGTTTGCTGCTCTATTCCTTTCCAGCATTGGAATGCTTATACACGTGCAATTTCTTTGGAACCATGTGGATATATTGCTTGCATCAGTTGTTTTGGTAGTAGTGTTTAAGACATCTGTTGCTGCCGGGGTAACAAAGGCATTTGGCTATAATCTCAGGACATCCTTTCTTGTATGTGCGCTTGCCCAGCTTTTCTGTTTTTATTAATTATAGGAATCTTAAACTCAGCTTACGTGGTCTGTATTTCTGCTACAGGTTGGCTTGTCACTTGCTCAAATCGGAGAATTTGCTTTTGTTCTCTTAAGCCGTGCCTCCAATCTTCATCTTGTAGAAGTAATGTCTCTTTTCTCAATAATGTTGCCAAATCACACTTTTGAAGTGCTATTAACGGCACT
Source organism: Heliosperma pusillum (assembly GCA_022085475.1). Classification (NCBI taxonomy): domain Eukaryota; kingdom Viridiplantae; phylum Streptophyta; class Magnoliopsida; order Caryophyllales; family Caryophyllaceae; genus Heliosperma; species Heliosperma pusillum. The sequence goes on along the minus strand of JAIUZE010045456.1, from coordinate 77,757 downwards.
GTCTGATGCAAATTTTTGTTGTTTATATAGGGGAAAATGTATTTGCTACTTCTGGGAACAACTGCTCTTAGTTTGGTAATCCTCTTATAAATATTTTAAAACTTTTTCTCAGTAGATGCAGTTTTTCTGATCTTCAATGTCTAGTAGGTAGACAATACTTGTGTCTTTCGAAACGTAATTATGTTAAATGTTTGTCTTTGCTGAAGGTCACCACCCCCGTCCTGTTCAAATTGATGCCAGCTTTGACCCATTTTGGTGCTCTCATGCACTGGTTTCCTTCAGAAAGCAGCAAGCAGAATGAGGTTCTATTTTCCTTCCTGCTTTTTCTCCCTTAAGCTTGTGGATGCTGATGCGTAGACTTCCTTCGTGTTCATGATTCATATTATTTGATAGAAATTTCCTTCTAAAGCCTGTTAGTTGAAGTGCCTTCAAGAGTCCTGGTGCTCATGGGTAGTTTCCTTCAATACGTGTCATCTAGTTTGTTGTTCTACCCGTTGCTGACTTCTTTAAGTCTTGAATTGATTCATCATATATCAGCATCAAATGACTCCTGGAGTTTCGGGGTAGTTTTCACTCTGGTGCTGGCATTTTTTTTAAGTTCTCTCCTCATCATGAGCTCCAAACTCAACTATCACCATCAGTCCATCATCATTCTTGGACCATCACAATCCAGTAGTACGGTTTCTGCCAACTAAACTTCAACGGAGCAACCCCAATCCATTTAATATCTCAGTCCACTAATAATGATCATTGACGATTGCATTGTCCGCCTGCTTGACACTGCTGCTCCACAATACAAGAAGACTGACCATTTTAATGAGTCATTTTGCTTTATCTCATCTTCAAAATCTAAAGAATAGCGAGTTTTTGGCTCCACTGAAATTTGACAAGTCATGTAACAGTAAGCTTCGCCATGAATATATATGAATAAACATGGTCTGAATATGAAATGACTTTTTACTGATTTCAGGCTACCCATGAATCAAGAGCTCTCATAAAAACACCCCATGCACATGAAAAAGAGATGTATGAAAAGACAAACAAATTGCCTCTATAAGGTAACTTTGCTACTTTGCGTGAAGCTCATGCTCCTAACTGATACTGTATTGTCTATCGTCTTATTTGCTTAATTCTAAATGCAGGACAGAGATTCCAGACTGATACACATAATACTCGAGCATGTTGTGATGTACAAATCTGAATTCTCGGCGACATCAAATGATCGTAGGAGGGATAACAAATGGTAAAACAATGCAGTCTTGATTGTGGCCACGAAAATGCCAATTTTGACAAAAACTCGAGATTCGAGCATTTGGGTGTAAATATTCCTGCAGATTTTATATTGTTTGGAAGGTGCACATATGATTTTACTGGTGGAAGCTTGTTGAATGCTTTCAGCAGCCAGCTTATTATCGGTAACCGTAGCGCTCCTATACATGATTTAGGGAACTGTATAATTTTTAAACGAACAGGCATTTTGTTGAATTTCATTGTATAATCGTTCACTGTAATCCTAACCACTTTAGTAGAAATTTCAATTATAGTTATCATTTATATATCTATGCATTTATATAAAGCTTTTCACAGATTACTTTTTTTTTTTTTTTTTTTTTTTTTGGCAACGTATGGTACAAGATAACAAGACTGTTAATTATTAGACGTTTCTTATGCATTCACCACTTAATTATAGAATTTGTGGATTATTTTGAAAGTTTTCACTTTAAACAAAACAGAGCGGGTAGAATGAGAATTTGACCTCGACTTATATCTAAATATAAAAACAAAATAGTTACATGAATCATAACTTCTTAAGATTTATTCATTTCATAAGTCATTAAAGAAAATGAATTTCGAAACGGCTATCTAACAATCGGACTGACCCGGATCGTTCAGTCTAGTCCAGAACTGATATATACCGGTCTGGTCTCCGGTGTCAAGAAATATAGTGATTGGTCTCCTGTCTGACCACATTTTTCTTTTTTTTCAATTTTCACTTAGTAGAACCGATCCGGCCCAAATCCGGAAAAAATCGGACCTTAAGAGTCTCGGTCCGGGTCACCTCTTAACCGGTCTGGTCTCCAGCCTTAGGATAAGTAGTTATCCGGGTCCGGGTTTGGACCGGTGAACACACCCGTAGCACTGGTTGGATCAGATTGCATAGGTAATATACGCCTCCGTTGTTGATAACTAACATGGATTCCTTTGCTTGGTCGCATGATAATATGGTTCATTGTTCGGTCATATAATTGGGTTAACGCAAGCTGGGAAGGTCGTGGGACAGTTTGTATTAACATGACTTAATATAAAGATTGGATTACTATATTACTATTTTTTTTTCTATAAGAAAACCCGGAAGATTGATGGTTCTTGTGAAATATTAATCCAAAAAACGACCACTTACAACAAAGGTATTTTTTTATTTTTTATTTTGGAAAAAAAAATCTAATATATCAATGGAAAATAATATTGGTCCTACACTCACATTACGTAACCTCAACCAATAGAAACATGAGATTCACAAATTATGATCGCACAAATGTAATTTCCTACTAAATCACAAAATTATGTACTGCATAGTAAACTCAAACTTATAGTTTTACAGTTTTTTAGCTCTTATTATAAATCACAATAGTTTTTTTTCGATTTACCCTTTTGTCAAGATCAATTCACTCCTACTATAATCTTCTCAGGTATTGATTATAACCCAGATCATTTTTTTTATCGTTATTGTAAATCTGTATCAAAGATTTGATCTTTGGGGATTTCTGATTGATGGGTGTCACACATTTTGCCTATTTTTGTTAAAGATTAATGTTTTCGTGTTTGAATAGTAGTGTGTAATGTGCAATTGGGTTTTAGAAATTTACTTCAATTTTGGTAAAATATTATGCTGAATTTCAGCAGGTTTCAGCTTTATGTATATAAGAGCTTAGTACTATTGAATTTGTCTTTGTTTGATCATATATTTTATTAATTTAGTTGATTAATTTCAATTATTTAGTGTTATGATGGTGAATTCTACTTAATTCTTCATTTAATGGGAAATTAGTTAAATTTTGGGGCCTAAAAAGCCCTTGTAAATCCTACCTTATTTTGTGAATTTGATGATCATTTTTCGGGTGTAACAGCGATTGTGATATCGGTTTGCGAGTTCTAGTGGTGAAATACTCAGTGTCGACTGTCGAGTAAGATGGCAGCTAATGTGCCTCAAGGGGCACCTAGACCCAATACCCCACGGCCTACTGGGCCACCACCCGGCTATAACCCTAATGCGCTTCGAGGCCATGATCCATCTTTAACTCAGAATTTCCAAAACATGCAACTTAATCAACCACAATATGCCCCACAACCACCATCTAGTAGGCCGGCACCACCATTTGGTCAAAACCCACCTTTCCCTCCTAACGCAGCTCCTCCTGCATCACCTTTTGGTGGGCCTTCGCCCGGGTATAGGCCGGGACCACCACCACCAGGAGTCGTTCCCAGGAGTGCAATGCCACCTGGTGGACCTCCACCAAACATGGTTCCCCCTAATGTAGCACCTGGCAGGCCTACTTCGGGTCCTATGATTGGTCAGGCTCCGCCTTTTGGCTCTAGACCATCTCCTCCAGTGTCTCAGCCCTCTAGCGGCCCTGTAAATCTTCCACCAGGGATGCCTCCTCCTCATCACAGTTCACAGCCTGGGCCCCAGTCCTCCGGTGTCCGTCCTAGTGGAATTGGGTCTTCACCATTAAATATGGGCCCTGGTCCTTCTCCATCGACTCAACCTCGCCCCCTAAGTAATGGGCCTCCTGCAGCCCAATATGGCGGTTTTACTGGTGGCCCTCCTCCCGCTCAAGAGCAACAACCACCAGTATTAGGACGTCCACCACCAATGGCACCTTTTGGGTCCTCTATGCAGACTGGTGTGGGTCCAGGATCTCCTCTTATGGGCACTCCATCACAATCACCATCTCCCTTTTCTGGTGTATCACAGCGTGGACCACCGCCTTCTTTTGGGCAAGCCCCATGGCAGACACAAATGCGGCAGGTAACTATCAGCACCTATTGGTTTTAAATTTGATTTTCTCCCATTGCATATAAAAGAGACGGGGCTTCAATTTAAAGTGAAAGCTCTGCAAAATGTGTGCAATTATTTAACCTTGATATCAATACTGCATTTTCTTTACGCATGTAACTAGTTTACAAGCTTTTGAGATCTAAATGCCTCCTTTATTTGTCCTCCTTTGTGGTCTGCATACAATGTTAAAAAAACCAGGATTATGAGAAAAGAAAAGACAAGAATTAGAGACTTTGCCTTCACTTACTTCTGTTTTAGAATTCCTGTCTCGAATTAGACACGTATCAACATTGTTCTTTCTTAGCAGAAATTAAGAATTTGGTGTGCATACTTATATAAAGAACATAATTTCGTTGCAACATTTTTCAGTTCAAAGCTAAATGCCTTCGTAGTTTATTTCAATTTTTTTGACTTCTTTTACATGTGTTGTGTGAATCAACTATATATCCTAGATGGCTCCTTCTGTGGCCACCAGTTCCCAGCCACCACCAATGATGTATGGAATGCCTCCCCCATTAGATAGCCAAAACATGGCAGCAGTACGACCGGATTTCAATCAGGCAGGAGGTCCGATGACGTCAAAGGTTGATCCAACTCAAATTCCTCGGCCCATTCCGGAGCCGTCAATTATCTTGTATGAGACTCGGCAGAGCAATCAGGCAAATCCTCCTCCGGTATTCTTTCTGTTCCTTTCTGAAGCTCTAATAACAGTTCATAGTTCTGCACTTTTTACCCCAGCTCAGCTCAATATTTACTGCATGTAAAAATTACTCGTTTTAAATTACAATCCAGCAGAGCACTACAACACCCCAATGAAAATCCCACAAACGCAGGGTATGGGGAGATGGAGACATGAGACATGAGCAATCTTTTTAATGAGTATTAGAAAACTCTTCACTTAAAGGGAATATTTTCCAGGAGATTATCAGCTTGGTTCTCTTCGTCAATGCAAAGTAAAAACTTCATTTTAGAGTCTAACAGGAACATCGTCTTCTTTTCACACAATCTTCTTGGTGGTTTTAAACTGCTGATATGATTGTGTTTATTCTTCTTTCAATATTTTGTCCCGAAGGGTGGGTGCATTATTTATTTATGTATGTGTATTGTTTGACATGGATGATTTTGCATATGCTTATACAATCAAGATTTCTCAACACTTATATATTTATTCTTGTTGAAGCCTGCTACTGTTGAATATATTGTTAAAGACACTGGAAACTGCAGTCCTCGCTACATGAGGTGTACAATTAGTCAGGTAATGCTTCTCATTGTATATTTCAATGACGCAATGAAAGCACATTTTTTGAAATTTTGATTTCAGGTTTGTGTAACTTTAGTTGATTGCTGCTTCCACAGATCCCTTGCACCAGCGATATTTTGACGACGTCTGGAATGCAGTTGGCTTTACTGGTTCAACCATTCGCTCTTCCTCATCCCTCTGAAGAACCAATTCAGGTGATTATTATCTCCTCTATTTCTTTTATTTTTCCTTTTTTTTATCGGAGAAGAACAAAGATGTTCATCTAGTGGTAAGTTCTAAGTAATGACTATATTTTAGTTTCACCATGAGATGAATCATGGATGCGCCAGTTACTTGTTTTGTTCCTTCAAAACTCAGAAGTACTGCATTTAATAGAACTATTGGACTATTGGTTGACAGGTATTGCCTAGTTAAAACATGACGGATTCCGCCAATTTCTTCTTCTATTCCAATTACTGCGGTTCAAATAACTGTTGTTTTCCAGGAATTGTCTGTTTTAAAAGTTTGAATTACAGGGACTTTGTTTTTTGTCTCTGTTTGAACTTTTCTACGACTCTGTAGGTTGTTGATTTTGGAGAAGGTGGCCCACTACGATGTGCACGCTGTAAAGGCTATGTCAATCCTTTCATGAAATTTATTGATCAGGGAAGGCGGTTCATCTGCAACTTTTGTGGTTAGTGTTCATGGTCTTGGACAAATTTCCTTTTCCTAATTGCTAATTTCTTATTTCATCTCAGTGGATATCTTCTTTGTTTAATTGAGATTTTGTAAAGCCTCGTGTTTTAGACCTTACGCTGTTGTAAAATCTATTAAAAAATTAGGGACGATGGAAAAAGCACAGGATCTCACGAGATCACCTTTCTGTATTATCCTTAGTGTTTGTTCCTTCAATAATAAAGTGTGTGCTATAATTGTACGGGTCTATGCAGTGCTTCCCTTTTTTTCTTTGACTGTTGCTCTAAGCAATAAGCTTTCAACATTGGGTATCATTACTGTTTTACAACATTCTTAATAAGTGATAATGCATATTTGTTGTATAACTATAAATTCATTTTATTTACTGGTTAAGCAGTCATCTAATTGCTATTGTAGGTTTTACTGATGAAACACCACGAGAATACCAGTGCAATTTGGGGCCAGATGGCCGGCGTAGAGATGCTGATGAAAGGCCTGAATTGTGCAGAGGAACTGTTGAATTTGTTGCGTCGAAGGAGTACATGGTAAGTTCTAGATTTTTGGAAGTTTTTCTGTTTGTTTCCGGGAATTTCCATGACAATTGGTGCCAAAAATTAATTATTCTTCAACTTCGAATCATGATGACATAAGCCTTCACATAATCACATCTAGTCTTGCAATTTTCGGGAAGGATCGACGTCGCTCTTAGACTGCATTCTAAACTCGGGGACTGCACTCTGTATCACAGCCTTACTTTTCGTGGCTGGACAACACCCTAGTTTTCTTCTCTTTCGGCTTTCCTTTATTCTAAAGAGCCTTCTTTAATCGTCCCGGCTTCTTGTTATAAGTATTGACACACCAGATTTTAAGCACACAAAAGCTTAGTTGAATCGGTGAAAGGCGCTCCGAGCCTCCCGAAGTTCACAGTTTCTGCAAGAGCCTCACCTCCACAATTTGTGGAAGCCCTTGAGCACTGGGCTAACGTGGTTTTCGTTGTAAAATCTTCTTTTGACTCTCGAAGAGGGCTAACATTTAAGATGGAAATAATTGGACAAAAGGAAGGGATGGAAAGAAATAGAAGAAAGAAAAATCGGTAATTGCATAGCAATGCGTTTTGCTAGCCGCATCTTATGCACAAGGCAGTGCTTGCTGTTGAGCATGCCTTTTAAAACTAAAATAATGAGAATCCTCTAGTTTTTTTTTACAAGAATCTACCTGTAGATATTATTTGGGGCTCTGTGTTGGCATCCACATTGATGCTGTTGGTTCTCGATATATGTAAAAAAAGAAGTGTTTTTGGCTTCTTTGTATGTTTTTCCATCGGAGACCTTTTATTGTTTTACTGTGCTCCTTTTATTATAAGGGATACACAAGTGATGAAATGTTAATTGCTGAGTATTTCCTCTTGTAGGTCCGTGAGCCAATGCCAGCAGTATTCTTCTTCCTCGTTGATGTATCAATGAATGCAGTGAAGACTGGTGCCACTGCAGCTGCTTGTAGCGCTATCAAGCAAGTTATTGGGGAGCTTCCGGTAAGCTTTATGTAAAGCTGTAATGTTTTTAAGTTGAATTATGGGTTTAAACGTCAAATCTTAATAAGTGATTCATTATACTCCGTATCATTGTAGGACATTCTGCGTTGATGGACTCAACTATATCTGCTTTGTGTTAAATTTTTCTTTTTCCTTAATTTATCTATTTACTTTTTTTGTGTGAAGCTTTGATGCACTAGAAATTTGCTCATTCATTTTGTATACTACTAGAGTCAAAGATTCATTGTTCCTTAGTTTCGATTACAATAGAATAAAGCAAAATGACTCAGTAAACTGGTTGTACTTCTTTTTATTGTGAAGTAATGGTCATTTGATACAATTATAGGTGCAATTTCATTTTGCGTTACTTGAAAACAGCCTCTTTGACACAATTGTAGTGCTGTGTGCATCTGACCCCCCACCCCCCACCACGCAACTTGCGGGAGACCTTAAGGTAGTAGGGTAATATTGTTGTTGTATTTTGTATTACTACTACTATTAATCATTCCTTTTTTATTTTAATATTTTCTTGATTACAGGAAGGTAACAGAACTATGGTGGGAATTGCAACATTTGACTCAACAATACATTTCTACAATTTGAAACGAGCACTGCAGCAGGTCTTGTGATCAGTATCCCTTTAGTTTTTCATGTACGGAATGAAATCACTTTTGTAGTAACACTATTTTACAATTTACACTAATTTGCAGCCACTGATGCTCGTTATGCCGGACATTCAAGATGTTTATACTCCTTTGGAAACAGATATCGTTGTACAGCTTTCTGAGGTGCTAACATTTATATATAGTGACATATTGTCTCCTTCATCTCTTCAGATTTATTTTTTGGATTTAGTTAATTAAATATGGTATTATGTCTGTGCATATAGTGCCGTCAACATTTGGAGCTATTGCTGGAAAGCATTCCAACCATGTTTCAGAGTAATATGACTGCTGATTCGGCCTTTGGTGCTGCAGTGAAGGTACACTTGATGTAGTTGGTGCAGATCTTATTGAATATGGATTATCTTATTCATTGACACATCTTTAATTAAGCTAGATACAAGAATTTAGGTCCGGAACTTTTTTGCCTTTACCGTATCATTGAAGCTGTTGATTTCGATGGAACCAAAGATCCATTAGTCTTTTGCGTTGGGATAGCTGGAGAAATAAACGACATCAAGAAAGGCGTTTTAACGCTCTGCACCTCTTCGATTCCATGTAGTAGTGGATAGCCGTCCCGTTTTTTGTTAAGTGTCAGATAATCTCTATGTTGTATTGTTATAGCAAGTGTATGTCAAGTGAATGGTTTCTTATTTCTAACCTGTCTTACCCCACTTGAACTGGGAGCCATTTTGGAGGCACTGGGATAATAATGGTTGAAAATAACAGATCTCTTCTTACATAGAGAAAGTTGCGTTCATGGAAGCCTTAGCACCTACTCGGTGCGGGAGCCTTTTTGGAAGCATAGCAGAGTGTTGCTGATGTGTGCTGATTTTGGCTGTTTAGTGTGTTTGGTTTTAAACCCACATATTTTCTTAGAGACTCATCATTCTTTGCAATATGCTTAATTACATATGCAGGGGTAGTTTCATGACCTTCATTATGGAGGAAAGCAGCTCTTACTTCAAGTTTCAAGGGGTGTAAATTCTTGTAATGTTATAACGAGGACTCTCTTGTCCTCGTCTGTTTTCATGTTTTAACATAAAATAATTTTCACTGAAAACTTAAATAATCAACTATCACAAAAGTCATGCCTTCAGTATTTCCTAATTCCTATCATTATCATTAGCTAGCCTCACAGGCTGACATTGGCGATGACACTATGATGGAAGGAAACTACGATGTAGTTCTAATAAACATGGAGAGTGAAGGTTTGAGGCAAATGTAGGAAACCCTAACAATCTTAAACTGAAGCCCTTTAGCAGTCATGGCTTGTTTGATCGAATGTCTCTATTCTGAATGGTGATAATCAATTAGCCGTATTAAATATTTCAATTTTTTTCACTCTTTTCAGGCTGCGTTTTTGGCGATGAAGAGCACTGGAGGAAAGCTATTGGTATTTCAATCAGGCAAGTGCTTTGCAAGTCTTCTTCTGGAGGCAACTATGCATGTTGTCATAAACTTGTTTTCTCGAATGTTCAAAAACATTAGTGTCAAGTCATATATCTTTAGTCCTCTCCAAAAATGTCTGAATGTCGTCTTAGCTTCTTCACACTGCCATTAATGTGGATGCAATCACTTTCATTTTTTTATAGTGCTATATTTTATTAATTTTATACTCAGTGTCGTCAGGGCTCACTAATTGATGAGTGTATATTCAAGATATAGTCCCTGAACACCACCACTCTCATCCTCGGTCGTAGTCCGACCGTCCACAGTTAAATATCACTTGACAATGATCAAAACCTCACTGGCAGCTGCCAAATGTAGGCCAATTTAACACTGCATGGCCCGCATCCCCGTATATGTAAGCAAAATTTACAGACTCCTAGATTATAAAGAGAGTATAGGTAAATAATAAAAAGTAAGTAGAGGGTGTGTGTTCATTTGTTTAAAGTAGCATAATCATCTACTTATACCTTGATGTTCATCAGCTTAAATTTGTTCGATCGTGTGCATAAATTTGAATGTTTGTCGAGGTATGCCTTAGTGTTCACCAACTGAAAAATCACAACAATAATTAATTCTGCCATCAATTCCTTCAATATTGTTTTTTTTGCTTTTCCTGAAAGATTGGCTCTTTGTTCCGACCTGAACCTAAATCTTTATATTATACTTCCTCCATTTCAATCATTTCTTTACATTTGTGTAATATATGTGAGGTATATTTTAATCAAATGTAAAGAATTGATTGAAATGGAGGAAGTATGTAGTATGTACCCCATGTCCCAAACTATTCATTGCCTTGATGCCTTCCCAATGCTAGAATTTTTTTTTTAATGTTTCTGAAAGAGAATGCCATGGGAATTCAAAACGAAATGTTACCACTATGGAAAAGTAAGATTTGCTTCAGTACACCATTAAAAGGAACACGGTCAAGTAATTTTCGATCAGTTAAATTTTAATTTCTTTCTTTGGTTAAATTATTAATACTGCTCTAGCAATCTAATTCAAATATATAAGCTTGTTTACAAAAAAGCATTATTTTATGTATGTACAGTTTTACCATCAGCTGGCATCGGCGCCCTTTCGGCCAGAGAAGCTGAAGGTAGAGCTAACGTATCTACTGGTGATAAGGTAATTTTTTCTTTTTCCTATTAATGCTGATATCTCTGTTAGCTAAAATACGGCATGTTCTATGTTAATTTGTTATTGCTGCTATCTTCATGCGATTTGATTAGTCTTGATAGGGCTTGTGTAGCTGATAATGGCATTTATGTTGCATATGGTCAACTCTTTTTATTTTAATTTCATTATTTTGGTTTTAGTCTTTGATGGCTTGGGAAGTAGATGTTTGCTCTTCGCCACCGTGCAGGCTTGAGCTATCTGGGTAAACAAAGGTTAACAATGACAATAGATAACACTACATTTAAGCAAATGAAGCTTCAAGTTTGCTTGTACTTTAGTGTCAAAATTTGTAGCAATTCACCTATTCCTATCATTAAAGCCGTATTCTTCAGATTTCTTCGTACTGTCTTGGTGCCTATAACTCCCAGTGATTTTTGGTCTGCAAGATGCAATCTCTGTGGAGCCTTCACAGAAAATTGAAATCATTATTAACTGAGAATATCTTTTTTGCTTTGCAACATTTTCTGTCTGAGATCCACTCGTCCACTCTACAAATTGTAAACCTTCATCAGAAATTTATTACGGTAGCTAAATGCCTGTAAAGTAAACACATGTCTCTTTTATGTAGAGTAGCACTCCAATTTATTAAAAAAGGATCCATATAGGAGCCTGAGCACGTGCACTAAAGATATTCGGAGTTTATACATTTCTGAGAGTCGCAGCTCGTATACTTGAAACAAGTGTATCGTACATCTTCACCCAGCAAATACTCTCCCTTATTCTGAAACCCAATTTAAATTGCATTAACAATTTCTTATGTAACTTTTATGGCAATGCTGCATCTGGGAAACGAACTAATACATGCTAATGTCTACACTTCTCTTGTAAAATTGGACTTAACTCAGGAGGCTCATAAGTTGCTTCAGCCTGCAGACAAGACCTTGAGAGAAATGGCTATAGAATTGGCTGAATATCAGGTGGCTATACCACGTCTGCTTAAATTTCTTGCCAAAAAGTATACTTTAGTTTTGCATGTGAGCTTTTTCTGCATTTTGATTTAACCCACGATAAATTTTATCATTTCAGGTTTCTGTTGACGTGTTCCTTACTACCCAGTCATATGTTGATATTGCTTCTATCTCTGTTGTTCCAAAGACAACTGGTGGGCAGGTACGCCATTTGTACTCGAATATTCTAGTAATGTGGTTTGTTCTTAATTGATCATCCCAATAGTTCATGAAACTTCGCCCCAGAAATTCTTTAAGCCAACCAAAGGTTGGATTGTTTTCATGAGCTAGTTGATGTGTGTTGCAGCTCTAGCTCACCAGATATCCTTAGCGTTTTCACTATGCATATTTGAAATTATGGGCTTCAAAATGATATGTTCTTCTTGTGCTATGTGCTCTAAGGTTCTTGATAACACCATTTTTATGTAATTTATGTAACTGTACACGATGTTGATGTGATAGGCTGAGAAAGATTGTGACCATAACAGCTTACTTCTAAACTATGAGAAATTGCCACTCTCATTCTGGACCATAAACAAGGGAGTGAAAAGTAAACATACATGAGTAACTGATTGACTAGAGTATTTAATGGATAGTGAATGCTACTTGCAGGATTAGTGGTTATGTTTAAAAAAAGCCCGTAAAATAATGTATTTAAAGGGGAGGGGATGTGCCAATTGTGACGATTCATTGTCTTTTCTGAAAAAAGGATAGTAAAATAGTGTTTGTCTATTCTGTGGATTGATTATCTACTGCTATGTTAAATGTCTTAAAGTTTATCATTGGTTAGGATTTTTACAAATCATTAAATGCTTTTCTTTTTCAGGTTTATTATTATTACCCCTTCTCTGCGCTTTCTGATACGGCCAAGCTTTATAATGATCTGAGATGGAATGTCAGTAGACCCCAGGGCTTTGAAGCTGTTATGCGAGTACGGTGTAGTCAGGTGAGTTATCTGCAATTGCTGGCAGTACTAATTACTAAAGGTTCAACATATCATTACTACTTGCTACTGCAGTCTAAATGGCACTTCTCTTGTATGCATTTTTAATCAATTTCACTGTAATTTGATTTTAGGGTCTTCAAGTTCAAGAATACATGGGAAATTTCTGCAAGCGTATCCCAACAGACGTTGACCTTCCCGCTGTATGTGCATTTTCAATTTAATCTTAAGAGTTATTTTCAACTAAAAAGCTAATGTGGGTATTTTATATAGTTGGCTCCTAAACCATATGGCCGAACACATTATTTCAATATAATAGCTTGGAAACGACAAACACTACTTTGGATAGCTATCACGGCATTGCCTAACAAGGTCGTAGCAGATAACTAGATGTGGCTGTACATGACTTTTTATTTGGCTTAACTTGCAGATTGACTGTGATAAAGCAATCGTGGTGACTTTAAAACACGATGATAAATTACAAGAAGGCACAGAGTGCTCTTTTCAGGTAAGGATCTCACAGTACATGCTTTGCTTAAGATTTCAAACCAATAAACATCGTGTTCGCCAAGATAAGTATTTTCACCATTATTTGAACTTAAACATATTGGCGTTGAATGTCCCCAGTGTGCCATCCTCTACACTACTGTATATGGTCAGAGAAGAATACGAGTCATGACCCTCTCTCTTCCATGCACAAGTGGGTTACCCAATTTATTCCGTTCGGCTGACTTGGATACTCAATTCACGTGCTTTTTAAAGCAAGGTTTGACTTCCATTCTGTTCTCTTTTTTAGAGATTTTGTCCGGTTTGTCCAAGTTGTATGAACTAATGCTTCTTCTTTGTTAGCTGCAAGTGAAATTTCTACTACTCCACTCCCGCAAGTCAGGGACCGTGTTACGAATCACTGTGTTGGCATTCTCCATTCATATCGAAAGTTCTGCTCAGCAGTCCAATCTCCTGGTCAACTCATTCTGCCTGAAGCACTCAAGCTTCTCCCTTTGTATACCCTAGGTGTGCCGATGACCCCATTGTAAAGTTGTTTCTACTTACGTTAATGTGGATGATCATTCTTTGCCAAGACGAAAACTTCGATGCATATTTTTTGCTTGATTGCTAATATACTATTCTTTGCAGCATTGACCAAAAGCACTGGGATGAGAACTGATGGTCGAATAGATGATCGCTCTTTTTGGATGAGTTATATTTCCTTTGTATCCGCACCATTAGCAGTTCCACTGGTGTATCCTAGGCTCATTTCTGTCCATGATTTGTCCTCTGAGGTAAAATTAGTGTCTGCTTTCTGCCGCTTGCGTATTCAAGTTCGATTAAACTTGTGAGACATGGCCTCATATAGACAACCCACGGCAACCTTAAGTTCAACCCATATATCCATTAACCCACTAAAATTTGAAATCAAAGAAACACTACTCCCATTATATGGGTTGGTTGATCCCATGAATCCATGATGATGAGACCGTCTTGTCTCATATTAGAGCTAGTGATCTATGTTTTCTTATACCCCTGTTTTCAGATTGATATCCCTTTCCCTCTTGTGCCACTTAAACAGGAATCAGATGGCTCGGTTATTCCGCCTTCACTCCCTCTTTCTAGTGAACAGATCAGATATGAAGGCATCTACCTTCTTGAGAATGGCTTGGATGCTTTGATTCATGTCGGGAATTCTGTTGATCCTAATGTTTTGCAGCAACTCTTTGGTGTTTCATCTGTTGATCAAATTCCCAGTCAGGTATTCTCAAATAATTCCCTTTCGAGTCGTTATTGATTACTTACCATTTTTAAAGTAAATATATTAGGGGTGTTTTCATTCGGCTTTTTTAAAGGCTTCTGAAGTAAAAGACCCCCTGTATTCTTTGGAAGTAAAACTGTGCGGAGTACTACTTATGTAAATGTGACAAAGAGTGGTGTTTTGGCATTGCAGTTTGTGCTCGAGCAGTATGAAAACTCACTGTCAAAGAAGTTCAACGAGGTCATTAATGAGATTCGGCGCCAGAGATGTTCTTACTTACGGTAACTATTATGTTTTCTCTAAGAAAATATAACCCTTAATTCTCTTGTTCAGTGAAATGGCACTAACGTTCTTATGTTTTGAACAGCTTACAAATTTGCAGAAGCGGAGACCCTTCAGGTAATCATGCAAAGATTTTTATTTAGAATTTGTAATTTCACAAATTCTCAAACGAGACTTCTCATACAAATCATGACTCCACAACTTTTATATATAAGACGGTCTTACAAAAGATTTATGTTATCCAGTTTTCATATATGGAGTATAACTCTTCTGCTTGTTCCAGCTGCTGACAATCTGAGCTTTTTTTCTGTAATGCAGGAATGTTGTTTATGTCGTATATGGTAGAAGACAAGACTCCATTGGGTCTTTCATATGTAGAGTTTCTGGTGCATATACATCGCCATATTGCTAAGCAACTCTCGGAACAGTAAAATACACCCAAGACCCCTTACCCTGCTTAGTCGAGAGTGTCTTTGGAGTCGCTAGGTCGAAGTCTACGGAAGAATCATTAGGCGGTTAAAGTTTTGGAGGGCATCACAGGAAATATTGTAGCTAATTTTCCTCATTTTTTCCCCTTCGATTGAGTTGCCATCTCGCTTTTAGATATAGGAGTTTAAGATTATAAGTACAGTTATGTTGAATAAACCATGGATTAGTTCTGTTACTTTTTGTTAATGATAATTTGATTTACATCAAATCTTAAATCTTCAGATTACAAGCTTTTGAAAGCAAATTTTATTTTATGTGAAAGGAGTACATATAGAGGCATAATATGTATTCCACAGGTAGCCAATGTCCGAGTTTGGATTCTCTTCATTTTCCTTAGTGATTGTGATTATGGCCCTCTACTTTTAGAGTTTTAGCCTTTAAAAGTATTTTAAATTTAAATTATTCGCCATGAAGTAGTAGAAGATGAAAAGGTTCTTGACTTCGGTATGCATTTGGCTAACTGGTTACTATTGTCAGGCCTCAACCAAAAACCCGATAGCTAAACCCACTCGCCATACTCTATGGTTAAATACAACTCAGAAAAGATAGGTCGATGAAAATGGTTACATGAATGCTCGCATTATGGGTTCCTGCACCCGATTATTAATTGGTTTTTTTTTGGTGAAACGAAGCGCGACTAACCCAACAAAACAATTGGTTTGAATTTTGAGACTCTTGTCGAATCAAGTTGACCATTGTTTATAGTCAAACAGTCTTATAGGAAAGTCGCTGGCTAAACCAAAGACGAATAAATTTACTAACTTTGCGGCCATCCATTACTTTCCCATTATTCACACATTTTACACTATGCCTCCCTGCTCCTCCAGACAATGCTATGTACAGATACTGGGAATATAAGGCCCCATGGCTACAAAACTGGTTCATAAGATGATTGACTCACTGACGACATGCATCATCTCCTAATCTCGATCGCCCATATATGCGACTTCTTGAACCCTATAATTTCAATCTAAGGTATGTACAATCTGAACGAAGTTGTATCTTCCTGCTTCAACCAAACACGACCCAATGCATGATTATGGTAATCTTGACAAACTTCAGCGAATTGCCAGACTCCTGCAGCATTGGACCATAATGTTGTCATTGTTAATCAAAAATATAAAATAATACTCACCTTGTATTTATTTAGGTAAAACTCAAGGGGCCGCCCAGAGAGCGGCAAACAATAACAACATTACCCCACTGCATCAAGGGCTCCTAGCATCCGCAAATAGCGGGGTAAGGAAGGGGGGCTAACTTGGACCAGTTTTGAAAGCAGAAATCACCGCTACATGTTTTTGCCACTAAAATGAACAGCATTTATAGTCTTCTTAATAAAATTTTATGTACTTCAAATTTTGAATGTTTACATGAATTTCCATACATTATAATAGGTCTATAAGATATGTAATATATATGACGGTGAGTACGTAAAGATACACCACGGTATGCTGGCTGTAGGCTGTAAACTATATAGGCTGCCGGAGTTCATTCACCAAATGTGCATCACAAGTTTCTGTTGATCTTGAAAAGGATTGTTGCCCATAATTCAGTGAATATCTTATAGAGTACTCATATTTAAGTACAGAAAAAAAAAGCCTATAATAAACATAAGCTGTATTATCTCTTACCTATCACCAATGGATTGACTTCCGATATCTATCATCCTCCCTCCAGCAGTTTGACATTTCTTCGGGCAACAACTCGTTGATTTCTCAATAACTCTGTTTGCATTCTGAAATAGCACAAGCGGACTTTGTTCTTTGTATCAACTAATTCATCAAATCTTCGATAACTCAAAATATGATACTAACATACCACATACCTTGTTTTCCTTCATGGAGCATCGAATGTTCTTCTTTAAACCCTTCATTAGAGCACAAGAATTTTTTTGATCAAATTCGTTTCATTAAGCTGGGATTAAGAACAACGGGACATGTCGGCAATTTGGTTTGCTTGCAGGCAAATTGAGTTTATGGGACATGTACCTTTGTTTGGAGTGCTTGATCATCTTCAAGCACTGAACTCGATTGATCTTCGGAGTCAAGGGACAGCTGACAATTTTTCACGATAAACAGCATAAATGAAGTGAAGTGAGACGAAAAAAAGGTCACAGCGGGCAGGAACAAGTGAAGAACTGCATAACCATCATAATAGCTTACCTGGCTGAACAATTCAATTAGTGGAGTTTGCAGTTGTTTCTTACAGCTGGTTCTCTTGAATTCCTTCAAGCATAATTGCAAGAAAGGTAAATGTGGAGTCCCGCAGAACAAAAAACACGTGAAAGAAAAGAAATTGAGTAGTTGTAAGATCACCTTTAAAACCGTGGTCTCTCGTTTAGAGTTTTGAGAACCAGCAATATCTCCTCTATTTGATAAACTCTGCAAGGAAAATAGGTTTGGAGTAAGTGAATATGTCAGATGTAAAGCTCTCATCCTATTGGAAAAATCATGCATCTTTTAAGCATACCTTCTTCGCCACTGCACGAGTTTTACATATGTGATCAGATTTCTCATACATTGTAGCATTGAAGGATTTTGACCTGGAAACATAACCGTGTTAGCACTCAGCAGTCACCAGGTTTGAGAAACCTGAAAAACCAATCGGCAAAATCTACTGCAAAAGGACTAAAAAGAATAGCATGTCATTTCGATATGTACTTTTTTGGGTCCAGCAATCTCCCCTTTTGCGTTGCACCCTTAGCATGATCGACTCTTCCCCCCTGCACTAGATAAACAAAATTCTTAAGACAATTTCCTTACAGTTTCCTTCGTAACTAGAACGGCATATCAAGTGAAAACTAACCTGAATCTCTGGAGTTAACGATTGTATGCGCTTCGGCTTAGGTCCCGAAATCTGACAAGGCAAGCAAACTAATATTAAAACGATTTTAAACGTGACCATACCGTCATCATATTATCTTCAGTAAAAGTTACCAACTTGGGTATTCTGGCCTAGCTCTGCACCATCCCTGGACCTGAAATACAGAATACATGTCACTCACATATCAACCAGGCTACTAATCCCTAAAATTACTTCGTTCGGAATTAAAATGTGCCTACCTGTGCCGCTGTGCTCTATTGGCTGTTTCTAGTTTGGGTTCCTTTGGAACAGTGACCTTTGGCCTTGCATGGCAGTTCACGTCACAGAATCCAACCTGTCGGTCATGAATAACAGTATCTTGTTCTTAGGCAAGACTAGGAGACCTTGTTACCATTGAATATTTTTCGGGCCATATGGTGACACACTGACACCATGATGCTTAGGAAAAGACAAAATCTAGAACAGCTAAGTAACTGTAAAATCCAACTTAAGAATTAAAAAAAGATCTAACCTTTTTAGGTACCTTGTGCGAGAAACTCGTTTGGTGTTTGAGATGAGCAAACTGAAATTATATCAGTAAAAACAGAAATGAGTCACAAACAATGCTGTTAAAGGCACATATATATTTCCTGTGCAAGAAAAAGATCCCTTTGTAGACAGAAATGCATCTGAAACTTTTTGTTGTCTCCATCTCGAATGGAAAACTCTAGCCACACCAGGAACTACTGAAACTTGTTAGCCTCTTCGCAGCTCATGAAACCATATCCCACAGTAATAAAAAGAAAATCAGTGAGTCTAGTATCAGAATATGTCATTTGTGAGACCAAACCATCTTACATAAGTTTGTGAGTAAAAAACTACGTCATCTGTCTGCAATGGCCTTCTTTAAATATCTTCCGGTTTTCCGAATGACTCTTGGTCATACAGGCATCGCGAAATCATGTGTAACAAAATATAAAATGGCAAATGTGGTGACTTAATGGTTGAGCTTATGATTGCTCGGGAGAGAGATTTTCAAATATGACTTCGAAAGGGCTAGTGAAAAATAAAATAAAATATGAGTAGTAGTGTTTGTAAATAAAAAATCCACAAAATATATTTACCTTGAGCAAGTAACCATGCTCCAACTTTTGCCTTTTGGTGGCAGCTATATCCCCAGGAGACTTAAGTGGAGTTACAAGCTTCTGAAACCTACTATTCGGAAATGAAATGAACAGTACAGTCAGAATAATGTGCAGGCCTTCTGAGCTTGTATGGAAAAAAAATGCATGTTTCATAAAGAGACTAATGCAATGTATTAACTAATACCTTCCAGGATCTCTAAATGCTCTGACACTAATTTGTTGATTCTGCTTTGCCAGAAGACTAGCTGTAGGCTGTAACAGCCTCGAGCTCTTTGACAACCGCGGCTGATTCATAGACTTTGACCTCAACAAGTGCGGACCTGTAAAATATTTGTTCCATTTTGGAATAAAGTTACTGTACTTTCTACTTAACTACGTCCGAGGATGACTTCTTATAATACCATTGAGTGATTAACAACATCCTCAGACATGAATATGATCACAATCATAGAAATGGACAAGGGTAAAAAAAGCAGAGAAAGCATGTGTTGTACTTTTATCATTTATAAGATCACTGTTTTTGTAATGCCTTGATCATTTACGGAGTAGAGTTGATAGTCGCATCCTATAAGAACAAGAACATTCTGCAGCACCTCAAAGGTAAATTACAGGGGTAAGGGGTCAGATGTACACAGCCTACCTATGTATTAACAACACAGAGATATTGTTTCCTGATTTCCCCCTTTTAATACTTCGACGCAGATTGCAACAACGATTTCTACTTTAGAATAAAAGAAGTGCAACTAGTACATCGAGCTATTTTCTTATTCTATACTCTGATCTAGTACCGAATACTAGTGGTCACATGCTTTATGAAAGAACAATTTTAGCATCATCAGTTGAGCTGACAGGCCTACAATACCAGATACCTGAACATTATAGAACACCATAAAGTTCTATCATTTTCATACAGCAGCACTAGTTACTAGTGAGAAACATATAATACGAATTACGAACTATTCAACAATAAGCAAGATACAGGCCAGTTTTGCCAAACCTTTTTTCCCTTTATCTCGTGACAAAACCTCAGATTCTCCCCCTTCATTGGTTATAGAATGTGCGTACTTGGGAGAAGAAGTATCACTGCCTCCGTACTCTTCTGTTACTAGTCCCAACTTCAGTAATATGGCTGTTAACATGATAGCCAAGTTACGGATTTAAATAAAAAGTCTACTACAGTAAGAAACATGATACAGTATTGTACTAATTACTAAGTATCCGACATGATTACTTTCATCTTAGTAACTCAGAAGCATAATTTCCATATAGGTTATCACCATTTACTCTACTAGCATCCTGCAAAGAACGGAATCTTACAATACATGAACTAGTTGTATCTGGCCAACAACGCTCACCAAATGGCTAATGATGTCTGAAACTTGCATTTATCGGTAGAAACACCAATAATTTCCATATAGGTTATCCATCCCATTTACTCTACTAGCATTCCGCAAAGAGCGAAATCTTACATTACATGAACTAGTTGTATCTGGCCAACAACGCTCACCAAATGGCTAATGATGTCTGAAACTAGCATTTATCGGTAGAAACACCAATAACTGTGAAAGTGTCGACAACACGACAAGCTATTCACATAGTTCAACAACCTTTTTTATGTTTCAACAATTTAACACAAAGATCAACAGCACCGTTTGTTAATTGGGTACTTACAAGGCAACAACATTAACCTACACGTCTACAACTCAAAGAATTCAATGTATAGCTCAACAAGTACAATACATTGCGCCTTTAGTCATTCTTGTGTGAGACGGTCTCATAGTGTGAGATGATCCAGTTTTATAAAAAAAAAATACTCTTTTATCAACAACAATAAATGAATGATGGTTTTTGTCTAAGGACCGTCTCATTCTAGAATTTGTGTTGCATCTTAGGCACCTTACACCCGATTTTAGTACCCTTTTTTTTTTCCTAAGCTTAATCACTGAAAACTCTTATATTTTACGAGTATATCCCTTGCTACGTAATAGAATATAACTATAATCTTATCATACATTCTCCAATATCAACCTGGAATTGCCACACACACTAAAATTGAGACCGTCTTAAGCTTAAAACGACTTTTATTTGACAACGTTACAAGACTAATTAAAAAAAATTTATCAATTCAAAAACGAACAAAATGAAAAAATTAAACATACGAGAAGGAGGATGGCCTTGAGCTAAATGAAACCAACGTTCAGAATCATCAACATCATCAACCGTCTCGAGTCGTAAAAAATCAAAATACTTAGCAACATCAAACTCATAATCAAAATCAATCTCTACCGATTCCTCAAATACACATTCTTTCTCACACGCCTCCTCCATTCCTTCTTCCAAATTAATTTCCAATTAAGTTATCAAAAATTCATTAATAATAAAGAAACTAAACTAAACATCATCAATGGAGGAATCGTAAAATTTAAACACGATTACGCCTCCATTGATGGTAAATTAAGCAATTAAATTAGGAAAATTGAGAAATGAGATAAATGTGGAGGTGTTATTATTATTATAATAATAATGTCGGGTTTCTGAAGGGAACAGAAACCCTAGGAGAGAGAAAATAAAACAGGAGGAATTAGCGAGGGATTTAGTTGTTGTTAATGTTGTTGTTGTTGTTGTTGTTGTTGTTGGTTTGTTAAGGTGTAAGCGTGGGAATTGTGAATTCTGGTAACAAAACAACAGAAAATAACAGGAATTCCGGGGAATTTGAATTTGTTGGGGTCCACCTTTTTTAGGCGTCTTTCTTTAAACCGCTCCATTTGATAAGGATATGTTTCCATTCATAGAAAGGGATGTTCTTTTATCTACTTAGAAAAGGTAAACAGTAGGTCTTGCTTGCGACGGATCGGATCTTGCGACGGATCGGATCTTGCGACGGGTATTTTGTAAAAGGAAATGGGTAGAGGGGACAAGGTGGGCACCCCCCATGTGCTTCTGCACTCACCCTTGATGGGTATTTTGTGATAGAATATGGTATCCGTCTTAAGCTTGCGACGAATAGTGTCCGTCACAAATGAGAATTTGTGAAAGGCAAAAGAACTTGTAAATATTATTAGGTTTGCACATTCTTGTTTCAGACGATCAATTTTCGTCAGAATGTTTTGTAATCCTTTTATGGTCAAATATAATTATATTGGTATATTCCGTGTTATAGTTTATAGTAACTTATTTTTCAAAAGTAGTTACTATTGGCTGAAAAAATGTTACAAGACCTCACTTTTGATTAAAATATAACTTACATATATTCAATAAATGTAAAAAAATGATTGGAAAGGAGAAAGCAACCAATGGAAATTTTAACACATTACCAATTTTTTTTAGTCCAATCCACTTTATTTCTGAATTACCCCAATTTCACTATGGATAAATTTTTTTAATCTTACTTATTTTTACACTTATTTGAATTGCAACACATCTACTTTGTACTCAGTATCTAATGACGCTTATATTAATAACAAAACACACAATTTTAATGTCCAACTTATTTAATAAATGTCCTAAATAGTGGTATGGAAATGAATAACAAAAGATCCTAGACGGAATTCAAAAGACCCAACAATAAGTCAAGAACATCTGATTTAACAATGACAGGATTTTGACTAGTTGGTTCAATTTGGGAAACAATGGTGGAATCACAGTACAACTTTCTTAGACCTCAACTGTAGAGTCTATTGATCGAATACGAAAGAGGGGGGTGAATTGAGTATTAAAAACTAGCCCCACTTTTTCGATTTATATGATATGTAATTAATTATTTGATCTTATGAATTAAAATCAACTAATTAATTAATCAAAGTAAGCGCGAATAACGAAATAACGAAAAGTAAAGAGATAAGAGAGAGGCACACGATTTTTGAAGTGGTTCAGTTTCACACGTTGAAACCTACGTCCACTATTCTCGATTAATAATTTTTAGTACCTTTCTACGGATTACAAAAATTACCAACCCACTCGTATAATCAACACTATGATTATAACTCAAGGTGAGTATCGCTAAATACTCTATACTATCTTACGCTAATAAGAAAGTACAATATAACTCACACAAATTCCCGTTAAAGAATTGTAAGCTTATAATGATGTACTATTATCCAATAACGTATTTCACTCAAGCGATTGATAATAATTGATGCACGACTCTTTTAAAAACAAACTCTAAAAATAATAAATATTTGCTCAAAGGTTTGCTTTAAAACGATTTTGGAAAATCAACACAAGTAAAATAAATAGCCGTGTGATGTATTGTGTTTCGTGTATGTCGTGTCAATACAATTAGTATGTGAATGAGTATTTATAGTAGAAGAATCATAGTAGATCTAAAACCCTAGTATAATATTTAATAAAGATATTTATCTTACCATAAAATAATATTTGCTTATCTTTTAGAAATATCTTTATCTCAAAATATTATTGGTTTATCTTATAGAAATATATTTATCTTGATATCTCAAAATATTGTTGTAAAGATATAGTAGAATCCTAGATTAGGTAAACTAAGGAAACAAACCTAAGGAGGCCGGATTCACCTAGCTCACGAAACCCTAGGAGGCACGCAACCCTAGGTGGCACAATACTAGGTTTCCACGAAACCCTAGATGGCTCCAACCACTAGGTGGGCTAATTAGGTTAACAACAAATTGAGATAGAATATATTAGAAACCCTAGGTAGCATGACAACCCATAAGTTGTATTACTAACCAATAGAATCTCATAAATATATTCTCTATTAAAATAATTGATAAATATAAAAATAAAACTCTTTCACTTTTGAAAACATTTCAAAACATTTTATTTCCAAAATCATGCATCAATATTTTATCATTCAAAATCATAGACTAAAGCTATAACTTTTGAACATAAAATCTCTCGAATGGAATAGTTACCGAATGACGACCTATACTATCTAATCTTCACAAAGATCTTCAGTATACGGATCATCTCTTCATCTTGATCACAAAGACCCTCCATCTCGAGTCTTGTGTAGATTTATGTAGATCTTGTTTGAAGCGATTTTCCTTAAAGTTATGCCTGGTTAGCTATAACTTCCAAGTTCACTTCCAAAGTTATTCCTGAAGTTGTTATAACTTTGTCTCACAGACTTTATCAAAGTTATGCCTAACTTTGATCTTTCTTCTCATAATTGTTGCTAGCTATAATAAGACTAAAGCACACAATTACACGCATATGATATATCGAGTAAAACATATTATTACGTAAACACATGTCATTATCAAAACTATGAAATTGGTCCAACAAATTCCCCCTTTTTGATGATGACAAGTCTCATATGATTTCCTCAAGAGTTCTTCTTAACAATGTGACTAAGTATGGTTCCCCCTCAACAAAGCACTCCAAAGTTATAGCAACTTTGATCGCAAGAACAAAACAACTTAGCCAAAGTTATAGCTTGAGAGAATTTAAGAGATAACGAGTCTTGACAAGGAGCAAGCTTAAGCAAAGACTCAAATCATATCATTTCTTCCCCCTCTTGGCATCATTGAAAAGACAAGAACAAAGACATGAAACGACTAGAATAACACATGTCAAGGCAAGAAATAGATATGCAAAATACGCAATATAAGACGATATATATCAAGCAAAATAAAGAGTAAATGTTAATTAAAACTACAAACCACAAAAATATATTGTTAAGTGCCATTGGGCCGAAAGAGATAAGTAGTTTAAGAAACAAAACAAGCTAAGGAAAGAAGATCAAGGCTTTTTGGGTTGTCGGATGATGTTGGGATTAATGTAATCGGGTCGGGTGCGGTACTCGAGAGTAAAAAGACGATCAAGGCACGTCGACACATGAGTAGCTTGGGCGGTGAGGCAAACATCGAAGTTTCGAACCTTCAAAGAAAGAGCCTCCGTCGCATCAAGTATAGTGTGCATCCCCTCACGCATTTCCGAACCGCTTTTCACCAATGCACCTCCTTGGCTCACCAAGAATTGCATCCGATCCCTTTGCCTATACATCTCTTGTCGAATATCGACAACATTCCTCTCTAATTTTGCTAGGCAATCATCAACACCCGTCATCCAAGACCTCAACTCACTACTCACACCCGAAGCGACATGGTCACGGGTAGAGCTAGTGTTCCCCATAGCCACGGTTTTTACATTTTTTTTTTTTTTTTCAACAACCGCATCAATTTTCTTATCTTGCGCATCAAGGCGCTCCATTACTTTTCCCATAAACACATCCAATTTCAATTCAAGCCCCGAAAAATCAGCCACCATCGGTTTCACAACAACCGAACCACTTTTTTTTTTCTTCACTAACACCCTCTTGTACCCTTTTTTTTAATCGACGCCTTTTTGTACCTTCAAGCACCGAACCCGACTCGGTTTGGGTTTTGGAGTTTGGGTGGTGGTGTTTTTGTAGAATAGGAAAAGGAATCTTAGGTAATTAATTTTAGGGATATGGTAAGGATGAGATTTGGTAAATAAAAAGATATGGTAAGGTATTTTTATTGTGGAGATTTTCGGCTAAAGTAAAATACATGGATACAATTTGGCTCAATTTTGGAAAGTGAATAGGATAGGTTTTTGGCAAATATGTGGTTCATAATTCAATTTCCATAAAACACTAAATATGCAAGATACTCACGTAAAATATATTATATTAAACACAAATATACTAGCAATGAAATATGCGGACACAGTCATATAATCTCGTCTTAATCTAGCCAGTCACGCAGGTTCACAAAATAAATAAGATGAATTTAATTGCTACCGATTAAACCAATTTCCAACCGCAAAATCTCAAAACGTCTTCTCGCTAACGCCTTTGTTAAAATGTCAGCCCATTGAACGTCAGTACTACAAAATTCGAGTTTAATGTTGCCCTTTTCTACATGGTCACGCAAAAAATGATGTCTAATGTCTATATGCTTAGTACGAGAATGCTGAGCTGGGTTCTTAGAAATAACAATAGCACTCGTATTATCACAGAAAACAGGCATACAACCAACATTAACACCATAATCACATAGTTGTTGCTTTAACCAAAGTAGTTGAGAACATACCAGTCCTGCAGCGATATATTCGGCTTCTGCAGTAGATAACGCAACCGAATTTTGCTTCTTTGAGCCCCACGTTATTATGCAAGGTCCAACAAACGTAGCAAATCCAGAGGTACTTTTTCTATCTAACGAACATCCCGCATAATCTGCGTCTGAATATCCTACTAGATTGAAATTACACTCAAGTGGATACCACAAATATAAATTAGATGTACCAATTAAATATCTCAAGATACGTTTAACTGCAATCATATGTGATTCCTTAGGACATGATTGAAATCTAGCACAGACACATACGCTGAACATAATGTCAGGTCTACTTGCAGTTAAATATAATAAAGAACCAATCATACCTCGATATGTAGTCTCATCTACGGACTTACCATTTTCGTCTAAGGTCAACTTTTTGTCAGTTACCATAGGTGTGTCCATTGGATGAGCGTTCTCCATACCAAATTTTCTGATTAGCTCCTTGACATATTTTTGTTGGTGAATCTTTATGCCTTCTTTGGTTTGTTGAATCTGCAATCCTAGGAAGAATTTTAATTCTCCCATCATGCTCATTTCAAATTCCGAGGTCATAAGATCTGAAAAATACTTGCACAATTTATTGTTAGTAGAACCAAAAATAATATCGTCTACATAAATTTGAGCAACAAGTAAATCAGAACCCTCGGATTTTAGAAATAGGGTTTTGTCGACAGATCCTCTCTTAAAATTGTTTTGTAATAAAAATTTTGACAATCTGTCGTACCAAGCCCTAGGCGCTTGTTTCAAACCATATAAAGCTTTGTCGAGTTTAAAAACGTGGTTTTGAAACTTGCTATTCAAAAATCCAGGAGGTTGTTCAACAAAAACCTCTTCTTCCAAATAACCGTTAAGAAAGGCAGTCTTAACGTCCATTTGGAATAATTTCATTCCTTTATGAGCTGCGAAGGCGATGACCAAGCGAATAGCTTCAAGTCTTGCTACTGGAGCGAATGTCTCGTCATAATCAATCCCTTCTTGTTGATTATAACCTTGAACGACCAATCGAGCCTTGTTACGAACTATAACTCCTGAATCATCCAATTTATTTCTGAATACCCATCGAGTACCAATCACAGTTCGATTAGGAGGTCGTGGCACAAGGTGCCATACTTTATTGCGTTCGAACTGTTGAAGCTCCTCTTGCATAGCCACAATCCAGTCGGATTCTGCAAGAGCTTCTTTGATGTTGGTAGGCTCTATGGTAGACAGAAAAGAATAGAATGAACAAAAGTTATTTAATGTTCGCCTCGTTTGAACTCCCTTATTCAAACTTCCTAGGATCGAATCCATAGGGTGAGAACTCTTATATTTCCATTTCTTAGAGTTCCTAGGCTCATCATCATCTGATGAACTATCATTTTCCTCAAATGATTCAGAATCAAGATTGGTTCCCCCTGAGTTGGACTCTGGGGTTATAGCTGAAGTTGGTACAACTTCAGTTACACCATCTTGGTTCTGGTTCAAAGTTATAGCATCATCAACAATAACTTCAGTTTCCTTTTCCTTGTTTTGAGAAGAGATATTCGTATCATCAACAATTGTCTCAGTTCTCTGTTCAAGGTCATTTGCGGATTTATCAAGTTCATCATTGATTCCTTCAATAACTTCTTCATTATTTTCTGGCACGTCATCTCTGGAGAGACGAAAGTCTGGATCATTCATGTCCTCTTCTTCATTCTGTTCAACTTGTTCAAGCACACTATCTTCATCAAATACAACATGAACACTTTCTTCTATGCACAAGTTCTTTTGTTAAAAACTTTAAAAGCTTTACTATGATTAGAATAGCCAACAAACACAGCTTCGTCACTTCGTGGATCAAATTTGCTCAAATTACTTTTTCCATTATTATGGACAAAACATTTACTCCCGAAGCAACGAAGGTGAGCTATATTGGGTTTTCTCCCTCTTAAAAGTTCATAGGGAGTCTTTTTGAGAATTGGTCTAATCATAGCTCTATTGTGCACATAGCATGCAGTACTAATGGCTTCTGCCCAAAACTTTTAGGAAGGCCACTACACAAAAGCATAGTGCGGGCCATGTCCTCTAATATTCTATTCATACGTTCCATCCATCCACGACACATTTTGTTGTGGGTTTCGTGGTTGCATAACAGTTATGTCCTACAAAACCCATTCTCCCTACAATATTCTATAAAACTGATTATCAAATTCGGTGCCCTATCCGTACGAATGGAACTAACTTTTTATCATCTTGTTTTGGGCGATCTTCTTAGTACTACAAACTCATCGAAAGTTTCATCTTTAGTAAATAGAAAGATAGGCCATACATACCTTGAGTAGTCGTCGACTAGGACGACTACGTACCTTGATCCACCGCGGCTTCTAACTTTCATAGGTCCACATAGATCCATGTGTACCAACTCAAGTGGACGCTCTGTACTTACTACTCGTTTTGGTTTGAATGAAGATCTAACTTGCTTACAACGGGCACATGAGTCACACATCTTTTGTTGTTCGAATTTGATTGAGGGTAGACCCTCAACTAAATCCCACAATTTGAGTTTCTTTAAAATCGTTGGACTGATGTGTGCAAACCTCTTGTGCCACAAGCATGAATAATCCACAGTGACTTTCATGCACGTAAAGGAACTTGTAGTGACTTTGTTTAAATCAATCATATACACGTTCCGTTTACGTAGACCTTCTAAGATAACATTGCTAGTTCCTTCAACTATTATACGACAAACATTTGAATGAAAAACGACTTTGTTGCCTTTGTCACATAGTTGAGAGATACTTAACAAGTTATGCTTAAGGCCATCTACCAGATATACGTTATTAATAGCATGTGAAGAAGATATACCAATCTTACCTACACCGATTATGTTGCCCTTCTTATTGTCTCCAAAGGTGACCTTGCCACCGTTGAAGGGTTCTAGTGAAAGAAATAACTTCTTGTTTCCAGTCATGTGTCTCGAACAACCACTGTCGAGATACCATAGATTATTTTCTTTCACTATTACCTGCAAGAGAATCAAATACAGCTTTTAGGTACCCACGCTAAGTTGGGTCCTTTATGGTTAGTGACTCTATATATTTGATCCTTCCTAACCCATACCTGTTTAACAATTCTTTTCTTTTTAGGATAGGGTTTGCTAGGTTTATTATATTGTTTGTTATCGTTGTCACGCACATTAGGTTTAAATGACTGCTTCTGACTCACATAAGATTTAGATTTTGAAGGTACAGATGTGTAATCGAAAGCCATGTCATAAAACCACCTGAACTCATTGTTTCTAATCTCATCACGTTGAGATTCAGGTTCAGACTCATTAATACTAGACACGTCATGTTCTTTCACAAAATCAGTTTGACTTTTGTTATCGTTGACATATTTAACACAATTATTTTTAACATGACTGTTGTGACCACAATAATTGCAAATCAGATATTCTGAAAGATTGACATACTTCCTTCTTCTGAAATCACGGTCAGAAGGAGTGGATTTGCACTTATCGTGGTCTCTACGACTATAGCATTCATGACCTAGACCTTTCTTCATGTTATTGTTAGACTGTTCGGTAAGGAAGTCTAAGGCCTTTTGACTTCCTTCCCACTTATCATGAACTTTTCGTGCATGTAGGAGCAATTCCTTCAAAGACTGAATTTCTTTTTCACATGACGAATGATCTACATTCGAGTCTTTGGAGGGATTGTTCTTTTTGAAATTTTCACGAAAATCATTGAACCGTTTGTTCAAGATAAGTTTCTCCTCATTATGTTGGCTTTTGGCTTGGGAGAATTCAGCCTTCAAATCTTTCAATTGCTGAGAAAGAAAAGAATTTACTTTCTCATGATCAAGAATAACAACTTCCTTTGCCTTAGCTTGAGATTGTAAAAGCTCATTGACTTTCTTCAATTCTAAAGTTATTGCTTCATTAGCTATAACTTTGGCTTGAAGGTGCTTAATGTTGAGCTTCAACTCTGAGATTATAGCTTCATTAGCTATAACTTTAGACTCAAGAGCTTCTTTCTCAACATTTGTCTTGTCTGAAGTTATAGCTGAAGTTGCCATAACTTTAGACTTGAGCTTTTTAGCTTTGGCCTTAAGAAGTTGGTTTTCCTCAGCAATGTCAAGAATTTGTTCTTTAAGATCTTTCAATTCTAGACTCTGCTCATGACAATGATCTAAGGCTTCTTCAAAATCCTTAATTAAAGACTTCTTAGATAAATTCTTAACTTGCTTTTTCAGTTCAAGATGACTAACCTCTTCATCATCTTCTGAATCTGGTTCTGAATCTGAGTTGCCAACAAGACACATCTCGGATTCGCTTTCATTGTCACTGTCAGAAATTAGTTCAAGACTGACGTTGCTTAGACACAAGTTGGCGACTTCTTCTTCTTCTGACTCGTCGTCCTCTGTGTCGAGATCTCCCCAGCAATAAGCCATCATCACTTGCTTGAATTCCTTCTTGGTTTTGTCTCATTGATTTTTGTCTTTGATTTTCTTCCATGTGGGGCAATCTTTGATCATGTGATCATTATCCCCACATTTGAAGCAACCACGACTTGAAAGAGACCCTTTTGACTTAATTGGCTTTTTGTAAGATTTATTAGTGTTATTGTTAAACGTTTTCCCTTGTGGTTTATTAAAGAATTTTTTCTTAAAACGTCTAGCAAATAACACTGTTTCATCTTCAAGATCCGAATCATGTCTTTCACTGGATTCGGCTTGTAGAGCCACTTTCTTGCTATTACTATCATTTGACTCATCTTCATCAAGAGTAATCTCGTGAGCCATTAGGGTTCCAAGTAGCTCTTGATAAGATAGGTCAGATAGGTCTTTACATTCCTCAATTACCGTCACCTTAGGCCTCCATCGTTTAGATAGACTTCTAAGGATCTTCCTGGCAATTTCTTGGAGTCAAAAGTTTTTCCAAGATTTTTCAATTCATTAATGATACTAGAGAAGCGAGTGGATATGCTGTCAAGCGATTCATTTTGTTCCATGGAGAACAGTTCGTATTTTCGCATAAGTAGTGCAATACGTTGCTTTTTGACAACAGGTGTCCCCTCATAAGCTAACTCAAGACCATCCCATATTTCCTTGGCAGTAGAACTAGATGAGAAACGATCAAATTCAGTATGGGTCATGCCGTTTTGCAACAGACTGATAGCCTTTGAATTTTTCTCAGCTTTCTTATAATCTGCCTCAACATAGTCATCTTCTTTCTTTTCGATGGAAGTGCCAGTAGTCGTTCCAAGCATGATCTTATTAGGACCATTCTTAATGATTAGCCAACACTCCCAATCGTTACCCTGTATGAAATGGGTCATCAAATTTTTCCATAGACTGTAGTTCTTCCCATCGAATACGGGACACTTCAGATGTTTGGAATCCATTAAATAAAATTAAATGCAGCGGAAAATAAATAAATAAAGAAAAATAAAAAGATAAATGGATCAGACTCCTTGCTGTAAGGCAATCAAGAGCACGAGGCTCTGATACCAATTGTAGAGTCTATTGATCGAATACGAAAGAGGGGGGTGAATTGAGTATTAAAAACTAGCCCCACTTTTTCGAATTATATGATATGTAATTAATTATTTGATCTTATGAATTAAAATCAACTAATTAATTAATCAAAGTAAGCGCGAATAACAAAATAACGAACAGTAAAGAGATAAGAGAGAGGCACACGATTTTTGAAGTGGTTCAGTTTCACACGTTGAAACCTACGTCCACTATTCTCGATTAATAATTTTTAGTACCTTTCTACGGATTACAAAAATTACCAACCCACTCGTATAATCAACACTATGATTATAACTCAAGGTGAGTATCTGTGACATCCCTCGTGAATGCGGAAATATAAAACATACAAGCATGTGAATTAATTTGCGGAAATACGGTATTTTAAAAAAACTTTTATACATGAAAGTTAGAAAATACGAGGAGTGTCAAAATATTACAAACTAAGTACGGAAATACAACAAAGAGACGGGGTCTCTCAAAATGTTAGCAAAGAACAAGTGTTTAGCAAAACTAGCTAAAATCGTCTAGAGGTGAAACTTCCAGGGACAACGCCCGCTAGCTCACACCCGAACCCAAAATATCATAGCAAAAAGCCATCCATGCAAGCAACCTGTTCATCCATGAAAAACATGAATGCCACAGTCAGTGGGGGAGTAACTCCGGGTTCTCCCAGCCATATCACATTAAACGTACATAGAAAGAAATACAAAAGTAGAGCATGCATACATATAGATATACATGTGAGAAACGATAAGAATAGATAGGCAATTCCATATATAAAGATAAGAGCATAAGAGTTACAAGTCAGAATCCATCATGTGATACAAAGACTCGGGGAAGACACTCTTAGGCAACCGAATACGCTCACTAGGGCTTGCATCTCACCGTTAGCGGTATAAGTTTGATAAGATTGAGACTCGACAAACAACCATGCCAAGTCATGCGATGATCACAATAAATCCATCATATTATCATCCATTCAAATGTACCAATACATTGACGATGCCCAATCATGCAATGACCATGAATAATAAGTCATGAAATCACGCATTCAAGAACGACGACACAAGACGACATCTCTCACGGTAAATGAAACGCACTAGCACCGTGTACATGGCAAGTATGATTAACAGTCATCCACGAGATAAGCATTTCCCTGAACGCATACACGATCACATTTCGTATATGTGGACTAATTTCCTCCGGTAGCACGACGATAATAATACGGTCCCTAGTCAAACCTGGCAAGGACTCTCGGAAAAAGGTTCCGACTTCGAATGCGTAAACGTTTCGCATCCAAGACGTCAATCATAGACGCCGATACCCAAATGCGGTCGACATTCACGAAAGAGCGGGAAAAGAGCCAAGCCTCATAACAAGCGGTACGCTACCTGCAAATAAACACCACCTCGCAAGTACACAACATTTGACGGCCGGGTCGATCAACGCATAGCGTTCGCCTCCCAACAACGTCATCGTATGCCCACTAACACATGCATTTAAGCAGTAGGATACCTCCCCGTTCCGACATTCCAGCCTTACGAACGTGGAGGTAGCCAAGGAAATGAGAGCACAAAGCACAAGACAAAATAGTGCTCAAACCGTATCATTTGTAAAAACCGACTCAAAGTGGAACATACCAAAAACCGTCACAAAACATGTGATACAAGCGAATGAAATGTCATATATTCAAAACATTAATATTATAAGACACTATGAAAAATTATACGATAAACGAATCATGCGAACTATTATAAATTAAAACCGTAAACAAAAATCACAAACACCTTCCAGGAGATGCCAGCCGGTCAGGTTGACCGGCTGCCGGTCTACCGGCTAAGGCCAATAGTCATATGAAAAACTAATATGAAACAACAGCATGTCCCAGCCGGTCAGGTGGACCGGCTGCCGGTCTACCGGCTGGGACCAAAGGGTCATTTGAAAAACAAGGAAGAAAAGGGAGGTGTCTCAGCCGGTGGTCTGACCGGCTGCCGGTCGACCGGCTGCCGGTCGACCGGCTGAGACCTAACTCATGCTTAAACTTCAACGTAACAACAATAATATACAGCCATTGCCCCAGCCGGTGGTCTGACCGGCTGCCGGTCGACCGGCTGGGGTCCATATGCACGAAATCGTCAAATTCACCAAGGTTCAACTTTAAATAATTATCGACTATCATTCTAATTCATCACTTCTCATATGAATACTCAATAAACAACATCCATCAACAATAATACAAGTCATAAGTTTACTAACCATAATCTAAATACGGTTTCTATCCTAGAAATCACGTAAAACACGTAAATGATACCGAGTAACCCTTCACCGTTACCTTATTGCGTCTTCACTACTCGTCAAGCTCCTCTTCAATTAGAAAATAGTCTTTGTCGAGATCTTGGAGGTCACCACCTACAAATAGATCATAAAAGATGAATTTACTTCACCTTCAGAAAGACGGAAAGTTTGAAAAGCGAGAAAGACGGTAATTTTATTATCAATACGGGTAGAGGATGATAAGAGGGGAAGAATAAGACGAACTTACGAGAATTTCAACAAGAAACGAAGGAGATACGATGATTTAAAGATCGGAAAGATTATGGAGGCAAGGGTTTTGGTTTGCTTAATGAAGAAGTAAGTTTGATATGTGTTGAATGAAAAATAGGTTAAGGGAGGGAGTATGAGGGAATATGAGTGGAAAAAGTCAATAAAAGTCAAACTCGCCTTAAGACGAGATTCTCATGGAATCTCGCGGAAATTCCAAAAACGAACTCGGAAATTCTAAATTCGACTCGGAATAATAAATTCTAAATTAAAACTTAGATTCATTGAAAAGCCTCCGTAAAATATTTTCATTATAAAAATAGGGTACATTTCCGGGTGTTACAGTATCGCTAAATACTCTATACTATCTTACGCTAATAAGAAAGTACAATATAACTCACACAGATTCCCGTTAAAGAATTGTAAGCTTATAATGATGTACTATTATCCAATAACGTATTTCACTCAAGCGATTGATAATAATTGATGCACGACTCTTTTAAAAAAAAACTCTAAAAATAATAAATATTTGCTCAAAGGTTTGCTTTAAAACGATTTTGGAAAATCAACACAAGTAAAATAAATAGCCGTGTGAATGTAGTGTATTTCGTGTATTTTACAATTTGTATGTGAATGAGTATTTATAGTAGTAGAATCATAGTAGATCTAAAACCCTAGTATAATATTTAATAAAGATACTTATCTTATCATAAAATAATATTTGCTTATCTTTTAGAAATATCTTTATCTCAAAATATTATTTGGTTTATCTTATAGAAATATATTTATCTTTATATCTCGAAATATTGTTGTAAAGATATAGTAGAATCCTAGATTAGGTAAACAAGGAAACCAACCCATGGAGGCCGAAATTCCTAGCTCACGAAACCCTAGGAGGCACGCAACCCTAGGTGGCACAATCCCTTGGTTTACACGAAACCCTAGGTGGCTCAAACACTAGGTGGGCTAATTAGGTTAACAACAAATTGAGATAGAATATATTAGAAACCCTAGGTAGCATGACAACCCATAAGTTGTATTACTAACCAATAGAAACTCATAAATATATTCTCTATTAAAATAATTGATAAATATAAAAATACTCTTTCACTTTTGAAAACATTTCAAAACATTTTATTTCCAAAATCATGCATCAATATTTTATCATCCAAAGTCATAGGCTAAAGCTATAACTTTGAACATAAAATCTCTCGAATGGAATAGTTACCGAATGACGAACCTATACTATCTAATCTTCACAAAGATCTTCAGTATACGGATCATCTCTTTATCTTGATTACAAAGACCCTCCATTTCGAGTCTTGTGTAGTTTCATGTAGATCTTGTTTGAAGCGATTTTCATTAAAGTTATGCCTGGTTAGCTATAACTTCCATGTTCACTTCCAAAGTTATTCCTGAAATTGTTATAACTTTGTCTCACAGACTTTAAGTTATGCCTAACTTTGATCTTTCTTCTCATAATTGTTGCTAGCTATAATAAGACTAAAGCACACAATTACACACATATGATATATCGAGTAAAACATATTATTACGTAAACACATGTCATTATCAAAACTATGAAATTGGTCCAACACCATGCATAATTAGTAAGTTGTAATTGTTAAAATAAGGATGAATTAATATTGATAAATTGTTTCTATCACATGCTTGTATTGTTTTGTTAATATTTGTTATTTGGCCAATCACATTGATTAAATTTGTTAATTCATTCTATAAGTCGAGAGGCACGGAATAGGATTACACTAAGCATGTGTAGTAGGACGACTCTAGTTATAATGAAAGTTATCTAGGACTCGACCTATGGTTGACACTAGTATTGAGAGATGGGTGTCTTTAGCCTAAACAATTTACAACATTAATAATTCCTATGTTTAACATGAGCATTTACGTATTTGCATGAGTGACCGACTCCCCTAGACTCTTTTAATATTATTTAATTTACATCATTTTTAGCTAAACATCAAAACTAAACCAACTATTAAACCGGCTTTGATAGTAGTCTTTTCATAGTATTTCATAGCGAAATTCCCGCCTCCTTGTGTTCGACCCCTCATACTACATTAATTTGTGTCTAGGGAAATTTATCTTTGATTAGGTGTGCGACATAGTCTATCAAGCATGCGAAATGTCGAATTGAGCATACATCACAGCGTATATAATTGATCCCGCAGCGGAAGCAAAAGGAATCAATTATCATGTGTTCAACTTCCTTGAACTAGTCAAAGATATAATCAATATAAGAATTTTGACTCAACGCTAATATCCTTTTAGATTTATCATCATAAATCCAGATATCTAAGAGATGTATTCTACTTCTCCAAAATCTTCCATCATTTAAAATGATCAATATGTCTCCACATATAAGACTTATGAAAATCACATTACTCCCACTAAACTTCATGTATCACATAATTCCTCGAGATGTCGAGGAATATTTTATGACATGATTGATACACTAATTCCAACTCTTTAGTGCTTACTTAAGACTTTCTCTTAAATTTTCACATTAATTTAGGATTGATTGGATCTATAAACCCGTTGGTTGATATCAAATATTCAACATCTTCTAGAATCGCATTCAAGAAGGCGGTTCTTGAGATCCAATTGCCATCATACAATTATGATATGCTTTAATCGCTAATTATTTCAAAATGGATCAAAGCATAGCAATTGGTGTAAACTCTTTGCCTACCAATTTATCTTTGAAAACATTTTAATGTTCATCCATGCATATTTCGATCATAAAAATCAGTTTACACAGAAGAGGTCGTACTTCTTCAAGTAAAATTTACTAGGTCACATACATAACCATCGTGCATGGAGTCCATTACGAATCGTATGTCTCTAAGCCATAGCATGAAGTTGGGAATAGAAACAATCTCTTATAATTCACAGGTGAGTCACTTTCTCATAGTAATACGAATTCATCACTATGAAAGAATGAAAAAATTTCAGCTGACCTCCAAGGTTCCGTAGAAACAACTACTGAACAAACAATGAGTAAACTTTCTACGGACCATATGCTCAGTTTGTGGCTCTTGAAATATTTTCTCCCACTCTGTTTTATCAAGAAATAATCGTATTTTTATTGAAAGACAGCATCACGAGCCACAAACGCTTTGTTCTTGTGGTCAATATAGGATTATTGAGCACTTGTTTCATTCGGATAACTTACAAATTAGGTAAGCTACCTATCCATATCGTATATGAAATAAATATCCGACTGTTTTAAATAGGCTTTGATATCGTAGGAAAAGAAATAGCACACAAAAAAATAAAAGCCCAAGGATAGTCAAGTGGCTCAGTGTGACTTGACAAAGACAAAATCATATCGTATAAGGTTTTGTTTCTCTATTCAACACCACCTTATCTCATAATGTGTGTTAGAGAAGCTAACTCGAGAAACTATTTCACAATACTTTTGGTCAAAATCAAAGTGAATACTTAGATATTTCTTGTTACGATTTGGTCATAAGTCCTCTATTTAATACTCTTGGTGGTAAACTACTTCACATTGAAGCTCTTTGAACTTTTCAAAAAAATTCTTAGCTCCTCATTAAGTAGAATCAAACACACATAAATCGTTAGTAACTATCTCTGGTTGTGATTGTTATTGGACCACACATAAGATCCTTATGTAATAGGGCCAATAACTCACTAGTTCGATTTCCTTTTCAATAAAAAAGGGCACGAATCATCTTGCCTTAAATACAAGATTCGCACACACCATAAGATTCAAAATCAAATGTAATAGGGATACTAGTCAATACAAGCCTCTTATGTGCTACACAATCCAGAATTAAGATTAGATATGGGTCACCAATTTTGAGCCTTTTATAATCTATATGACAAGTAATTTCTAGTTTGGGTCAAAAATATAATTACCTTTGATTGGTATGACATAACCATTGGCCAAGTATAGGCATAAAATGGAGACAACGTTTGTTTTAATCACAAAAATGAAACACTCTGTGTCTTACACAAAAGTTGATATTCTTATTTAAAGGTTGTGTACATAATAACTTTTATTAAAGTGTACCTCTAAATCCAAAACTAGATTGATCACATTGTAACTTTTATATGTCTCTATAGAAATAAAAACTACAATAGTTCTATTTCCCTTGTAGGTCGAAATTTAATCATGGCTAGTCGTCGCACGAATAATTATTATATGTATTAAATACATTGATGAGAACTATAATAGGTATCTAATACCCAAAAATTTCTTTTAGCAAAATAAATGTCGATCATATAGATATTATGGACGAAAGTACTTTTAGGTGTAG
This sequence comes from Heliosperma pusillum, assembly GCA_022085475.1. Lineage (NCBI taxonomy): Eukaryota > Viridiplantae > Streptophyta > Magnoliopsida > Caryophyllales > Caryophyllaceae > Heliosperma > Heliosperma pusillum. The sequence continues at coordinate 39,171 of JAIUZE010045456.1, read as the reverse complement.
TACACCCAATTTCTATTTCTCCAGAAAACTTGGGGTAGATTCTTTTCGTGTGTCCTACACTGTAAGTATATAATCATCAAAGGTTGGGTTTGACACCTTGCTTGTGTTTGACTTTGCTTATTCAAAATAGCTTTGTCTTTTTCCCTCGCCTTGTGCCACCATCGTGCCAACCTACTCTTGAACCTCGTCCATTCTTAACAATTAAGAATAAAACATCCCTCTTAGAGCTCCCACTCACTTTCATGAATCTCTACTTATACAAGTATATTAGAATTATTATGAAGATTATTCTTCATTTCATTCATTCTTTTACCTTCAAAAGGATAAACCTTTCATGAACTGACTACGGTATTTGGTCATTCACGATTTTAAATAAATCGAATAACCTAGTCGTCCCAACTGATTTGGCCTCTTTTGAGGTAAGCCTCGATAAGGAGCATTATGACAACATACCAAAAAAACAAATATTTTCTTTGGAGTAAAAAAAAGATTGATGTACCATTGTTATAAGAAGTCGTCACAAAAACTCAAAACGTTTTTGACCAAATTCATCTCCTAGTCCCGGGATAACGCTTATCCCGTTGAGTCCAACCCAATTTAGGCGTGTGATCGCATCACCCTAATTACCCGAGGTAAAAAGGGTCCACGTTGTGGTTGCCCTAATGAACATGGGGTTCATAGGTGCTTCAATTGGTAAGGCTAAATCTCAATTTATTTTAAGTTATGTGAGACGTCTTGTCAATTTAGTTATTAATTCCCTATAAATGAACTAAATCGGTGAATTTTGAATAATGTTGAATTGACAATCGAGAAATAAAAATGCATGTTAGCGATTTTGGCATGAGCGGAAAACATAAAGCAAGCAAATAATAAATCCTAGTATGACAACCTAGCTAATCTAATTAACTAGACGATTACAAAATCGGAAACCAACTCTTTGGCCCCTTGCCTCTTCATGGAAAACGCTTCAAAAAGGCACCGTCTTTTGGAACACCGACTTCGGGAATCTCCGTCTTCATAATAACTAATTACAAAAAGATACAAATGAAAATCCTATTATACATTTTATCTAGAAAATGAAATTAAATTATTACAAAACGGCGATACGAGATCGCAATTAAAATTACAGCCGAATCGGTACTCCCTTACATTACGGGTAATACCGATTAAAATAATCTTGGCCATACTAGGTACAACTTGCATTAAAAAGAAAATAAATGACATTCATTCATTCAACATAAAAAAACATAAATAAAATGCTGTAAAAATCATGCCAAAATCGCCCTTAACACTTATCATGCTCATTCTAGCTCGATTTAATGGATTTTATCGATTTTTAACCATTAAAAATCAATAATCAACACTTGAATCGTATTTAAGCTCAAACTAATTATCTAAACTGATTTAGAACTCAAAAAATTAGTCCCCACTAATTTTGTTTATATTTAATTAGTTTGAATTGATCGTATTTGCTACATATAAAGGTATAATCACAACATTTATGAAATAAACCCAAAATAAAATTTAAACATCATAAAGTTTGAAACAAAAAATTTTGTACAATCTGGAACATTTCCAGAAACTCCAAAAATAAAAAACATTTTCCCAAAAAATTTAAATTAATTTTATGAACAAATAACTTTGTATTCAACGGTTTTATCAAATAAAAACCATTAAATATAGTAAAACCGTGAAAAAAATTACAAAATTTTACCAAGATGATATAAATCAGAATTTAAAATTTACCAAAAACTTTCATGACCAGAAAAGAACCTTTCAATTTTTTGAACATAATAATCTCATATTATCGACTTTTATCTCATAAAAATCAACAAACATGCAATACTTAATTAAAAGTCACAAAATTTTACATACAGTATGTAAGACATGCATGTGAGAGTATATACAAATTTCATGGCCAGAATCAATATGCAATTATTTTTAGTTAACTTTTAACATAAAAATTACATATGAACTTAATTTAAAGGCCATAAATCAAAATAAATAGCAAATGAATCCCTAAAATCACCAAATTTGACCACAACAATTTGAAGTCAGTAGATATGCATGCAAAGCAAAAATATTCGTGAAAACCATTTTTAACACAATTTTCGATTTTACTCAAGTTATCGTATAACTCGATTTTAATGCTTAAAATCAACATGCATGTAACAATTGAGCTCTTATACCACATGAAAGCCCTAGACCTCTAATTAGACTCTTCTAATTAGTTCATTAAATTAAATTAACTTAATGATTTATGATCTAGTTATCATGCATGCAAATATAAAAACAAAAATATAAAGATAAGATGAAATTTCCTTACATTGAAATTTCGGTATAAGTAAGGGCACAATAATAACTCCTTCTTATTGTTCTTGAGCATATCATTAATGGATGATCCTCCATAAAACAACCTCCAAAGTAGAAGGTCTCCTTCTTGTGGCACCCAAGAATCAACCCAAATAATCTTAGCTTATTATTAACTAGATAATAAGTAAGAAATAATACTACTAATATTATTGTATTACTAAACTCGTAATATGATATGAATATTAGTTTGCATGTGAGTTTTAGAGAGGTGTTGAGTTAGAAAGAGAAGTAAAAAATAAGCATAAGAATCAAGTGAATGAAAATGAACAACAATTGTTCTATTTAAAGGCCAACATGGCCGGATGACACAAGCTTCAAAATGAGCTTTATTTTGGTTATTTTTATTCTCATGCAAATAGGTAGTGTGTGGGATTGTTTATGATCATGTTCATGTCATAATTTGTCATAATCAATATGTTGTAGTGTGATACAAAAAATGAAGAATCATCATTATGTTTTTGTACTACAATTTCGTTCCACATGGTGAAATGTAGTCCATTTTGAGTTTTGATATTTGTCCCACAAATACTTATAATCATATGCTTAATTATCTTATATAATTAAGTGTTAATTTGATCATACCACAATTATATGACTCAAATTAATAATCAATATACACTCAACTTTTAAGTGATATTTTACCATTATATCAATATATAATGGGTCCCACAATTTTCAGTTATTTATTTTACAACTCTTTGTAAACATAATTATCGAGGGTGAATCATTCCACGGGGAACTCTTTTGATTAGCAATTCATAGGAAACAGAGGTAGTACTTTCCATGATGAGATTGATTATATGAGGAGGAAGATTGATATTAGATAGGATCCCTTGAATAAACTTCCAGTCAAGCTTATCATAAGTCCTGCTGTAGATACCCGTATCCGTCGATACGGGCATTTATAGAAATCCTCCCAAACACCCAAATGATGATAGGACGACGTATTTCTTTTTTGAAATCGTCATTATTTGTGGTCCGTTTTACAATATGGAATGGGCGTCGTCATTATATTTTAAATGAAATTTAAAATTGATTTCCGTCTCAAATAGATTAATTTTTAGTTTGTTTTAAAAATTGATTTTTCATTTATTTTGTTGAAAATAAAATAGATATTTGTGTAAACCCTACTTGAAAAGTCAACTTTGAATTCTTACATTTTACCTTCTCATTTTTGTTAGAAACGATATTTTAAAAAGAAGTTTATAAACTCGATTTTACGACGATCTTTTTAGTTCGTTTTAAAATCGTTTTAGGCCCAATTTTTGATGATATTTCGACCTAACCTCACCCCCTCTTGGTCTAGTTATCAAGCCCCCACACTAGCACTTCCTACCCTTGAATTTCGTGCCCAATAGTTCCTCAAACCAAGCCCTCCAAACATCCTCTTCCCCTGTTTCGCGCAGCCCATTCTAGCCCACACATCAAGCTCAAAACAAATCCAAATCGACTACCCATTAACTCATTCCCCTACTATCCTACCCATAACAGGTGCCTTACCCACCAAGAAAACAGCCCCCAAAACCCTAGAAACAACCGGAACTTGCTGCCAAACACAAACACTCAAAAACTGATATCTCTCCATTCAAACCCTACTTTAAACCCTTCAAACCTCCCTATATAAACACAACACCAACTCCATTAAAAACCCTTAGCATCCTCATACATCTCACCTACAATAACAAGCAGAAACAAACCCTAAAGCACTTTAAAAGCGTCACCTCAAAAACAGAGCAGAAAATGGTCTGTTTTCTAGCAACAACCGTGACTTTGAGGTCACTTTTCTCCCAACTCCGACCTACTAAAAATAGAAATGATACCGGTTTTGATAACTAATCTCTGTCCTCTTTCAAAAACATCCTTCCAATCAATTTTTCACCGTGTAACAAAGATTCTACGGGCGTATGAAAATCCCTGCGCAGTTTGTTTCAAAAACGGAATTTCGGAATTAGCTTTCGTCGACGAGGTCCCCTCGTGACGCATTCGATTATCGATAATGATACAAGATCTTGTCAAAGATACATGTATGTAAGGGTGCATTAAATTCCCCTCCTTCTCCCTTTTCTTTACTCGTATTTCCTTTTTTATTACGTATTTTAATTCGTTTCGTTATTTAATCTTGTCTAACATCGTCTAACTTTAAAACTAATTATGAAACTTGGACTAGGATAGTATGAGTATGATTTAAAGTACCACTTTGAACGTCCGCGTTGTACTCGAGTTTAAAAGGCTTAAAATTTGTCTGAAGTGATCGATGGCCTCGCTCGTTTACAGATCCTTACGTTCAAAGGAGGACAATTTGTTAATAAGTTTAATTCAAATCGCAAGTCAATATTTCTTTCTTTTCTATTTCATTCATCTTCGATCAAGTGTCATATTCCACGAGTCATAATTTAAAATCGTCTTAAATCGATAGTCTAATTCAAATTGTTAATTTAATAATTAAGTAGACTATTAGGTTAAGCATACTTCCACCATAAAATTAACTTGTAACAATTCTATAATTAATGAATTCATCTCATCTCCTCACTTACTTCTCGCTAGTATGAAATTGCGTGCTTAACACCGTTCCATTAACATTCGATGACATAAAATACTATAGTAAGTCGAGTCTTTTGGTCTTAATCCAATCATCAGCCGATCCTATTTGATAAATATGGGTAAGGTTGTGATGTTCGTGTCTTGAGACGATTTAAGAAAAACATTGTTCCCATGTCACTTATATAAGAGTCTAGCATAAATAGTTAGTTTAGTGTGTCATAAATAAATCGTTAACCCAACTTATAATCTCATTTCCGTCCTAATTTTCTCTCTTCCAAAATGACTTTACTTGCAAATTGAATTAATCTAACCTATAGTGTAGAAATCGTTTTTTTTGTATTTACTTCCCGTTTTTAGTTATGTTTTACTTATGTCGTAGAAAAAGTGGGTCTGTCTCAGAGTCACTGGATCGAGTATATGACATACTCAATCTAGTCGGGGTGCTACTCGAAGAAATATTCTGGCTGGTTTATATTGAGTCTGCCCAGAGTCACTCGACCGAGTACAAAAATACTCGATCGAGTGACCCTGAGTCAGTAGCGTCTTTTGTATTTTTCTTAGTCTGTTTTTGTATAGGTCGACTATTGTAATATTTTGACTACGTCTTCGTATTATACCTTATGAACTAACCACTAATGTTTGTCATCCTATCTTATGCTATGAGTAAGACGCTTCTTTCTCCTATCTTTTGTTTGCTTAGACTAGATACTTTAAATGAACACACATGCTAAAACAACTTCAACAATAGTTAAATGCATTAAAACGACATAGAATGGATGTCAAATGTTAGGGTTTAAAACTGTATGATTTCATAGCGTATGACACGTCTTCGAATAGCCATTTATTTTTTTAATAGAGACCGTTATTATAACGGGCGGGTTGGGCGTTCTTTTAATGACATTAAATTAACTTCCTAACATGTAATCTCACACGAACTCGTTTTATCTAAAAATTGGTTTCTAAACATAATTAGCTAATTACTTCTACCTCAAAATATATGAATAACCTCAACTAATTTAATGAATTAACAATTAATCATTAATCACTAAATTAAATCTTATTTAATCGTATTAAAATAAGACGTAAAATTTATTCAGTCAGTTATCGTATAATTGACTAATAAACTTAAGCGGAATGAGTGCCTAACTCAATTTCCAATAAATAGCTCTCGTAACTAAACGTACATATCAAATATATGTAATGCCCAAATTAAATTGTATCATATACAAATAATTAGTATTCTATTTGGGTCTCATCCTATAGGTGTGACCTAAAGGGATCAGTTGATCACCGCCGTGATATGACAATAACGTCTAACTTTAGTCAGCTGAGCGTTACCGATTTAGCAGTTTGAGGATATGAGTCTGTGGGGTTGAGCGTCCCATAATGGGCCGCATAACTCTTGTAGGGTTACGATTTTTCATATTAATGAATTTACATTTCATCAAAAAAAAAAAAAGAGTATCAAAATATACTAATCATGCCATTTATATTCCAAATGAGTTTCATTATATATATGCACTATTGTGGAGGACACTTACTCAAACAAGGACGTCCCGAGCAAGTTAAGTGACTGGACTCGAGGATGTCCCTCCTTATTCTTGATATTTCTTCTCGGGTTTGTGGGACTGTCACGCCTTTGGTGAGGTAGATGTCATCCTCGTCGTCATCCCAAATCCCGTTAACTTCGTTCTTGCTTTGGAGAATATAGGGTGTGCACTCGATAGAAAAATCACCGAATTGAACTTCCTTCTTGATTCGAGGGAGCAATTTGGAAAAATCCACATAGATCGTTTCGACATAAAATCCGGTAAGATGGCAAATGGGCCGGATGTAACACCCGCAAATGTACCCTATTTTATTTTAATAATATTATATTATTATTAATTAGCGTGATTTTAGATTTAGAATAGAACTTAGTTTTCCGTATGTAATTTAGCAAATCCGAGCCCGTAATCGAATTCTACTCGGAATTTCATGTGGGTAAGATTCCCAACGTCATATTGGGCTCTCCTATTTTCGCACTCACTCACTTGGCCCATATTATACTCATTTTCCACTCACAAATCTCAGCAACATTTCACTCTCTTCAACCTCACACAAACACACCAAAACCCTAACCACCCTCACCATTGTTGAGCCTAAGCTTCCCCACCTAAATCCTACCATAACTCATTCATTTCTCATCTAAATTCATTGATTCTTAGCTTATTCTCTTTCTTTTCTTCTCCTCTTCCTAGTAAGGTAAGAAAAATCTAGTCTTTCTCATTTTCGTTTTCTCATCTTTTTCTTCTCATCTTTGGTATCAAATTTGTAGAAGGAGACCTCCAAGACCCAGACCGAGACTATTTCCTAGTAGAAGAAGAAGAAGAAGAAAAAGAAAATTGTTGAAGACGCAAAAAGGTAACGGTGAAGGGTTACTCGATATCAATTTACATTTTTAATGTTTTAATGGTAATTTTAGTTGGAAAAGATACAATCTTTGCTTTAATTTCATGAGGAAACATGTTTGTTGCTCTTTCATATTTGTGAATTCCATCTTCCATGCTTTCTTTCACTAATCCTATGTTAAGTTGCATATAAGTGGTTAAATATGCTCTTTAAATATGTTGGAACTTGTGTTGGGCATTAAATGTGTTTGGATTTGCTTTAATTGATGTTTACCCAACGATTTGTGATGATTAAAATGCATTTAATGTGGTTTAATGTTGGAAAATGTTGTTGGAGTTGGATGAGTAACCATGGAACTTGAGTTGGTTTGTTGTTGAAGTGAATTCGCGTGTTTTGTAGCCCCAGCCGACCGGCTGGAAATCTCTTGTGAAATTGTTGGATTTTGATAGCATACGAGTCCCAGCCGGCCACCCGGCTGGAACACCCCCTTCTCCATTTTTTCTCTTTTCTCTCATTTGGCTTGTGATCCTAGCCGGGTAGCCGGCGGCCAGTCACACCCACTGGCTGGGGATCCCCTGTATATTTTGGTGTTGTTTGATGTTGATGTAGTGCCAGCCGGGTAGCCAGCCGCTGGTCCACCTGACCGGCTGGCACTCCCTGTAGCTCTTTCTCAATTCTATTGCCTACGACCTCGCATGTAATGGTTTGTATGGTTTGTTTATCTTATAAACTTACTTAATAACATTAAATATTCATGTTTAGGATATACGATATCTCACATGCTTATATATCATGTTTTGTGACGGGTTTTGATACGTCCCCCCCTTGAATCGGTTGTATCTTATGTATATGATTTAAGCACTACTTTTTGGGTGCTTTGAACTCTCATTTACCGGTCACACCTTATACTCGTTAGACTTAAATGTCGAAGCGATGAGGTATAATCGTAATGCCGTTGTGCATTTGTTTAGTGGAGATATGACGACGTTGTTAGAAGGTGAACGCAATGCGTTGATCGACCTGACCGTCAAATGTTGTATCCTTGCGAGGTGGTGTCATTGCATGTAGCTTACTAACTTGACTTTTAACTATAGATCTCTTTCCGCCTCTTTCGTGCGGTTTAGCCGAATTTGGGGTACTCGACGTCTTTGTATGATCGAGTCTTGGATGTGGAACGTCATACCACATGTCGAATAGGGAAACGTCTTATCCCGAGAGTCTGGCCAGGTTTAGAATAGGACCGTATTATTATCGTCGTCCTACCGGGAGGATTAGAGTCTTGTGTGTGCGAAACGTCTTATCGTATACAGTTCCGGGAAACGTCTTATCCCGTGAACATGTTTGTCTAGGTCTTGAGTATACGAGACGTCTTATCATATACGGTTCAGGGAAACGTCTTATCCCGTGGACTTCCATTGACTTGGCTTGCTATTGTACATGATGCTAGTGCTTGCCATTAACCGTGAGAGTTAGGTTACCATAATCGTATGGTTGGATGGATGTTTATTATGTGTTGATTATTTGTAACCGTTGGATGACTTGGCGTGGTTTGTATGTCAAGTCTCTATCTTATCAAGTATATGCCACTAACGGTGAGATATAAGCCCTAGTGTGTATATAGTTGCCTAAGGGTGTCTTCCCCGAGTCTGTTCATAATCCGATGCTTACGGTTTGGATTTCCATGTGCCTATGTCATATTATATTTAAATGCATTTGTACTTCCCGTGACTCATTTATACATATGTATGCTTCTACATGTTTGTTTCCGTTTATGTATGATTACTTGTGATGTGGCTGGGAGAACCCGGAGTTACTCCCCACTGAATGTGGCGTTCATGTTTTCATGAATGAACAGGTTGCTTGCTTGGATCTTTATTGCCTTTTGGGGTTCGGGTGTGAGCTAGCGGACATCGGCCCTATCGAATATTCCCTTGACGATTTAGCTAGTTCATTAAACTCTATTTTCTTTCGTGTGACTACGCTTTGAGAGACTACGTCTCCCTGTAGTACTTTATGATTTAGTTTGTACTTTTCTTGACATTCCTCGTACCTTTCTTTTTGGCATGTAAAAGTTTCGAAAATATCGTATACTTCGCTATTTAAATCGCATCCTTGTATGTTTATTGTCTGCTATCGCGAGGGTTGTCACAGTTGGTATCAGAGTCTATGACGCTCCTGACGCACACACGTGAACCCTAAACCTAAACTATAACTTGACCTTGAATTAATGAATGAGATATGGGTAGAAATTAAGGACTTTACTTGGTAGTCTCTATGATTATGCTAAGTGTTAGGATTAACCTTATTTGTTTTCATGTCTTATGAATATGGTTAGACCTCGACTCGTAGAGAATGTCATTTTAGAGGCTCTCACTCAAGTCCTAAGGAATCAACAAGATGCGGCCCATGCTCAAGGTAATAAAGCCCCTCCTCTTAGAGAATACCATCACCAAGGAGGCTATGCTTGGGTAGCTAGTCAAATTTCTAGGAGCAAGACCAAGCCTTATGGTGGAGAACCAGACCCTACCGAGCTCTCGGAATGGTTCCGCGAGATGGAGAAGCAATTCGACTTGTATCAAGTCCGAGAAGAAGACAAAGTAAGGATTGCCAAGCATTTTCTTGTGAGAGAGGTCGACAACTGGTGTTCGATCACTAGCCCTACCGCTACACTTGAAGTCAATTTCAATTGGAAACGTTTCAAGACTCTCGTTGAAGATCGATTCTACCCCAACGAACTCAAACAACGAAGACTCAAAGAATTCATCGATTTCAAGCAAGGTGACTTGAGGGTTCAAGACTTAACCAACCAATTCAACAAGCTTGCTCACTTCGCACCAAGACTCATTAAGGATGATGAAGACCGAGCTTTTTACTATCGTAATAAGCTTAGTGCCTTGCTTCAAATTAAGGTAAGGATGAGCTCTACTTCTTTTGGAGAGTTGTATGATGATGCCCTATGGGCCGAAAACTCCATGAAGGCCATTAGAGATGAAGCGAAGATGAAAAATCCCTCTCCTTTACCCTCTTTCAATCCAAGGTCAAACTTCCATGACAAAGACCTTTCACTACCTCTTCTTCTAATGCCTATGCTAATAAGAGGCGTTTCAATGCTCCCTCAAACGCCAATGCAAGAGCACTTGTTCCTTATCTCCCCCAAGATAACCCAAATGCGGCTCCTAAGCCCAATGCTCCCCCTCAAGCTCAAGCTCAAGGACGAATTTGTGACGGTTGTAGGAAACCCGTGCTCCCCGGAGTTGGATGCTATGATAGGCCCCTCTTTTTCTTTTTCTGCAAGAAGTCGGGTCACCGCTTTCGTGAATGCCCCGATCGTGAGTCTCCCGCGACCGGTGCCAAAGCTAAAGGATCCATCTATGTACTCAACCGAGCCGAAGCCGATGCTCACCCGGAGATCGTTACTGGTAGGTTCACTTCCTTAGATCAATCTCGTCCCCCTTTTCCGTCTACATCTTTTTCATCTTATCGTGGTCATTTGATGATTTCTCCTAGTGTCCCTTATATCATGTTTACCTTCACTATTCTCTTGTGAGATAGTTTCCTTATTAGGTAATGTAATGAGTTAGTAGATGTGTTTTGAGGATGCTTCAAATAGGTACCTACCCGCCCTGTTGAGCTAGTTTCATGTTTAGTTGAGTATAAGGAATTGAGGATAAACTTAGGTTAAATCTCTCTTGGTGGCTTTAGACTTTGGAACTTGATGTTGCAATATCATTTTGAGGATCGAACTGAGCGTGGTGATAGTTTGTTGTTGTTAAGGATTATAGTGATTGCTTTAAAGGTTATTTGGGAATTTATTGTCTTTAAATGTTGGACCCTAACAGGAATAATTACTTTGTGAAATTTGGATTTGGTGACCAAACTTAAGGAATATTTCATAAACGAAGACCGATGCATTTTGAGTTTTAATGAGCTAAATAATTTGATTAATGGTCGCATTGCCATGTGTTTGGCAAAATATAAGTGATTTGGGATTAGTACCTGATCTCTCTTGAGGTATTGTGATTTGACTTTTGAGGATGAGAAATTCCATTGTAAATAATTTAGGATGATGAGTTTTGGAATGAATTGGGTCAAAGGATTTTTTTATGGTAAGGACCGTTCACTTTGTGGTTGTTAGTAGATATGGTTAGGGGTGGGCAAAATCCGGTCCGAACCGGAAAAATGGACTGGTCCGGACCGGAATCGACTGGACCGGAACCGGAAAAAAAAATTCCGGTCCGGTCTATGGTCCATCATTTTTTAAGATTCCAGTTTCCGGTCCGGTCCGGTCTCGAATCGGTATTTTCCAGTCCGGACCGGATTGGACCGGAAAGACCGGAATTATTATTATTTGATTTTTTTTCTATAAATTTTATTTTATTCCGGTCTAACCGGTCCGATCCGGTCCATTGGACCGGAATATTTCGACCGGAATTAGAAAAAAGTGGGCATATAGTCTAAATTCCGGTCCAACCGGTCCGGTCCGGTCTTGGACCGGAATTTTTCCGGTCCGGTCCCGGACCGGAATTTTTGTAATCCAGTCCGGTCATGTTCCCGATTTTTTATCAATTCCGGTTCCGGTCAAAACCGGTTCCGGTCCGGTTTTGGACCGATGCCCACCCCTAGATATGGTCCCCTAAGATAAGATTTCTTTGGTTAATGGTTTCAGATAGAGTGTGATGGATCTAAGGGTACTATAGTACGTTAAAGGACCTCTCGTGTAGATTACAAATTATGGACTTTGCCATGTCAATGGACCTTAGTCGATGCTAAATAGATTTGAATGATTAGGTTAGTGACTTGAGGTCTCGTGGTTATGAAAGATTTTAGTAGGAATCTAATGATTTAGAATGTTGAGGTGTAACTTGGGTAAATTTCATTCTATTGAAGACTAGTTTATTCGTGAAATTGGTGATGTCGAGTTGCGAGCGACCTTTGAATTATCATGGATGAGAGATAGATTTAGATTTCATCCCTCCATTTTTCCCTCGAATTGACCCTTGCTCAATTTGCTACTCTTCAACCTTTCCCCCTTTTGGCCCATTTTACTCGTTGGACGTACCTCTTAGTATCGTGATTTGTAATTTTGATGTTCGAGTCGCTCTATGCACGTGTAATGTCTTGTTATTTTAATTTTATCCTTGAGAAAACCTTCAAATTTCCATATTGTATATCTAATTTAACTTTTCAAAAGAAGTCTAAAGATGGATGGTGTACCTTCTTTTTTGAGAAAATGGATTTCTTTTGCTTTTATATTTGGATTTTCTATTTGGTTAGATGTTTGGATTTGTTATTGGAGACGTCTGGTGACTATTCCTGCACTTACTAACGCTTGTTTTGATTTTCGATTTCACTATTTCGACATTGATTTGATCTGGATAATTAGAGTTCTCGTTCGCGACGGGCACTCTTGTGATCCGTAAATAAAGTTTCGCACTTATGAAAAATCTCCTTAAACCGTTTTCGAGAAGAACCTCGTTTCATAAATGTTTCCCTTGTAAAAGCTTTCGTGTTAATTTTGAAAACCGATTCTTGTCTTTGATACTTTTGTTTTCTACTCTCAAGTTTCGAGGGCGAAACTTTTTAAAAGATGAGGTGATTGTAACACCCACAAATGTACCCTATTTTATTTTAATAATATTATATTATTATTAATTAGCGTAATTTTAGATTTAGAATAGATATTAGTTTTCCGTGTCTAATTTAGCAAATCTGAGCCTGTAATCGGATTCTACTCGGAATTTCATGTGGGTAAGATTCCCAACCTCATGTTGGGCTCTCCTCTTTTCCCACTCACTCATTTGGCCCATATTATACTCATTTTCCACTCACAAATCTCAGCAACATTTCACTCTCTTCAACCTCACACAAACACACCAAAACCCTAACCAGCCTCACCATTGTTGAGCCTAAGTTTCCCCACCTAAATCCCACCATAACGCATTCATTTCTCATCTAAATTCATTTATTCTTAGCTTATTCTCTTTCTTTTCTTCTCCTCTTCCTAGTAAGGTAAGAAAAATCTAGTCTTTCTCATTTTCGTTTTCTCATCTTTTTCCAAGGTGAAAGTATTCATCTTTGGTATCAAATTTGTAGGAGGAGACCCGCAAGACCCTGAATGAGACTATTTCCTAGTAGAAGAAGAAGAAGAAGAAGAAGAAAATTGTTGAAGACGCAAAAATGTAACGGTGAAGGGTTACTCGATATAAATTTACGTTTTTAATGTTTTAATGGTAATATTAGTTGGAAAAGATACAATCTTTGCTTTAATTTCATGAGGAAACATGTTTGTTGCTCTTTCATATGTGTGAATTCCATCTTCCATGCTTTCTTTCACTAATCCTATGTTAAGTTGCATTTAAGTGGTTAAATATGCTCTTTAAACATGTTGAAACTTGTATTGGTCATTAAATGTGTTTGCGTTTGCTTTAATTGATGTTTACCCAATGATTGGTGATGATTAAAATGCATTTAATGTGGTTTAATGTTGGTAAATGTTGTTGGAGTTGGATGAGTAACCATGGAACTTAAGTTGGTTTGTTGTTGAAGTGAATTCGCGTGTTTTGTAGCCCCAGCCGACCGACCTGCCGCCGGTCACCCGACCGCCTGGGAACACGTCTGAAGTGAAATTGTGCTTTCGAGGATTTTTGATAATGCGTAACTCCCAGACAGCCGACCGGCCGCCGGTCAGCCGACCGGCTGGGAACCCCTTGTGAATTTGTTTGATTTTGATAGCATGCGAGTCCCAACCGGCTACGCGGCACCCGGCCGGCCGGCTGGAACTCCCCCTTCTCCATTTTTTCTCTTTTCTCTCATTTGACTTGTGATCCCAGCCGGGTAGCCGCCGGCCGGTCACACCCACCGGCTGGGGATCCCCTATATATTTTGGTGTTGTTTGATGTTGCTGTAGTGCCAGCCAGGTAGCAGGCGGCCGGTCCACCTGACCGGCTGGCACCCCCTGTAGCTCTTTCTCAATTCTATTCCCTACGACCTCGCATGTAATGGTTTGTATGGTTTGTTTATCTTATAAACTGACGTAATAACATTAAATATTCATGTTTAGGATATACGATATCTCACATGCTTATATCTCATGTTTTGTGACGGGTTTTGATACGTCCCTCCCTTGAGGCTGTTGTATCTTATGTATATGATTTGAGCATTACTTGTTCGGGTGCTTTGAGCTCTCATTTCCCGGTCACACCTTATACTCGTTAGACTTAAATGTCGGAGCGGTGAGGTATAACTGTGATGCCGTTGTTCATTTGTTCAGTGGGGATATGACGACGTTGTTAGGAGGTGAACGCAATGCGTTGATCGACCCAACCGTCAAATGTTTTATCCTTGCGAGGTGGTGTCATTGCATGTAGGGTACTAGCTTGAGTTTTGACTATAGATCTCTTTCCGCCTCTTTCGTGTGGTTTAGCCAAATTTGGGGTACTCGACGTCTTTTTATGATCGAGTCTTGGATGTGGAACGTCATACCACATGTCGAATCGGGAAACGTCTTATCCTGATAGTCTGGTCAGGTTTAGACTAGGACCGTATTATTATCGTCGTCCTACCGGGAGGATTAGCGTCTTGTGTGTGCGAAACGTCTTATCGTATACAGTTCCGGGAAACGTCTTATCCCGTGAACATGTTTGTCTAGGTCTTGAGTATACGAGACGTCTTATCGAATACGGTTCAGGGAAATGTCTTATCCCGTTGACTTCCATTGACTTGTCTTGCTATTTTACATGATGCTAGTGCGTGCCATTAACCGTGAGAGTTAGGTTACCATAATCGTATGGTTGGATGGATGTTTATGTGTTGATTATTTGTGACCGTTGGATGATTTGGCGTGGTTTGTATGTCAAGTCTCTATCTTATCAAGTATATGCCACTAACGGCGAGATGTAATCCCTAGTGTGTATATAGTTGCCTAAGGGTGTCTTCCCCGAGTCTATTCATAATCTGATGCTTACGGTTTGGATTTCCATGTGCCTATGTCATATTATATTGAAATGTATATTTGTACTTCTCGTGACTCATTTATATATATGTATGCTTCTACATGTTTGTTACCGTTTATGTAT
The DNA here is from genome assembly GCA_022085475.1 of Heliosperma pusillum. Taxonomy (NCBI): domain Eukaryota; kingdom Viridiplantae; phylum Streptophyta; class Magnoliopsida; order Caryophyllales; family Caryophyllaceae; genus Heliosperma; species Heliosperma pusillum. The sequence continues at coordinate 23,791 of JAIUZE010045456.1, read as the reverse complement.
GCTTACTTGTGATGTGGCTGGGAGAACCCGGAGTTACTCCCCACTGACTGTGGCGTTCATGTTTTCATGAATGAACGGGTTGCTTGCTTGGATCTTTATTGCCTTTTGGGGTTCGGGTGTGAGCTAGCGGGTGTCGGCCCTATTGATTATTCCCTTGACGATTTAGCTAGTTCATTAAAATCTATTTTCTTTTGTGTGACTACGCTTTGAGAGACTACATCTCCATGTAGTACTTTATGATTTAGTTTGTACTTTTCTTGACATTCCTCGTACCTTTCTTTTGTCATGTTAAAGTTTCAAAAATCTCGTATACTTCGCTATTTAAATCGCATGCTTGTATGTTATTTTCCGCTATCACGAGGGTTCTCACACCGGATTAGGCGAGACACATCAATCTTGTCTTCGACAAATATCGCATTTGTATGATCACCAAATGGGTTGTTCACATTGTCGGGCCTAACAGTGGGGATTGGGATTGTCCCATTCTCGATCCTGTTTTGGATTTCGTGTTTGAGACGGTAGTAATTCTCGGTGGCATGGCCCTTTCCTCGGTGGGAGGCGCAGTAGGCGTTTGGTTTGTACCATTTTCCTTGTTGTTCAGCAGGTGGGTCTGGAGTTGGACCGATTGGGTTCAGTTTTCCATAGGTATATAGCCTGTGGAGAGCGTAAGTGTAGGTATACCCAACGTCGGTGAATACTCTAGGCGTTTGGCGTGGTGGCCAGTTAGGGGTTCCTCCCAAAAGGCTAATAGCTTGAATGTGATTGGCAGAGGTAGGTGCCTTTGCCTTAGAAGAAGAGGCACCTTGGTATCCCTTTGGCTTTTCAACCTCTGCAACCCAAACATCATCTTCGATTTTTCTTCCGACCAGAGTAAGTTCCTTAAACGAGCCAAAGTTTTAGTACTTGATAAGCATCTCGGTAGATGGGTCATAGGTTCTTAACGAACTTGTCCACCATTTCAGTTTCTTGCGGCCTTTTTGTTAGTTTCACACTTTCTTCGCGCCATCGGTTGAGGAATTCAGTAAATCCCTCCCTCTCTTTCTGAGTCATCACCTCAAGTGTTATCATAGTAGTTTGGATTTCAACATTATCAGCAAAATGCTTACAGGATTCCACCGCGATATCTTCGAACGCTGGGAAATTCTTAAGATCGAGGAGGGCTCTAGAACCACGCCTTCGGGTGTTCTCCTAGCGATTGGGCGAAGATGTGAGACAACATCTCAGCGGGTACCCCTTTCAGTGCGAGATATTCTTTGTAGGATCGGATGTGCTGAAGAGGATCTTGAGTTCCCTTACTTTGGGATGTCGGTCAAAACAAAATTAGTGGGCAACTTGTCTTGAACTAGAGTATACCCCCGAGCGTTCTCATAATGCACAATTTCCCCTCGGGACAGTTTCAGCTGTTCCTCAATCAATTGAAACCTTTTCTCAAGTTCAGTCTCACGTGGTGGTGGTGGAGGAGTTTCCCTAGCTAGCCTAGCCTCAACAGCTTCTAAACGTTTCATCATCGCAACCAAGGATTCGTTCACCTCTTCCAATGCTTCCGCGAGTTGAAAACACGCTTTTGAAAACATGACACGGGATTGACATAGCATGTAGTTATTCGCATTTTAGGGATGCAATGCATGACCTAGACTCTTCTAAGTCTCGGTCGGTCTTTTAAAGAAGGGTTCATGCCAATGAAATCGCTTTGTCGGGGAACCACATACTCGTCATAGCCTGTAACAAAATGACATGTATGCAGCCGCCAACCTCTACGAATCACCTTGATATTCAATCAGACACAGTGGACGTCATTTTCCTATCTCGGGACGAACCCTAAGGAGAAAATGGCCCAAATCCTAAAGTCTCGTGAGTTTATGCATGATTAACATAAAAAAAATATATGACAAATACTTCTAATAGCCATTCATTTGCTTTTCAAGCTTCACTAGTCCCCAGCGGATTCGCCAAATTGTGGATGAGGGAAATCGATCCACGCAAAAGCTTTTTATTTCATAAAAACATTTTTTAATTTGCCTTTTGAAAAAATTCGCCACTAAATTTTTAATGGGATTCAGAAACCAATTTTTAGATAAAATGAGTTCGTGTGAGATTACGTGTTAGGAAGTTAATTTAATGTCATTAAAAGAACGCCCAACCCCGCCCGTTATATTAACGGTCTCTATTAAACAAATAAATGGCTATTCGAAGACGTGTCATACGCTATGCAATCATACAGTTTTAAACCTTAACATGTGACATCCATTCTATGTCGTTTTAATGCATTTAACTATTGTTGAAGTTATTTTAGCATGTGTGTTCATTTAAAGTATCTAGTCTAAGCAAACAAAAGATAGGAGAAAGAAGCATCTTACTCATAACATAAGATAGGATGACAAACATTAGTGGTTAGTTCATAAGGTATAATACGAAGACATAGTCAAAATATTACAATAGTCGACCTATACAAAAACAGACTAAGAAAAATACAAAAGACGCTACTGACTTAGGGTCACTCGATCGAGTATTTTTGTACTTGGTCGAGTGACTCTGGGCAGATTCAATATAAATCAGCCAGAATGTTTCTTCGAGTAGCACCCCGACTAGACTGAGTATGTCATATACTTGATCGAGTGACTCTGAGACAGACCCACCTTTGCTACGACATACATAAAACATAACTAAAAACGGGAAGTAAATACAAAACAAAACGATTTCTACACTATAGGTTAGATTAATTCAATTCGCAAGTCAAGTCATTTTGGAAGAGAGAAGATTAGGACGGAAATGAGATTATAAGTTGGGTTAACGATTTATTTATGACACACTAAACTAACTATTTATGCTAGACTCTTATATAAGTGACATGGGAACGATTTTTTTCTTAAATCGTCTCAAGACACGAACATCACAACCTTACCCATATTTATCAAATAGGATCGACTGATGATTGGATTAAGACCAAAAGACTTGACTTACTATAGTATTTTATGTCATCGAATGTTAATGGAACGGTGTTAAGCACGCAATTTCATACTAGCGAGAAGTAAGTGAGGAGATGAGATGAATTCATTAATTATAGAATTGTTACAAGTTAATTTTATGGTGGAAGTATGCTTAACCTAATAGTCTACTTGATTATTAAATTAATAATTTGAATTAGATTATCGATTTAAGACGATTTTAAATTATGACTCGTGGAATATGACACTAGATCGAAGATGAATGAAATAGAAAAGAAAGAAATATTGACTTGCGATTTGAATTAAACTTATTAACAAATTGCCCTCCTTTGAACGTAAGGATCTGTAAACGAGCGAGGCCATCGGTCACTTCAGACGAATTTTAAGCCTTTTAAACTCGAGTACAACGCGGACGTTCAAAGTGCTACTTTAAATCATACTCATACTATCCTAGTCCAAGTTTCATAATTAGTTTTAAAGTTAGACGATGTTAGACAAGATTAAATAACGAAACGAATTAAAATACGTAATAAAAAATGAAATACGAGTAAAGAAAAGGGAGAAGGAGGGGAATTTAATGCACCCTTAACATACATGTATCTTTGACAAGATCTTGTATCATAATCGATAATGGAATGCGTCACGAGGGGAACTCGTCGACGAAAGCTAATTCCGAAATTCCGTTTTTGAAACAAACTGCGCAAGGATTTTCATACGCCCGTAGAATCTTTGTTACACGGTGAAACGTTGATTGGAAGGATGTTTTGGAAAGAGGACAGAGATTAGTTATTAAAACCGGTATTGTTTCTATTTTTAGTAGGTCGGAGTTGGGAGAAAAGTGACCTAAAGTCACGGTTGTTGCTAGAAAACAGACCATTTTCTGCTCTGTTTTTGAGGTGACGGTTTTAAAGTGTTTTAGGGTTTGTTTATGCTTGTTATTATAGGTGAGATGTATGAGGATGCTAAGGGTTGTTAATGGAGTTGGTGTTGTGTTTATATAGGGAGGTTTGAAGGGTTTAAAGTAGGGTTTGAATGGAGAGATTGCAGTTTTCGAGTGTTTGTGTTTGGCAGCAAATTCCGGTTGTTTCTAGGGTTTTGGGGGCTCTTTTCTTGGTGGGTAAGGCACCTAACATGGGTAGGATAGTAGGGGAATGGGTTAATGGGTAGTCGATTTGGATTTGTTTTGAGCTTGATTTGTAGGTTAGAATGGGCTGCGTGAAACAGGGGAAGAGGATGTTTGGAGGGCTTGGTTTGGGGAACTATTGGGCACGAAATTCAAGGGTAGGAAGTGCTAGTGTGAGGGCTTGATAACTAGACCAAGAGGAGGTGAGGTTAGGTCGAAATCTCATCAAAAATCGGGCCGAAAACGATTTCAAAACGAACTCAAAAGATTGTCGTAAAATCGAGTTTATAAACTTCTTTTTAAAACATCGTTTCTAACAAAAATGAGACAGTAAAATGGAAGAATTCAAAGTTGACTTTTCAAGTCGGGTTTAAACAAATATCTATTTTGTTTTCATCAAAATAAATGAAAAATCAATTTTTAAAATAAACTAAAAATTAATCTATTTGAGACGGAAATCAATTTTAAATTTCATTTAAAATATAATGACGACGCCCATTCCATATCGTAAAACGGGCCACAAATAATGACGATGTCCAACAAGAAATACGTCGTCCTATCATCATCGGGTGTTTGGGAGGATTTCTATAAATGTCCGTATCGATGGATACGGGTATCTACAGCAGGACTTATGATAAGCTTGACTGGAAGTTTATTCAAGGGATCCTATCTAATATCAATCTTCCTCCTCATATAATTAATCTCATCATGGCAAGTACTACCTCTGTTTCCTATGAATTGTTAATCAACAAAGTTCCATGTGGAATGATTCACCCTCGATCTGGGATTCATCAAGGTGATCCGCTTTCTCCATATATTTTTGCTTTATGTTCCGAAGTCCTTTCCAAAATGTTGACTAACGCTCAAGAAAAAAGATTTATCAAGGGTATTAAGATCAGCAAGGAAGCTAAAGAGCTTTCGCACATCTTCATTGCGGACGATTCTTTGTTCTTTTTTAAAGGAAACAAGGAAGGCGTCTCGAATGTTATAGGAATCATAGATGATTATTGCGAAGCTTCTGGTCAAGCCATCAACAAAGGAAAATCTGCTATTATTTTTAGTCTTAATTGCTCTCTTCATATTATCAAGCGATCTTTAGAAATCACTTCCTTCTGTCCAAAAAAAGATCTCGGTAGTTATTTGGGTCTACCCATAGAAGTGGCTAGCTTAAAGAAGGATTTCTTCAAATCGATCGTGGAAAAGGTTAAGAAGAAGTTATCATCTTGGACTAATTTGATGTTATCAGCTCCCGGTAGATTGACCTTAATTCGTTCAGTTCTCTCATCATTATCCATTTACTCTCTATCGGTATTTCGTATACCAGTAAATGTAGCTTCAGAGATTAGTTCCTTGATGCTACAATTCTAGTGGGGTGGAGCTAAACGAAATGATTTTATCCATTGGTGCAGTAAACACTTTATTAGTCTTCCAAAATGTTTGGGAGGCCTTGGTATCCGCAATATTTCCTACTTCAACCAAGCCCTTTTAGCCAAAGTCACTTGGAGAATTATCTTTGATCCTTCAAGATTAATCAGTCTCACTATTGGTACGAAGTATAGGATTCATCAGAAGAATCTCCTGATTTCCTCTCTCTGGAAATCTAGTTCATTATGGTCTTGGGGTGGTAGAAGCATCTGCTGGGGAAACAACTTGATTAAGAAAGAACTCGCTTGGAATATTGGGCATATGTCTTCTCGGAATTTTTGGGAAGATAGGTAGATTAATGGGCAGAATCTAGACGAGTTAGGAGTGGACACAGCTTCGCTCCTACCTGGATCTAGAGACCTTTCTTTCAAAGATTTTCAAGACAATGGAACATGGTGGAATGTTGATTCCCTAAAAAACCTCTTGCCTAAGCATATAACTAGCAAAATTCTAGCAATCTCTCCTCCTAAACCTAACGAGAGAGATGAACCCTTTTGGAAAGAATCAAAATCTGGTACATACTCTGTGAAGTCTGGATATTGGGTGGCACTCAAGGATGAGGTTCGCTATAAATTTTCTAATAGTGACACTAATAAAATGCCTCCAAGATGTGTTAACTTCTGCTATAAGAAGCTTTGGAAGTTAAGGGTTCCCATCAAATTTAAAGTTTTCTTAGGAAAATTTTCGCTAAGGTGATAGCGACAGGTCAGGAATTTCTAAGAAGGAAAATCAATTTGGATGTTTCTTGTAGATTTTGCGGCAGTGAATCTGGGGTGATTGAGTCACTGGAACATCTCTTCTGGGATTGCTCTTTCGCTCGATCGTTTTGGTGTGGTAGATCTCTTGGTATTAAACCGGAGCTTGGTGCTCATCTGCATTTAAGATCTTGGATAAGAGACTGGATTTGGTTTCTTCAGAAGGAGAATTCTAGTGACGATAGAATTGGAGCTTCTATATTGACCCTCGGGGGCATCTGGCAGGCTCGCAATTCCCATCTATGTAGAAATTAAGCACCTACCCCTCAAATTTGCCTTAATCTTATCCAAAGGGAAATAGGTTTCAGTTCAAATCTTTTGACGACAAATTCTAGAGGGGGGAAGATTCCGACTATTAATGACCTATTGAAAAGCAGAGTTATTAGCCGGAAAATCAAAGATTATCACACTTTCAGCCTGGTTGGATCAAAATTGTGTGGAAATAGAAGTAGAATCAAGTGTGATGTTGCTTGGTTTCCTAACCTTAAATCGGGTCTAGGATGGGCCGTTTGGGCTCCTGATCTTCCAGGGACCCGTACCAAGCAAAAATCTGCCTTTGCTTTTTCTCCAATTCAAGCGGAAGCCCAGGCGATCACGGAAGCAATTAAGTGGGCTGTGTCAGAAGGATATCGACACGCGGATATCAGCACGGATTGCCTCAATCTTATCCTTTGTATCGTTGGGCAAGTGTAGTGTCCAATAGAAATCAGTCGTTTAGTGAAAGAGTTTCACGCCCATACAAAACAGTTTCATTGTTTAACTATTAATTTATGTCCTAGGTCTTGTAACATAATAGCCCATAAAGTTGCCCATAGGTTATTCATTGATGTAAAAAAAAATCTGTTAATTATTGTACATGTCAGTCACTTTTGTAGGGAAGGTGTGCCAGAGTAACTACTTCCATTGGCCACTTCCTGAAGAACATCAACTCATTACAAACATAATCAAGAATGGATTCATTTTTTTCTTTATAAAAAAATGAACACTCGAGAAAGTTCCATTGTTTCATTCAGGACTGGTAAAACACCCAGTGTTTTCTCATCTTTACAAAATGTACGTATCTATTCACTTTGTATATACATCTTATATACATGCTATCTAGTTCTACAATAAGGTCGGATTAAATAATTCCGATACTCTCAGGATGGTACCTTCTATCAACAAATTAACTGGGCTATTCAAGCAGTTATTGAACATCACAAAAGTCCTCGCATAAGTTGGGGAGAAGCACATTTAGGGCTGCTTTGACCTCCTTGTTCCTTCAATAGAGATATTCTTTGAGAGTCGGTTATTGTGTAGATCATAAGGCTGAGCAAATAATTGGACTTAAGATTCAAGCAGATGAACATCGTTCAGTTTAGGGCATAGTGAACACGTTCAAGGAGTTGCACCACCTGGTTGACCGATATGGTCGAATGAGACAGCCTGAAGCTTGATGACACTTCAGCAGTCGCACATGGTAGCCCCAAAACGGCTTCCTGTTGAATGCTTGTAAGCTCCAAAAATTGAGCTAGCATGTCTCCGTCAAGTATTGTAGGCACACCCACCTGATAAACAAAACGAGTAAAATAAAACTATAGCAAGCATAATGCAAAATGGCATGCTCAACTAAAACAAGAGATACGCCATGGCGTGGTTGTTCCGGACTTGGGCAAAATTCGAGCCTACGCAGACCCCATTTCGATAAATAAATTTTACTCGACACCATTTCGCTAGGTTTTTTTTATTCTTGAGCATTATTTTTTTAAGGAAAAAAGATTCAATTAAATAACAGTCTTATTATAGCTAAAATTAATCAACCACGTGATCATTTCATCAAACACGTTACACGATGAAACTTTTAAAGTCTTCGTGACTAGCAGGCTAAGGGTGTATAAAAGTTTGCGGGCACTTATGTTATCTTAAAATGATTCTGAAGTAATATACATATGTAATTAAGTTTTCTTCTCTTACACCGTATTCTTTACGGCAAATTCTTATTTAAGATAGGTCTATTCGTCTTAAGTGTAAGACGGGTCAAATAGTATGATTAAGACAAAAGCAGAATGCTATGTTACTCAGACTCGTTTAGATGTATCCGACATGGGTACGTGTCCAAGTGTCGGACTTGGCTATTTTTATGAAAAATATGCATATTTTGGTTTAAAATGAGGTGTCCGACTGTCACACCCATGTCCGCGTGTCGAGTGTCGGACACGGGTATGAGAGGGAATTAGAAGAGTCGGAGTAACATAGGCAGAATACACCGGAAAACGTAAAAGATTTGTCCTAGATGCCCATGTGACATGATATTTGACCCATGTTAATGTTAAGACGGATACCTCGGTCCTAAGGGAGACTAACTGATTCTTTACTCTTTGTTGACAAACATTCTTTCGTCCACTAATCAGCAGGTAAAGGAAAAAGAAAAACCCCAGCGTATGACACCATAGCTTTCTCATTATTTTTATAAATAAAAGCTAATTTCCATTTTAAAATAATAAAATAAAAAGAAAATGTAATTTCCAGTCAAGTACAACAAGGTGCTTGAAAATGGGAATGACTAACAAATTGAGCTTTTAGTTCAAATGTAATTAAGCTGCCCTTCCAGTCCTCCGCCCATACAGCAGACACAAATACAACAGACTAGGGATGCAAAGCATCTCAGACCATGAAATCTGCACTTGCTATTTAAGATTTTTGCTAGCCTTAGCCTATCTAAATCAAGCACTGTGCATTTCAAGTGAAAATCGATGGGATCTAAATCTAGATAAGTACCACAAGGATCGCTCGCTACATGGAAATATAAAAGTATTAATATGCACATAATCTGAGATTAAACTTGGTAATTTTGTGCAGCATAAATATTGAACAAAAAATCATCAACAAATAAACATGATTTTATACCTTGCTCTCACGACTACGAAACTCATTATGATTGTTTCCCAGAATAGGAGCAGTAAGTGGATGAACTGCAAGTCTGGCTTGTACTACTTTTAAAAGATCATACTCATCCCTGCAGATATCAACTACATTAGAATGAATTCGGGACATTACCATTGTTTTAATTTTCTTCTTAAATAAGACGGACAGGCCTATAATAAAAAAATTCCTCACCAGGAGTAACTTTTAGTCCGGTATATCTTTCATCTAAAATACAAAAGTAAAATTGTGTATAATCTTAAGATCTCCTAAACAGCTAAGCTTGTCATAATCGTAGAGCTCAATTAAACATCTTTAAATATTAAGGAGATGTCATTACTATGAAATACAAGTGAGCATGAAAGAGTCGTGTTGCACCACCAGTGCCCAACTACAGAAGAGTTGTAAATAACCCTCACCCAGACATAGTCGAATAAAAATAAAATAAAATAAAATAAAGGTAATTTCTCAACAAGGACAAAGCGGTTTTCACTTTTCATGGAAGAAAAGCTTACAATAACGGAGTGAGGTTTACAAGATTTTTAGGAGGACCTCACTAATGTTATATTTGGAGTGAGGCATAAACTTCCATGGAAAATATTTAAGGGAATAATAAATTTCAAACAACTTGTATTGAAGAAGGTAAAGCAGGGAGGGAGTTAATTGACACTTTTATGTTTTTCAAAGTGAAATAAAGTTCTCCTGTAACTGGATTTCTCTTTGAATTAAAGAACATCACCTTCAAAGGAGGGAGGAGCGGAAAATTGGCACAAATGCTTTCAAAGTAACATAAATTATTTAGGGGAGAAAATAAGGTTTCCATTTGTTTCCCATTTTCCATTTTTCCTATCATCCAAATCAAAGAATAAAGAAACCCACTTTCAAGGAAAACTTTTGCTCCAAATCAAATAGTGCAAATCATAACTACTTCAATAGAAAAGTTCTGGCTCTGGAGTTTTAGACAATAAATACCTTGACATAGGGATGAATATCACAATGCTTCCTAACAGAGTCCCAGCCATGATACTATAGTGTGACTTATCACTCCCAGTATTACCAGCAACACACTCTTTAAATCCATCATCAACAGGTAGTTTATACGAAAACAAACCCTGCATGGGGACACAAAATTCATAACTCCTGAGTCCTGACTATGAGAAATTAATGAATATTCAACAAGTTCCTGTATCGACAAAAAAAAATATGATGTTACTGCTTAAAGCTACTCGACATATAAGAATCACACAAAAATTCTAAATGATTCAAAAAAAGGGCAGCCCAGTGCACGATGGCATCCTCGCAAAGCAAGGGTCGGGAGAAGGGTCAGGAGAAGGGTCCAACGGGAACAAACTAAAAAGAGAGCAGAACCATGTCACACTTACAGACTACAGCCAGGCCATTAACAGAAACTTGAGGCACAAGTAGTCTTCTATATTATGAGTTTATGACTACACCTAGCAAACTCTGACCCGACCCGCCCGACCTCTTTTTTCAGGATCAAAGACCCGAAAATCTTGACCCAAGACCCGTTCAACCTGAACCCGTAATGACCCGTTAATTTAGGGTTGAAACCCAACCGGAACGGGTCGACCCGTTGGGTCAAAGATAAATCAGTAGTTCTTGGTAGGTGGATAAGTCATCCGAACCCGAACCCGTAATGACCCGTTAATTTAGGCTTTCTTTGTCTTGTAGAGTCCTGCACATAACCTCGAGAAAATTAAACCTAAGTCGATGATCATGCCCAAGCAGTCAAGCACCACAACATCCTTGGTAGATCGATATGTCATCCGCAGTTTGCCTAGTCCTCAAGCAAATTCAAAGTCACAACACTCACAAGCACAACTACCATATCCCCATTAATACTTCAAGTTAGCTAACCCAAGTTCTTTTTCAACTAAGAGTACTTTGTTGCAAACACTTCAAGAGTACGTGTGTCATTAAAATCCACAAATTCTTTTCGAGGCGGAATGCACCTTTGCCGGTAAATTTTTGTTTCCATGGTTGCCGTAAAACATATGTGAAGACTAAAGGTGAGAATGCGATCTAAAATGACTAATACACTCTTCATCGGTGGAAATCTCAAGTAGAACTTAATTAATAATACTCCGTATTCGTTTTCTCTAGGAGCTTAAATTTTGAAAAAAAGTTACATTTTTAGTTATACTTAGTTCCTTCTAATATTACTTTGTTGATTGTTGAGTTACCACAAAAGGAATTATAAAAACAAGGACTGTAAAACATGATCAGTTGTTTTACCAATATCTCATCAATAAATCCAAACTCGAAACTCGAGAAGAATTAATGGATTCTTATAACGAAAGGGAAAAAAAGAAAAGCATGCGTAATAGGAGGGTTCTATAGTTCATCGTAAAGTGTGTTATGACTTATGGGCTACTTTCGAGGGAGATGTAGATGGCCAGCCTGTTTCGGAAAGCAACAATGAAAGCTAAAAAAATATCATTCCTTTCCGAGCGAGACGAGGTTATAGGTATAGCCCTCACATTAAATTGCAATTAAGGTCAAATGGAAAGCTTAAAACTAGAGCTCATTTTGGAAAGCAAGAATTAAGGCCAAAAATAACATTCCTTAGAGGTGGGGTGGGGCGGGGCTATAGGTATAGGCTTATAGCATCCATATTAAATTGCAATTAAGGTCAAGAGAAAGCTTAAAATTAGGGGTTGATTAACCTAACATTACATGACAGCATGACACAAAAATAATGGGCTAATGCTGAATCTTTTAGCTCATTCAACATGCCCAATTTAATTTATAAATAATAGGGGTTGGGTTAATATTAAGATCTCCAATACAAAGATAAAGGTCTCGCCTGTATATTTTTGTGACATATTTGGGAATTTGGAAAAAGGTGTGTGCAAGGGTTGATAATGACTAAGAGTCTCTTAACTTTAGAATACAGCACAAACCAAACAGAAAAAATGGGTTAGATATTACTCAACATTTTATTAAATGGACCTATACAACTAATACGATTAATGAAATAAGGTATGTGTTAAGGAACTATGGACTGAGAGATATCTTGACTTCTGACATTTTATCTTTACCAATGACTGGTGTTGCCATCAAGCGTGTATTTACTCAACCAGACTTTCAGTTGTCATTATCACCCTTCTCCAACTCCATACTGAAAATTAAAGAGCGAAGATACATACTCTACAGGAGGGCCACACCATGGTCATCGACATGAAGTGCTCCATGTAAAATCGACGACAAGTCACAACTACATGGCAATCACAATTAATCGAAGCTTACTTCAGCAAAACCACACTAGCAGATTAAATACTGTATACTTGGTGGTAATGCTGAAAGGTTTAAAAAGAAATAATATCCTAATATACATTTAAATCATTGTTGAAAACTTGGGAGCTTTAGTTTTAAGGAAAGAGGATACTGCAGTTTTGCAATGTGCTAATACAGATTAAAAAAACTAAATTAAAGCACCTCGGATGACTGGAAATGCATCTTTTGCGATAATGGTTTAAGGGAGGAGTGGGAGAGGCAAACTGAGACTTAGCTATAATATACAAATACACAAGTAATGGAAAACAGGTGCAACATCAGTTGCCTTACCTTTGTGATGCTCATTGAAACTTCACCCATATAGTATGAACAGCTCACAGTAAGGTTGCGTTCAGGACTCACATTATCTGGGCAATTAAAATAGCGAAACACAGTAAGTAACCGAGATACAGCTCATCAGAAAGATATGCATGCATTTATAGCATAAATTACCCAGAGTGGATGATTAAAGCTGTGAAGACCATCCGTGTGTGTCTGTGTGTGTGTGTCTGTGTGTGTTTGTGTGTGTGTGAGAGAGAGAGAGAGATAACCTTCCAAATGATTTAAAGACGTCAAAACAGTAAAGCTTCCTTTACGGTCCGAAACAAAGGCGGTTTTGGGCTCAGTAAGCAAACAATCTGCAATTAATCTTTGACCAGGATCACAATACATCTGCTCCAGTTTCTTTGCATCCTTTTTGTTAGTTTGGCCCAAGTGTGAACAGCAAATCATTCAGATTCACACAGCAAAAGAAATCAACTCATATAGGAAAATTAGATATTTGATAACAACAAAGGCTATAAAGGTTGGCGAATGCTAGCAGTAGTTACCTCATGATATGAATAGAAAAGCACACCATCACGGCAGTCACCAACCACAATTGTAGTGAAGTATGCTGTCAGGGAAACTATAGTAAACCGTGTTCTTTCAATAGCATACCTCCTGACTCTCTGAGGATTATCATTTGAAAAGCCACATACATAAAACTGCAGTACCAATGGGAGATGGCACATAGCTGAATGATCAGTAATTGTCATAATAAATATAATACACTCATCTTATCATCATAAGGTCAGATAGACAACACTACTTACAGCATTGCCAGAAGAAGCCAAGAAGTAATGTTCTAGGTAAGGACAAATTGCAAGTATAACTCCAGGCCAAGTCGTTGAGTAAGACAATCGCAGCTGCCAAGCTTCAGCATCTTCCAGCTTTACTCCATCACATATGTCATCCGGACTACTGCAGCAGCTGCTATTGGATATTACTTCAGCAGAGTAGCCACTAGCTTCATACAATGGCGAAGTTTGGTGCGAAGATGAACCAACGTTCGAGCATATTGTCATTGACCCACTATCTGAATTTTGAGAGTGCTCAAGAGAAAGCACGATCAAGCGGCCCTTTGTGCTGACAAGATCATTATCGGCTATTAGTTACATTCACGATAGAAAATGTTCCACTAACCAACCAAGCAGAACTATGTACTATTGATAGCTTTTAATGTGACTTCCACCACTATATCTTTCTGAACGCAGAAATTATCGTGTGAGACTGTGAGAGGGTAACAAGCACGACGTGGTATTACGGTAGCAAAAACATAATTCTCCCGAATAAAGGGGTATTTTAAGTCCCAAAAACAACTCCATTCATAAAGAGAAATAACAAACAGTAAACCATCTAGAACTGTAATCATGTCATATATAAATAAACTTTCCAACCCTCAAAGAATCATAAATCACAAATCTTAATAAATAACCAACCTTTCAGGTTCACCACTGGACATAATAGCGGGGCCAGAAGATAAGCTGGTTCCCACCACCAATACTTGTTCTTTTCCGACCTTTATTAGCTCCATGCTTTTACCAGTTTCGCCAAGCTTAAATTTAAACGATGAAAGCACAGACCCACTAAGGGGATCGACACAGCAAATATCAGATGAAAATGATTCACTTTCCAATTCAGTTCTCAACACCAGTAGCAACCGGCTCTCACTATGATACAGAACCTTCCGTGGAGTTCCACCAAGATGAAATTTTTGCACATTAAGCCTCTTACTGTGCACCATCTCAACCTAAATCATCAAAAAGCATATGATAGTTACATAATCAGCAGACAGCACTAATCGGATCACTGAAGTACCACCATATCAACTAAACAAGGGATGCCACCGCAACCCATAAGAATGAGATTATGATTAATGCCGAAAACATAAAAAAGATCTCAGGGTCAGCAGCTTCCAAAGAATTTTTCAAAAAGGTAAATGGCATCATGATATCAGCCACGACTGCAAAAATATTGCCACTAATGATATCACCGCTCCACATAATTTTTACTTCAGTCAAAGTAATCAGCTAGCAATCCTGTCACACTCCCATAACCCACGGCCACAAAAAAAGCAAAGGCGAAGAATAATTTAATGTTGTAAGAGAGGTAATGGAAATGGGTGAAAGTGGCCAGTTAAAGGCAAAAAGACTGAAGGCTTGATCCAGCAAACCATAAGAGATGGTCCATAGGTACAAGAACTTACAGGAGTAATCTTACCAAACTGCACCACATGAGAATAAGATAATATTCGACTCATCAGGTTCATCCATTTCTGGTCTAATTGATTATTCTAAGGAAGACACAAAAAACTGACAAAAGGTGTGCAGTTGTCATTAAGGAAAACAGATTATACAGTTCCACACAAACTTCCAAGCAGAACACTAGCATATGCCTACGTTTCTTAGTTCTAGAACTTCAAACAATACATTTACGTTTATTAGGGCTTTTATTCGAGTAAACTTTGATGTTTGTATTTATCAGAAAACAGGTTTCATAATATTGTAGCCAAAATTCAAACATTCACAGAAAGATCATTCAACATTTGCATTCCAAAGTAGATCTCTCACCTGACGTCTTTCATATCCTTTTTATATCCTACATGAAGGCAACAAGTATGGAAGACTACTACAGATATGCAAGCATAATAAAACAATACATTTACGACTATTAGGGTTTTTATTCGAGTAAACTTTGATGTTTGTATTTATCAGAAAACAGGTTTCATAATACTGTAGCCAAAATTCAAACATCCCCAGAAAGATCATTCAACATTTGCATATCAAAGTAGATCTCTCACCTGATGTCTTTCATATCCTTTTTATATCCTACATGAAGGCAACAAGTATGGAAGACTACTACAGATATGCAACCATAATAAAAAGCACATATAGGCACTCATACAAAAATCTGATGGAACCTTTTTTGCACTTCACTACTCCTACGGGATAGAAAAACACAAAATCGGTTGAAAAAAATGAAGACTCTCACCAGATGTAGACAATTTTCTGCAACAAACAGAAGCCCCTTAGGACATTCAGCTGAACATACAGGAGTCACATAAGTAGAAGGTTCAAACGAAATTGAAATGTAAGAGAGGCTCTGCCTTGCAGCTTGAACTAACCAAGGCCTGTCACTAAGAGCAATAATATCTGCATCCAGAGAATCAGTAAGTGGAACAAGGAACACTGGAGTGATACCAATCCGACGAACAGCAATCAACTGAAGGTGAACAGGATCATTGTCCTTCGGTTTCTCAAAAGAAGCGACACCAAATAGCTGGGAGGCGACCATAGCCGGAGAAGATGTCTTCAATGAATCAGGTTTCACGAATAAAGAGGACTTACGGCAAGGTAAGTCAGACGCCCAAGACATAGTCGGCCACTCAAAGCGTAACAACATTCCATTTCTTAATCCAGAGAGCACGTATAACTTATCAACCATCACAAGCCTTACATCCTGAGGAATGCAACCACCAACAGCAACTCCTGCTGTACTCGTCAATGAGATTGTCCCAGTAGCAAGAACTCTTATGCCTTGACCACATACAAAAGATAGAATTTCAACCGATGGCTTATGAGTCCCAATCACAAAGGTGGTACCAACATCAACTCCAACTGGAAGAGGAGATCCTTTCTCAGTGCAGGTCATCTGAGGTATAGATATGCAGGATAATTCACTATGAAGTCTAACATGATGCATCTCATATAATTCATAATTATACATAGAAACTGGTTTGACACCAACAACTATGAGCATACAAGGATTTGAAGTAGCTACAATAATTAAATTAGGTCCCACTGAGCCTAGACTAATGCCAATATTATCAGGCGACCATGAAGTGCAAGCTGGGTAAGTCATTGGAATTCCATCAGAATGCGCAACGCCCGTAGGCAAACAAAGTCTAACAGAACTATTGTCGATTTGTACCAACAAGCCATCGGCAACAAGGCCACACGCCAAAGTACACACATTAGGCAAGAAACCAACAGATTCGGTCACGTCAGTGAAGCTAACACCAACTGACAACACTCTCGTTTCTTCAACAAAAGAAAGCACCAGAAAAGAATGGCAACTATCTCTTGTTCTCATCTTGAGGGTCCATATGGCAGTTATCCCTTGATATATAGGAGCAGTCCTCAATAATCTTTCTACGCTGATACCATTTCTAATAATTCTTAGTGATCCTTCTGGTGCCTTTCCACAACAAGCAAACATTTGATCGTGCTTTTCATTGTGATAATCCATCACTGACATGTCCAAGATAGGTGCAATATTCTGAATTGCACTTGAAAATTCAAGCCCTCCCTCCCCGAACTTTAAAACCACTCCATCCCCCATATCGACAATAGCTGCCACAAAGCCACTTTCTGTCCACAGTAGTGTATTAAATGAATGACCATTATAAAGGCAATTAGACAACGTCATATACGTACCATCAATATCAACAGTTATTTCAATTATAAAGATCTCTCCACTGTCCACAGAAAACACCATCCTTGGATTTATATCTACTCCTGGTTCCCAACTACATGGGCATTCACATTTGAGCACACTGTTAGCATGGCAAATTTCATTGTCGATGCTCATCGGATCATCACCTTTTTTAAGATAATTAAGATCAAAACCATAGGCTTGGAGTTGCAGTAGAGCATGAGCAGCAATGAAACCTTCATCATCATCCTGTAACCTGAATGAGTCTTCCATAGAATCGTGCTCTTCAGAAACTGAGGAACCCAGATTTATTGTTTGCACACAAGTAGGGTTACAACTATCGTTAAGATCCATAAGTAAGATATCGCCCTCCCTGAACAAAAGTGCAAGACCACGAGATCCAGGAACTTCCGTAATTTTAAGGGCCAAAAAACCACCCTCCACAAACCGAGAAAGAACATGTACAGAATTCTCTGTGATATCCCATTCTAATAGAACCAGTTCGTTCAAAGATGATCCTCTCCTGCACAATTAGAAAAGGAGAGGTTGAAATAAAAAGTCCTACAGTTTGTTTGGATAGAAAAAAAGGAGGGGAAGGGAGGGAAGGAAAGGGGAGAGGGAATGGAGGGAGGGAGTTTCCCTTCCTAATCTTTCCTCTGTTGGAGGGGAAATAATTTGCCTTGTACGAAGGATATGGAGGGATCCAATTTCCCTCCCTCCAAATCCTTCCACCCTATTTGCTACCGGAAATTGTCTACCTCAAAATCCCTCCCCTCCTTTCCCTCCAAATTCCGCTATCCAAACAAAGCCTTAGGATAAGAGTTTTCCCTAAGGTTGTGTTTGTTAAGGTTGTGTTTGGATAACATTAATGCCTTGTTTAGATACCAAAAATGGAGGGAAAGGAAGAGGAGGGGAAGGGGAATGGTGGGTAAGAGTTTTCCCTCCAAATCTTTCCTATGTCGGAAGGGGAAACAGTTTGCCTTGGATGAGGGAAATAGAGGGATCCATTATCCCTCCCTTCCAAATCCCCCCACCCCCATTTTGCTATCCAAACAATGGAAATTGCCTGTGCTGGAGGTATCTGGGTTTGTCTTGGAGGGAATATGGATCCCTCCACTTCCCTCCAACTTATTTGCTAATCAAACAAGGAAATGTGTATTCCTCGTTCCCCCTTCCCTCCCTTTTCCTCCAAATGCCGCCAACCAAACAAGCTCATAGTCTTCCAACTAATAAACACTTCCAGCAGTTTTAACCTACCATATGATAATATATCCATATTTTGATAAACACATCATCTATTGTAGCTATTCACAAAAGTAACTAGTACCTGTTCACAATCATAGCTAGTAAGGGATTTGGTTCCTTATTTAATTGATCTGAACTCTTTGAAATGAAGCACATGCTCCATATAGTTCCACCAGTATTGAGTACGGGGGGAACTATATCAGAGTCTTCACCTATTGACTCCGCTGAGAGGGGGTTGACTGAGAAGGGATTGCTAGTTGGCTGGAGACCGCTGCTCATCAAGTCATCCTCAGGTTCAGGAGGATATGTAACTCTCTGAGACAAGAAAAAGATGATTTTAACAGCATTAAAACACGCCTTATTTACCCCAGCAGAAACAATGTCACAATGTGTCAGTCTAGACTGTTAACATTATCCATACATTCATCTTGCTGCTTCGAATACCTTATCAATCATATCAAAGTTGCTAGATGCTGAAACGGAAAAAAGGGCCACATGTTCTTGATATGCAGCAACAGCAATGTAAGAACCGCTGAAAGCAACAAAATATAAGTCCGAATATAGTAATCATTCAAACAACAAATAACTGACAAAGTGCGGGAAACTACCTGGAATCAACAGCAAGGCGTGTAGCAATGTGATGAATTGAGTTTCCAGGAGGAGAGAGTTGGACATGAGTCAACGGGAAGAACCTAGGCGATTAAATAAGAAAAATAAAAGCTTGTATTGAGTAGGAAATGGCTTAAAAGAAAAGGGGAAACACAAAGAATGAGAATGTTGAAGATAGTAACTTATGCATTTCATTGGAGAAGGTGAGAAAAGAAAGCTTTCCAGAATCAGAAACGACAAGCAGCACATCTTTCCCAGTAGTCTGCAGAGTATAATACAGAATAATTAATTTAGAAAATGAGAAACAATAAAGTTACGATTTTTTTGGTCTAACGAAGAGCGCAATTAGTGGCATTACAGTACCTGGGGATTTCCTGAACGGAGTTTGTCAGTCCATGGTAAGATAGCGATATCATTTATGATGCCGAAAACCGGCTGCTCACAAATAGACTGCATCACTCCATCTTCACCAATGGCAACTAGCTCAATGGATGTCTCCTGCATACATACATACATACATACATAATACACATACTGAGATACAGATATTCAATCAGGATACACAAGTTGAAAGAAACAGAAAAAGAAAACCTTGGCAAAAACGACGTCGTAAGAAGAAGGGGAGCGAAGGTGGCCATGAACCACATGAAGAACAACGGAACCTCGGAGAACGCATTTGGCAAGGTAATGGACGCCGTTTGATTGAGAAGATCTCGAGTTCGACGCCGACGATGTGCTAGAGGATGACGATGATGATTCTTCCTCCGAAACCGCCATTTTTTTAGATTTGATTTGATTTCCCAACGTTTTAGGGTTCGTCCAAGATTACAGAGTTTCTATTATCAACCAATTTACCCACCAGGACTCGGAGACTACTCTTCAGTTTTCACACAGTTTTGGTTCCATTTGAACCAATCATCATTCTATATAATTAAAACACGAAGTTTTCGAGCAATATTAGAGAGTCCAACAACGATGAATGACTTTAGAGCTCCCACATTAAAAGTTGTGTTTCTCATATTAGAGTCTCCAACAAAATTAAAACTCTTATTAAATATAAGTAACTATAGAGTACTGCTCTCTCTCGATCCCGGTTATTTTTGTGAGAACATGAAAATATTGAATATTGTATATCACATTCCGTATTTTATAGGTTGTAGGATACATCCAATTTTTTATATGCTAATTTTGCGTACAATGGAAATACATGAATATATTTATATGGGTAGTTTGTATAATTTTTTATATATTTATCAAGTAATCCAAGATGCTAGAATTTAAGTATAAAGAGCTTAAAGCTTAATTATCATCATACAACCAACATTTTTTTTTTGAAACAATATAGAAACCTCAGCAAATCAAACACCATTAAAACTAAAATTTCTTTCTTGACAATTGTTAATGAGTGCTTGATTCGTGAATTAGTGTGCCTTAATGCTTACGAAATCAAAATGATCATTCTGGATGGATAGTAAACGTCATTTGTATTAGTAGTTTATCGTAAGTCAATAAATTAATTTTTTTGGGAATAAGAATAGAATTTGAATGTACATACTATATGAAATTACTCTCATAAATATGGGTGACAAGCTAAGCAACTATGACCCGTCTTTATGTCTTTTTCTCTCGACCGATTACAGCATATTCCTTTTTATAGATTATTTTTGAGTAATATCCAATAATCTTGATATTGCGAACTACCTTGAGAATAAAATATTAAAACTGGTCAAAGATATTAAAATCATATTTTCATAGCACCGCCAGGAACGGAATTAAAGCAACAAAAAGTCTCATTTTGGGGTTGGAGGAATTATTATTAAAAAGATATTAAGAAATGTGATTGGAGAAGAAAATGGACTGGTTTGTCGATCACGGTCTGAAAAAAAAAATTGGTATTCATGAAGACGTAAGAATAAATTAGAGCAATATGGTAGCTAAATTGTTGATCACAACTTACAAGTGCTCGATCATGGAGGCTAAATTGTTAATCACAACTTCATGGAGTATATAGCTTTATCACTAACTAGAGGAAACCACAAGATATCAGAGAGTTTAACAAATGTGAATAACTTTCGAGCTCCCACATTAAAAGTTGATATCCAAGCAATATTAAAGTGTCCAACTTGTGTGGAACACTTTAGCTACATAACCGTAAGAGTCAAATTGCTAATCTGGTAAGAGTCAGAAGATGTAGTTACAACATTGTCGCTTTGTAATTTATACTAGCCCAATAAGTTGAAGTGAGTAGTGTGGTGACTTCTTTAGATTTTGGCGATCATCAAAGTTTGTAAATTGACTCGAGCTTCCACATTTAAAGTTGGGATTTCGAGCAATATTAAAGTCTCTAAAATTTTCTAAATTACTTCAAATAAAATATGAATTTAATTAATTAAAAAATATTATATTAATTGTTAGCGCCAAAATTGATCTTTAAAGTATTAAATACAGAGTACATTAGAAGAGTAGTAAAATAATTAAAATAGAAAATTGTTAATTAAATAGGCAATTGAACATGTCTATGAAAGCCTTATTATACTCAACATAAAGATTTGTAGCATAGGAGTATATGTTTTGGATCACGCAAGTTAACTTTTTACTATATGGGTGACGGTCATGACAAAAACGAGAAGGGAACTTCTTATTGTTATGCTTAATTAATGTTTATGCACTTTCTGTGCTTCATTTATATGAATCTAATATCTAATAATGCAAAAAAAAATCTACGCACTCAAAACAATTTGGTTCTCATAGAGATAGTTCAAACGACTTCGGCAATTGAGCTATACGTAGAGAATTGATAACGCCACACCCAAAATGTATTCTCCCACTTTTTATGTGATACGTAAGTCGTAATATATATTGAGTATTGGCATTTTAAATGTACAAGATTAATTCCTTTAAAAAAATTTATACTAAGATAGTGATAGTGTGACACATAAGTCATTTAAATTGGGATAAAATTTAAAGGGAAGTGGGATAATAAAAGTGGGATAGAGAAAATAATAGAAAATTAATGGGGATAGAGACAATTACTTTGACATAAATGTTGGGGAAAAGGGATATAAAATTGAGACGAAAAAAAGTAAAACTATAAAACAGGGGGGCTTATATATTAATCCTTACTTTGGATATGATAAATAATACTGACATATTATTATTACCCCACTGTGTTTTATTATGAGAAAACCAAACCATGTATACGATGGAGAGGGTGTAGACACAAGACACTAATATTAATAGTTAATAATCGCACTACGTGAGACACAAGTTAGTAGAGTGAAATTCGAACTTCTAATAAACTACACCTGGTTAATTAGACAAAGCAAATAGTTAATAATGAGAGTGATAAACATTAAGCAAAGGGGGGGGGGGGGTGAATGAGATGGGAGGGAAATTAAGCAATCGTTCTAGAATAATAAATAAGAGTGGTTATAATAACCCGTTGAAAGTTAGGGTTGTGCAGTGAGCCGGGATAGGGTTTGTGCAGTTAAACACCTGAAAGAAGGGAACTATGGGTTATAAGCGCAATCGAGACGTTGGAATGAAAAGTTCCCTACCTCTTCATTTTTTCATAATTTATACTCCGTATATATTTTAATGAAGTTTTTTTTTTTTTTTTTACATTTATTGTTTCTCCCTATATTGTATAGCTTATGGTTCATGCTATATCAGGTGTTTTCTAATGAATTTATTTTGGTATTCTATTTGTAGGACGTATGGTAATCACACAAAGATTGTACGGAGTAACATTTAACTCAACTAAGTAAAATTAATTGCAAGAGCTCACAAATGTGGCCATAAGTTAAAACTTTATCTCATAAAAAAAATTAGGTTTTGTCATTTTTGGCTTTTGCTACAAATGCTAATTGGGTAATTGCTACGTATGTAAATCTTTGCATATTTTTCGACTATGTCTCTCCTAAGGCCGTTTTATTAATATTATTTTTTTCGGTACAGATGAGGGGCTTAGCCCCGGTAAGACCGTTTTATTATAAGATCAGAAAATATTTAATAGTGTAATCTAGCAATAAAATGTTATAATTAAATTTTTACGGAGTAGCTTTTTAATAAAAAAGTGGTGCTATTATTTTATCAGAATATAGTTATATCTTATCGTAAAATGATAACATTTAACCCATCTTTATATTTGAGACCGATGTGGTCCATCTAAAGTAAAAATATGCGCATTCTTTTGTCTTATTTAGGATAGCTATTTCATCTTATTAATATTAGGTTATGCCGTCATGGGTTACCACTTACCGTAGACTTAGTAATAAAGGACCATTTTTTCGTGAAAACAAGCCCTTATAATCGATAGCCCGCACTTAGAAACTTACAATATATGTTACTGCTAAAACAATTACAAAGAGGGAGTAATACTTAATACCCTATAAAAATAGGATATAAATTCATATGATATATGTTGAGCTTACCCATACAGGCATCCACAATTTTATGTGCATCCTATTGAAATAATTTATTTAGAGAAACGATGATATAAAAAATACAAAAGATAGTGTCTAAACTCAAATTGTTCCATTTGTGATTCTTAATACATGTGTTACTAATATACTCCTACATAATTTATTTATTACTCTATTATTTTTAATTTCGAGAAATACATATTTTCTTATCAATATATCTTAACTTTGTTTTTCAAACCCCCTATAATGATAAATTCACATTATCTTTTTTCTTTGGAAATATTATATTTTAATATTGTAAAACTTATTTTA